>OX465096.1:14163687-14166187 GCA_949987625.1 Chalcis sispes
GAGAAAAACGAGTTGAATCATCATCGTTATCATAAACGTCTTCGACCTCATCGGCGATGTATCGTGCGAATTCTGTAACGACCCGCGATATAAAAAAAAAAAAAAAATTAGAAAAAAAAAAAATAATAATAATAAAATAAATAAAATAAAGAAAACCTTATGCACACGTAAAGTGTCGCGGGTAAAAATAAGATCGTTATGGAAATAAACTCCCCGCGGGGCTTATAAGTTAGCGACAGCTTTCCGGCTTCTCCGCAGGAGAGGAGACAAAAGTTGAGAAAGAGGCTAGGCGCTCTTTTAGGCACCGCTCGCGTTAAAGTGAAACGTGCTCGCTGCCGCGCGAACGTTGCGAGAACTCTGCGCAATTTCCATTGTTGCAGAGAGAAAGAGAGAAAGAAAGAGAAAGAGTGAGAGAGAGAGAGAGCGAGAGAGAGAGAGAGAGAGGGAGAGATAGATGTACTTTAAAAAAAAAAAAAAAAAAAAAACGGTGCAAGGTTGCGCTGCTCGAAAAAATTACCTTTCGTGTACCTTTTCGTTAGGTTGCGGATGGAAGAGGAAGGAAAGAAGTAACCGTATATTGAAGGATTATACTATTTGCTTCTTTTTTTTTTTTTTTTTTTTTTTTTTTTCATACAAGTGTTGTATTTTAGGACTAACATCAATTTTATATTTATAATTTTAATTTTTAAAGTTGATTTGCTGAAAAAATTATGTCCGGAGAAAGTTTTGGCATCGTATATAAACGTAACATATTTTATGAAAGAACGGCAAAGTTTTATAATTATCTTAAAATTATACATCATCAAACGTAATATTAATATATAGTATTAAAGCACAAGCTTTTATATGAAGTAAGGCGTCTTTCGGTTTACAAATTAAATGAAAATGGTAACTAAATTTTTGGAGGTAACGCGGAGAAACAGTGGAAAATCGCCGTATGATTAATAATTGTTAAAAGTAAATAACACTCGTTCAAGACTTGATTTTTAGAGTACAATTTTTTAAAAGAAAGCTTCCCAAAGTTTAATTTTAAAATACGAATTTAATTAATAATATACTGTGCTAAAAATTAACAAAATTTCTCAAAAAAATAAATAAATAAATAAATAAAATAAAATAAAATAAAAAAAAAAAAAAAAAAAAATAGTAAACCAACGCAATATTATAAAAATCAGTTTTCACCGTACATGGCACAATTTTGAAACTAATAATCACCTTAAAAAGTTCGCACGCGCATTGACTCGTTCACTACACACAACAACAACTCCGAGTAAAGTTACGAAAGTTGCGATAGTGCACGGCAAAAAGAATACTCAGAAGTGAAAGAAGACAAAAAAAAAAAAAAAAATAAATAAATAAAGACAAGAAAAGAGAGAAAGAATGAGCGGCAGCTTAAAAAAGGAATAATAACGCACGTATACATATTATATGTACAGAAATAGACACGAGCACATTCCCGTTGCGAGAGCGTCCGCTTAGAAAGTCGAAAGAGAGAGAGAGAGAGAGAGAGTGTGTGTGTGTGTGTGTAGGAAAAGGAAAAACATCCTGCTCTAAAAGAGAATTTTTCTTTCTCCGTGCAGGTATACATATATACGTATGTATACATGCTTTCTGACCTCGCGAGCACCCGTCGGCCGAGAAGCTTTAATTGCGTTTGTCATTTTACTTACTCTTTTACGTAAAGAGGCGCGTCGTTGTTAGCGTGAAAGCAAACGTACGCGGCCTCTCTGGCTTAACGGCATCCTACGCTTTGTATATATGGATACCGATAGTTTTCGATGTGTGCCCGAATCTTTGTTACTAGTGGATGGAAGAAAAAAAAAAAAAAAAAAAAAAAAAAAATCATGGATTACATTTAAAATAGATTATAATGAGCCAAATGTTATATATTATAGTACAGCAGAGAATGACAAAAGTCTATAAAGTGACTTTTGCAAATTTTTTTGTCGTCGTGTTTATCTATCTGAGAAAAAAAAAAAAATTCTCATGGGATAAGTAAGAAATGAGAGAATAATTACGCGTTGTTCGTTGCGCCATTTCCTTGCTCGAAACTCAAAACCTAATAAACTTCAACATTTCCTTTTTTTTTTTTTTTTTTTTTTTTTTTTTTTGTTGAATTAAACGATAACGTATATTATATTATTTTTTATCATGTATTATTAGATTAATAAAAATATTTGAATGTATAAATTACATTTTGTGTTGTTTGGAATATTTTATTTAAGATATTTGGTGCATTTTGTTATTATCGAATAAAATATATCTATTATTTTATATCGTAAATAAATATATTTAATATAATATCACTTCTGCAAAACGTTTCACGCAGTAAGCTATTTTTTTGATTATTTCCAAATTATTGATAAATACTGTAGCGTGCAACGACATTGTCTTCAACATTCACGAAATTTTTTATTCAATTCTTTGCTATTGCGAATATCAAATAAATATTTATATTCCATTATATTCAACTTTTAAATGATTTATTTAACTTCGAAAT
>OX465096.1:14168687-14213687 GCA_949987625.1 Chalcis sispes
CATTTTCGCACGACGTGCAAAGACAGAGAAGGATGTACGGGTTATGGAGCGCGTTGCTTATTTTGAGTATGCGCGAGAATTAATTTTTTTATATACGCGTGCTAGTTTTACGAACGAAACGTTGAGAGTACGGCGAGAGAAATGATTGTGTATATAAATATATGTGGAAGAAAATTTGAGTAAAAAAAAAAAATTTTAATAGTAATTTTATTTATATGATAATTTTTTTGTTCTTGTTTTTATGAAATTAAAAATTCTCTTTTTCGATCGAAATTATTTTATTTATTTTGAGATTACATTTTAACATGTTTTTCGGACAGAATACTTATTATTACAGTATATAAAACCGTAAAAGAGTGACAATTATCCACATAATTACACGCGTAAAAATATGTTCCTGATGTAAGAAAGAGAGAGACACGCGCACACGCAATAACTTGTATAAGCATAAAGAAAGTTAGCAATAGAGAGAGAGAGAGAAAATGATAGAAAAGGACATTTGTATAAAATAAAAGTAGAGAATCAAAAAGAGAAAAAATAAAGATACGCGCGGTGTACTGAGTTAAGAGAAAGAGAGCCGAGTGATCGCAAATTGCACTCACACATACACACAAACACAAGCGCGTACAGAGACAAACACTCGCTTGCGCGGAGGTAAGAAATAGAAACGAGAGAAAGAACGAGGCGCAGTGCAGAGGTCGGCGCGTATATTATGCGAGGAAGATATGGGCGAGAGAGAGAGAGAGAGAGAGAGAGAGAGAGAAAGAGTCGTGGCTCTCGTCGGTCGGTGTGATGGTAGGTAGGGTTATTAGCCCAGAAAGCAAGGCCCCCACTTCCGGTGCAGGTACACAGTTCACTACGGGAGTTTCTTAACCCCTTCTACATACTATCTTTCTTTCTCTTGCGACGCTGCTGCTGCTGCTGCTGTTGTTGTTGCCGTTGCGGCTTTTATCCTTACGGCTATAAGAGCGAGCGAGCGAGCGAGCTCCTTGACACGCGTGCGTACATTATGCGCGACCCATCCTTGCGCGGGTGGAGTCGCTCTCGAGAATTTTTACGGTTTACGGACTTCGGGTCACTCTCGCATTCTTTTCTTTTCTTTTCTTTTTTTTTTTTTTATGTTTGCTTCTTATTACTGTGTCGTAAAGAGTTATGGAATTATTGAGACTGGTAATACACGGTCTATTTTTTTTTTTTTTTCTCATTTAATAGTTTGCAAATGTCATTTTAAAATTTTTCAAATGATGTTTATTAAAATGGTACGAATAATTCACACCTTAACAAAGCTTATTTTTTTATTTACATTATATTTTAATAAAAGAATATTTCGCATATTATTAATGTAAATTTCGGTCGAATGTGCCTTTATTTTATTTTTTAAATATAATTGTTGCGCCTTAATAAATTGACGAATAATCGTTGGTTAAACGTAAAACGATGGTAATTGGTTATTGGAGTTAAAGTTACTTTGAATTCGATTAATTTTACGATAACGCGCGCGTTAGCAGCGCGCAATAAATCATCGGCCGTTTATTTTATAATATTTAAAGAATTTTATATGCTTATAATAAGAGATAAATTTAAAAATGATAATAATGTTTTTTATATATGCGGACAGAAATAAAATATTAGTCGCTAAGTATAAAATGCAAAATTAAATTTTATAATTAAGTATCTGACAAACTTATGAATAAAATTTTCAATTATTTTTAAGTTTTACTTCGAACAGGATGCCGTAAGTTTTTGTAGTTTCTTATTAAATTCTCACATTTTTTAGTCACTTCCTTTTATAAATTTTAGATTAAAAACTTTATTCTTATCAAGTTTTTTCTTTCCTTCGATATAAATCAAAATATGTATATTCACTTGCTTAACTCTTATTTACAAATAGATTATACATTAAAATAACGAAAAAACTGATGCGATCGCGTCGAAGCTTTAAATCTCGTTACTACCAATCGAAAAAACCGACACGAAAAAATTTCGACGACCGTTAAACAACCAATATTTCACGACGAAAGTCACTCATACGATAGCTCTAGTAGTAATAACAACAACAACAACAACAACAACAACGCGATGAAAATCAGCGATGGAAGCGCGTTCCCATCCTATTTTCGCGCTTAATCGCTAGACTAATCCGCGCAGCCGGCAAACTATCTCCACCTCGCGATCAGGCTACATATATAATTATATTACCGCGTCCTCGCTTCCTCCCCACCTCTTCTCCCTCTATACGCAGTAGTTACTTCTTTCTACGCGTATTTGTGTGTACACGCATGTACGCATATATTTGCGCGCGCGCGCGCGCGAGACCGGAAAAGAGAGCGCGAGTGTATGCGTGTAAACGGGGAGAAAGAGAGATAGGATAGGAGAAAAATTTCTGCATCGCTAATTGGTATGTACGATAAGGAGAGAGAGAGAGAGAGAGAGAGAGAGAGAAAAGTTATATTCTTCAATTATATTAACAACGCGGGTATTCTATTAGATGGACTAATTGCTCCGCCTACATCGCGTTTTCATCGCGCTTCCGAGGCTATCATCCCCCGACGGATGATGTTTGCGGGAGTAGAGTTAACTTCGTTCGCCCCATGCTTATATGTGATATAATAAACGCGCGTACGCAACAACGCGTTCGTTACGTACATTTTCAGCGAGTTCGAGCGACTGTTCACCGTTCCTTTTTATTACCTCCGTCAATTATGCTCTTCTCGACCTTTGCTTGTACGTGACCCGCCGGTGTACGCTTTTCTTCTTCTTTTTTTTTTTTTTTTTTTTTTTTTTTTTCATTAACTTAAGATCTTCGCAACAGCGGAGATTCGAGAGTAACGTTAAGTTTGTAAATGTAATTTTATCTCGAGCATTTGCCGATTCTCGGTGATACTCGGTGAACGACATTACGCACTGCTGCTTGTTTTCTTTGCGTGATTCAATTAACCAAAGTTATTTAGGTGCGGTATACATGTGTTTAATTACATCGTGTGTACAACAATTTCATGCCTTTTTATGGCGTTTTAAATGATGCATGCATGTATATTTATGTTGCGTGCAGTATCTGTTGGCATTAGCATTGTGACTCGCGGAATAAGGGAATTGTTTTGAAGCTTGTATGTAAATTAAAAAATGAACGAGGATATGGATAACTTTAATATGAGTTTATGTGCGATCATAGTTTATAATGCAAGTACGATGTTTCATGAGAAAATTTTTTAAATTAATATGTTTGTTTAACAGTAATTCAATGTTTATGCAATTTCTAAATGCAAGTAATAACAAATCTGCAATAGCAGATTGTGTGAAATTTAAATGTATAATATTATTTTAAACCATCAATTATTATAAGCCAATCATAAAACATAAAGAAAAAACAATAAAAAAAAAAAAAAAAAAAAAAAAAAAAAAAAAACAATAAAACGTATAAAATAGAGTATAAAATTTCGATTAAATTTTGTCCCAGAATAAAAACTTCACCGACGTACGCAAGCGATAGCTCCTTGACATTTTCAACTATGTCGTCTGCGTATGCATCAGAAGAACGTCGCCGGTCACACACTGTGGCTCTCCGTCGTTCTTTCTTCTACCGTAGTCGACGAGTCACAGGTAAGAGATTAAATAGTCGTTTATTCTTTATATATTACCGACGCGTGGAAATTATATTCTGCAGCCAGTGACGGCGCGTTTTCTTCGCTCTTTGCTCGACTAATCGCTTCCCATTATCGGACTTTTAATCAAACATGAATTATCAGTCTTATATTTTTTCCTGCTCTTGTTTCTTTTTCAATCTTACTTTAGAAATAAGCGTACGCCATCGACGTTTAAGTTTCTAGCCCATTTGTCAACATTTTTCCAAACGACAAAAAATCGCGACACGAGAGCTTTCACATTGATGTAAAAAAAAAAGAAGAGAGAGAGAGAGAGAGAGAGAGAGAGAGAAAAGAAAAAAATCAGCGAGCGTTTGAAATAACAAAATTACGACGTCGGAAACGTTCGCTTACACGGGAAGCGTACGGTGTTCTCAAAGGGTTAATTGGCCATGGTATGGTTTCCGAGGTGACTTCGGGTGACCAAACGTTACGAGAGTGGAACGGATAGCTCCGCTTTTACGTCCGGAGGCTCCGAGGCAAAAATACCTATCGCTCCAAATGTGCACGAATTTATCGGCTCGTTCACGCGTTAAGTACATTTCGGTTTTGTTCTACTCTCTTCTTCTCGGTTTTATGATTTAATTATATATTTTTTTTTTTTTTTAACTCAAATAATGTACGATATTTTATAATAATCGTGCAAGCACTAGTCTATTCGATCGTTAAGATTTCGACAGTTGATGACGGAATCAACGCGAAAATTAACGAAAGTCTATTGAAAATTTACAAAATTCTAAGGCGAGTTTGATTCTCACGGTACGAGTCGCGACGTTGAAATTTTTACGCTGCGTGCCTCGAACTTTAATCCGAAGTATAAAAAGAGTTTGAAAAGAGTCGAGGAAACCGCGCGGTTATGTAAAACGTCTAAAAGTTTATGCAATATTCCACAGACACTCAAACGGACATAACTGTTTTTTAACGTTTAAATGCCGCGAGAGTCGTACTAATTATCAACGTTGTAATTATAAAATACGACCTGCAATTAATAAAGAAAATAATTAAAATGTATATCGAGATTTTGTCTTGCGTACTTTTTATTTTTATAAAGAGAAAAAAAAAAAAAAAACTGTAATTATTAATGAGTGAAATTGTTTCACAATCAACTTTGTCCCACCTTTGAAGATTCGAGTTCGAATAGATCATTATCATCTTCGTTGATCCTCAACAAGTAAATAAAAAAAATAAGTATTAGCATCCCGATCGCCCATAAATTTAACAATCTATGTTACTATACGGCGTCAAAATAAAATACGCAATTTACGTATAGCGCAATCGTTTAACAGCGACAACGGCAACAACTATACGTATGTATATAGGTTACCTCGTGGCAACTAACACATACACGCCCACACACCAACATATATATACACACGTGAGAAGGGGTTAACATCTCGAGCTTCTAAAACTCGCGCGAGTGCGAAATCCTGGCGATCGTATCGAGGCGCTACAACTCGCTTCTTGCTACTTGTTTCTCCTCAGGACGAGAAAGCGAAGAAGAAGGAGGAGAATAAGGAGAAGGAGGATGACGCTAGAGAGGTACGGTGGTCCGGGTCGTGTAAAACACGCGTTTCGTCGTTGGTATACGCGAGGCCGCATGTTGTTAACCCCCTCGATGGGACTGTGTACGCGCGCGAGATGTGTTTTCGCAGCATAACGGTGTTTAATGTTCCACGCGTGCGCGCACCGTCGACACTACGCTGCCCTGGATAATGACGGCGAACTGAAAGAGAGAGAGAGAGAGAGAGAGAGAGAGAGAGAGAACTGTTAACACTTCCAAGGGTAAAGAAAGAAAGAATGAAAGAGGGAGAGAGGGAGAGACGAAGGAGGTGAGCGCAATTAAGAAGACCGCTTTGGTTGTGGGAGAGAAAGAGCGCGTGCGAGCGATCGTGGACTTCTTCTTCTTCTTCTTCTTCTTCTTTTTTCTTCTTCTTCCTCTTCTTTTTTCTCTCTCCCGCGTGGGTTTTACTACGTCTAAGGGGTCAAAGGAACGTAGGTGGAGTTCCCCTTCGATGATTACGGGTTTCACAAGGTGGCGTTGGTATGCGCTCGCGCGGTTTTGGAAATTGTAGGGCGCTATTCGCTTTTGACCAGTCTGCGCTTTTTACTTTGTATCATTAAGGTTAAATATTTACCTATCGGTTATTTCGCTATAATTCTGCGTGTAAGAGATTTACTTTTCTTTCTTTTATCGTTTTTTTTTTTTTTTTTTTTTTTTTTTTTTTTTTTTTTTTTTTTCTTGTGGCGAATTTATAAATTGTTACCTATTTATCTAAAATAATTTTCAATTATTAATCGTAGGTGTATTAATATTATACAAAATATACATTTGACATATTATTATCATGAAATACTTTATCCGTTCTCAATAAAAAAATTTTAATACAGCTCCTTCCTTTAGCAATAAAATTATAAATTCAATTTAATACGGTATAAAAAAATCGACAAACATCGCAACGTTGAAGCGCCGTTCAAAGAAAGCTCACGATTCTTCTTTGAATAAACAAAAAGAGTTCGTTGCACCAAATAATACCACGGCTGTACTTTTCGCAGTTTTCTAATATTCAATGACGCGAGACCAACGGATAACGACCACATTTCCGGTTATACATCAGCAGACGAGCTTTTTATCCTCTTTACCGGCTCGTGAACTCAATTAACACCGAACGAAATATCGGCCAAAGCGATTTTCGCAACAAGTTTTTCTTTTTCGGTTTTCTTTTTGTTTTATTTTATTTATTTATTTATTTATTTATTTTTTTTTAACCTTTTTAACGTTCGTTCGTCGACTCATCGTCGGCTTTTGAGGTTGCGATTTTAAAAAGCGATATATACGCACGGCGTAGGGAAAGCGCGCATCGAGTTTGCTTTGATCGAGCATCAAAAGAGTTGCTTTTTTTCTTTCTTTTTCTTTATTTTTTCTCACCGGAACTATATAACCTAAAAACGGTTGTTCTTCTAATTTTAGTGTATTACACATATATTTAAGATGCTGTTAAAGCAATCTTCCCACGCGTTGAATAGCGATTAAAGATAATAAACCGTTTTCGTGTATTTAATTCAGGTGGTGTTAGCTACTCTCGCGAGCGCGCCCGTGCGCACATCAACGTTAATTTAAGCTTTAAATGCGAATTTCATGTTTTACTTTGAAAATGTAATTAAATTATATACATAGTTTTTTTTTTTTTTTAAATTATTAAGAAAAAATAATATAGAAAATAATTCATAATTTTTTAAAGTTGATAATAGAATTTGATTTAATTAAATTTTTTTATTTTTCTCAATAGAATATCTATGAATAAATTATCGAAAACAATTAAATTATAATAAAAAAAAAAAGGATTAGATGAAATACTTTATTATACAAATATTTCTTTAACAGCATGTGTGATAAAATATACATTCTAGAGATAACAATTTAATAATGATTTATACTTCATTAAAAATAAAATGTTTAATTCTTACAAGCAATTAATTGTAAAACCGAAACCGCGGAAAACATCGCGGCGAATCCTCGCGGCGAGCAATCGTCGAATCGCGTTCCCCTTCGCGTTGAAATCACTCGATCTCAGGCGCAAATGGCCATGGCGTACTTTCAAGCTCGAAATCTTGTTAGCGCGAGTAAGCAAAGGTAAACGGCTGTACGTGCAATGCAACTGCATCAACGGATAAAGACAGTTTTTCGCGATGAAAAGAAGCAAAATGAGAGAAAGAGAAGAAAGGAAGAAAAAAAAAAAAAAAAAAAATAAGAATAAAAAGAGAGAGAGAGATTCGCGGACGAGCTGCTCGTGTCTTTGATGGCAACGCATGCGTGCGTCGATGCGTTCCTTGCTTCTTTTCCAACCGCGTGAGGTCGCGAGAAAGAGAGAGAGAGAGAAAGAGAGAGAGAGAAACGTAAAGCGGACTTAGGAACGAAGCAGTAGCACTCGAAGACGGCGCACACCGGCATAAGTCAGCACTCAGGATATTTCGTCATTTCCTGCTTCTCACGCGATACAATCTAAATTAACTATGTTCGCTTGGCTAGGCCTCTTTCCTTCTCTCTCTCTCTCTCTCTCTCACTCTCTCTCTCTTTCTTACACTTTTTCGCTCCTTCTCCTCTACTCTCCTCTTCCTCCTTTAAGCCTCGCTCTTTCTCCTCTTCCCTCGCTGCTTTGACTTCTCGTATTTTGTGCGTTCGCATCTTCGCGCGCGACGCACCGACGTTTTTATATGTTTTATAAAGGAAATTAACGAATTTGATGCTGGTACGCGTGGAGCTTAAGCTTTTTAATCGGTGATATGTCTTACAAGTCAGCAAAGAAGTTACATTTTTTTAATTTTCGTTGGAGCTTGGATATGTAATATTGATCTTAGGATTGGTGAAACTTTCGACTTTGCAAGATTCAAGTTTTCAATAATATTTACTGATGAAATATTATTTCTTGATCCATAGTTCACTGATTTTTCTTGAATAATTAGTGCATTTATATTCTCATTTATATTTATTTTATGTTATACATATTTAATAAAATAATATGTTAATCATATATAAGGTAGGCTACGGTTAGGACGATTAAAAAATACGGATAACGATTAAAAAATATGTATATATATATATAACCAATTTTTACATTAATAACCATCATAAAATCAACAATTAATAATAATTTTCCTGAATATACTTATGTTAAATATTTTTTATCAATATCTTGTAAATCTTGTTTTAAGGTTTTAAGATTTGATATCATCAAAAATAAGCTAATGTTTTCTCAATGATTCGAGAAAGACGAGAAAATTCGCAATGAAAACGTCAAAAATATAGCTTTATCGCTTTATTCTTGGATCGTTAGCGCTACATCACTTACCGCAACGAACATTGAATTTCAATATAACGGCGGGGCTATTGGACAAACGACCATACAAACGAGCCCGAGAAAAATATCAGCAATGTAAAACGCGAAAGACGCAAGCGAAACGCGCGTAACTCCAGAGGCGTACGAAAGATAGAAAGACAGAGAAAGAGAGAGAGAGAGAGAGAGAGAGAGAGAGGCTAATACCCGCATACCAGTGAGTATTCGAATAGAGAAAAGCTACACGCGTGCACATAGATGCGTACAAACGTAAGCGATGAATAAGGAAAGGAAGAAGTATAAGAAGAGGGAGCCTTTCACGAGCGTGCACCGAGCTCTCGTTCCCGTTTCGCGCGACTCTCCTTGAATAATTCAACTGGAAAATCCGCCTACTCTTTTCTCCCTCTCCTTTTTTACTCCAACTCTCTCTCTCTCTCTCTTGCTCGCTCGCTCGCTTCACCTCCTCTCTTCGTTTTCTTCTCATCAATTTTTTTTTTTCTTTAATGTCCCTGCGACCGGAAGTACTAGTGCGCGTTGGAAAAGGGTTTCGTGGAAGGCGCCTCTCCTTTGCGTCTCTCTCTCTCTCTCTCTTTTTCTTTCTTTCTTTCTTACAAAAGGTAAAGAGAGGGCTAGAGAAGAAGAACCGCACTGTGTTGCCTCGACTCATCGCTCTACGAAGTCGGAGGAGCGCGAGTTACATCGGGTTGCTGTTCGTAACGGAGGTCGCAATTACGAGTAACGGAGACGGCCCCAGAGCGATAAAGGGGATTAAGGATGCGCGCGACTCTTTCTTTGTTACTCTCTCTCTCTCTCTCTACGCTCTACGCTCTTATTTAGATGTAGTTTTTCAAGTTCCTCGTGCGTTTTTCTTTATAACGAAAAATGCATCCGAAATTGTACAAGTTTATTGGATTTTAATTCTTCATTTTTGATTTCATATGCAATGATGTGTACTTACATATGGTGAAATTTGTTTAACGACAAAGTATAGATTATAAAAGAAGTTTATCAGATTTACTTTTTATTATATTGCTGCTTTTTTATAATTAGGTAAAGTCAATTGTTGGCTAATTCAACAATTTGTTATGAATTTTTTCCGAAGCGATTGCTAAAATAGGGCCTTTTAGAAATTATTTACATTATTATTTAAATGTTAAAAGTAGTAGAAAATAAAATAATATTATGTTTATTAAATATTACCAATGTTAACAGCATTAAAATACAAGAGCGTTAATGAAATTCTTTACATTTTACTTACTGATCGCACTATCAGATTCCTTAACGCAATTTCATTCAAATTCCTTGTTGTAAATAAAATAGAAAAATCATCATAAAAATCGCGACTCATCCCTCATCGAAAAAGTAGTATCATGCAGCGTCGGTCAGGCATACATAACTCGTACAATCGCACCGCACACGCGTCCTCACTCATTTCTTCTCTCTCTCTCTCTTTTTTTTAATCTAACGTACACTTTACACATTCGTAAAGTACCTGTAAAGAAAGAGAGAAAGAGAGAGAGAGAGAGACACGCGCTTGAACACTCGCTGAACGAAGAGTAAGTCGCCGCGAGCGACACGATGACGAGCTCGCGTCACGAACGAGGAAAGGAGAAACAGTGAGAGCAAGTAAGAGAGGAAGAGAGAGAAAAAGAAAGAGAGAGAGAGAGAGACACGCGGACTTCATTAGCTCGAGCATCGGGGGCGATCTTGCGGGCGATATTTTACGTCGCTAATGACAGGCCGCGCTGCAAAGCAGAGGGATTGCCGGTGAGCGCGATGATTTCGTCAATTAGCGTCGAGCGGGTCGAGTTGTTGCCGTTGTCGTTTCTTTTACCGAAGAGAAGAGAGATACGAGCGGACCGCCCGAAACTCCCGCGCTCGCGCGCACACACTTTGCCTTTAACGGCCCTCTTCTCTTGGTTCGAGCGCTTTCTCTCTCTCTTTCTCTGTATACATATATAGATATATATATGTGTGTGTGTGTATGTACTTTTGCTTATCGCTTGGTGGATTGCACGATTTACAATTGTCGCTCGTCTCTTAGTTTGGCATTCGATTGATTATACGCTCTAATTACTTCTATCGCGTTAATTAGTTTTATTTTAGGTGTATTACTACGGTATGTTAACGAGATTTATTATCGACCAATGTCGTTGTAAATTTTAGAATGAGATTTATCGTGTTCGCATTTTATAGGATTAGTAATGATATTTAGAAATTTTATGTTAACCTTAAAGCTCAAAGTTTTATTTCAACTTGGAAGTGGATCAAAGCTTCTTTTATGCATTCTTTTTCATTTAAATCGCAAATTCGTTAATTTCCTTACAAGCGTAAATAATTAATCGTTGAAACAAATATCAGTTGGGTTAAATCGCGATTCTTCGAAATCAATATAGCACCGCGGTCATAAAATCAAAGCTATAGCTTAGCAGCGGAATGCTAAACGTGCTCAAGCATACCTATAATCGATGGAATAATAGAAAGGGCAAGTCGATCGCGTAACAACGCAAAACTCTCGGCGTCGACGAATGATGACAACGATTATAAATTATCGTTCGTGGACGACAGAAAAAAAGATGTATACTTACGTTGGAAAAGAAAGCGTCGTAACGTCGTCGTAGTCGTCGTTTTACACCGAATCTATACGCGATGTAACGTCGAGCGTCTGCCTCCGCGTGTTTGTACACGTTTTTCATAGAATTATTGCGAGATATCGAGGAGAGATGATAATCCCGTCGTCCCTCGTCGCTCGGCATAGAACCGACGACGAACAAACGAGCGGCGGAAAAAAATTGATCGTTGATCGTAATATATCTAAGAATTCGTTAAAAAAAAAAACTCATCAACGTTCCGATTTTATATTTTATTATTGCATTATCATTCGGCGTTATCGTCGATTCAATAAATCAAAATCGAAAACGATAATTTATCTTTTTCTACCTACGAGATATTTTCCACGTGCAATCTTTTCGTTTATAAAAATATTATCTATCCGTAATATACGGTTAATCTATTTCGATACCAGTGAATGTCGTTGAAAGGATTTACGAATTTCCGGCCTGTCAGGTGCATAAAGTTTCTAGCACAATGTGCAAAGACTTATATCGCGAATAAACTAAGATCTCGCGCGATATTTCTTTCACATTTTACTTTCCAGATCGGCTCTATTTTAACGTTATTTTTTAATTTTTTTTTTTTTATTCACGCAATGATGATGTCTGCGCCATCGCGTGGTTTTGATACGTGCGTTTCGATAACGAGTAAACCTTTTATCCGCTAAGTTTTTTTTTTTTTTTTTTTTTTTGCATAAATATACTCGTGCGTCGGCCGTAACAGTTGAATTTTTTTATGTTCCCGCAGGAGTTTAACCGTTTTAACGAAAGATTTTTAAGAAGGCTAGTAGGTTAATTAGCATAGCGTGAAAAAAGAAATTGAGAAAATTGACACGATGAATATATTTTATGGGATATAATTAAATACTCTTGTTTTAATTATTCGTGCATATTAAATTATAATATATTCAACTTTATAAATGTTTATTATTTAGATATCGATTGCGAAATGTTAAAGATTAAATTAACAAATAGTACATATAATATGGAAGTAAGAGACTTATTAAATTAATTAGGGATTTATTAATAAGTATCGCATTTTGAGCCTTTGATATAATTTTGAATAGAATCATCATGAGTAGGTTCTGTAAATAAGTTTCATTAGCGATTGAAAGTTATAGAATAAATGAATTAAAAAAATTTTAATCTCAATAATCTAATCATAGTTTTCATTTTCCTTTTTCGAACGATCTTCAAGTTATTTTTAACCTTGAGTAAAATTTAATTTATTCTTAGTCGTTAAAAAAATCAAAACTCACACAAAGTTCAACGACGCTTATTAGCAAGATAAAATTTATGCCAAAGTACAAAACGTTCGCGTTGCCTTTAATCGAAACGTAACTTATTTACCGGAAAGTCAAAAGGTGCATCGGCTAGTCCGGCGGAAAACTCGCGGCAAGTTACAAAAGACGCGTTATCGCTCTCTCGGTGGGGATGTATAATGTACGCACAAGGTAAGAATATTCCTATTCCCTCTCATTTCTCTCAGTTGGTCATCTTCCCTCGCAACGCATTTACACAGCAGCGGTGCAGTGCAGCAACAGCTGTGCAGGAGCAGCAGCAGCAGCAGCAGCAAGAGTGCGGTGTGTAAGCAAGAAATAAAGCGAGACGAGAGATGCTCTTTCTGGCTCCACCTCTACCGCCGCCAATCGGTCGCGGAGCCGCCGCGAAGAAGAAAGATAAGAGGTCCGTGCGCTCATGCGCTACTCGCAGAGAAAGAGAGAAAGAGAGAGAGAGAGAGAGAGAGAGAGAGACTCGATGAATTTTTGCTACTCTGTGCGCGCGGCGGTATTTGCAAACCGAATAATAAATATATATACATAGAGAGCGGCGGTGGCTGCGGCGGTGGCGGTATAATACGGGGAACGGCTGCAGGAGCCGGAATATGTGCGGGCAAACGGACCGCCGCGGCATATATGCGCGCGAGTTTAGCGCGTGTTCCGCCTTCACGCAGCCCGGCCTCGCAGCTTATTGGCCGCTCGACTCGCGAGGGGGCCGTGGCTTTTGCCTTATTCTCTTTCTCTATTTATCTCTATCTCTCTCTCTCTCTCTTTCTCTCTCTCTCTCTCTCTCTCTCTCTCTCTCTGTATGCTCGACTCGCGTGTCCGCGAGTATATATGTATGTACGTATAGCTGGAGCGTGTGCATGCGCTGCGTTTTCTCTCTCCCATAAGGCGCCTCTGTACTCGACGTCCCCGCGATTTCTACTCGCGCTCCTTCTCCCTCTCTGTGTATCTCCGCGGAGGTACGAGAGGTAGCGATTGTACTGGACCTACTTTATGTTGGTAAGGAGAAGAGAGAGAGAGAGAGAGAGAGAAGAACGCTGCCGCTGCGGTGCATTTATGCGAGGGCTTCCTACTTACCAGCAGCGAGCAGCCGCTCTGCCTTGTCCTTTTCTTCGCTTCGTTGCTCTCTTTTTTTCGTCCTTTTACACGCCCGTCGTTTATTCTCGTTTTGTCTTATCTTTACTTCTCCTTCTAGCGCTCTCTCTCTCTCTCACTCTCTTTCTCTCTCTTTCGCTCGCTTTTGCGTGCCGTGAGGGAGAGAAGCCTTCTTTAAACGTTTGTCGCATGCACGGCTCGCTTTTATTTCGTTCCTTCCCGTTTTTTTCTCCTTCTTCTCTTCCCTCCCTCTCTTCCTCCCTCACTCTCTCTCTTTCTCTCTCTCTCTCTCTCTCTCTCTCTCTCTCGATCTTTTACTGTGTTTTCGTCTCTCTTTTGATCTTGTTCGGTTTGTTTAATATATCGTATACCGATATACGCGGGACGCGCGTTGTACGAATTGTGTCTTTTTAATGTTTATGACGTACACGCGCGTACTGTTTTCAAAGATATATGGGAAGGTTGGTAGGATCCGATGCGAGAACCGTGAGCTTGTGTAAGGACTACGCGTAGAACTTTTTCGGGGAATTTTGTTTCCCCCAGATTTGACAATCGAAATACTGGCTTATGTTCTCGTTCGCTTTACTGCACAACTGCTGTTATCAATTTCTTGTTAAAATTAAGATAATTTTAGATATTTTTTAACAATATGCAGATTAATCTTTTTACAAATGTTGCAATTGTTTTTTTTTAATAAAAATTATTGATTTACAGAATATTTCGTTAGTGAGTGAAAACTGCCCTTTAATTTTAATTAAATAAGTAATTTTTTAATTGCGTATAGAAATTTATCATATTTTATAATACTATATGTTATTCTTTATAATACTATTATATTTATAATACTATTATAATACTAAGAAGTTATTATTTACATATAGTACTATTATAATACTATAGAAATTATTTATAATACTATATGTTATTCTATTTGCTTCTTATAAATTTAATAGCAAAAGTTTACTTCATAAAATCATTTTTATATGAGTGTAAAAATAAAGTTCGTCTAGCGTAAATAAATTATCAGTTTTGTTAAGTTTATGTTTAAATATTAACGAAATTCAAACTTTAACATACATATCGCTTTATGGTGATAATATCGTAAAAAGTTGAAAAGTCCAAAAATACAATTTCCGGTTCATATCTGAAACAGCGATGTGGGTGGGTGGATGGGCGCGTTTGTGTACTTACCATCGTAGACTTAAAACAGGTTTTACTCGGTCTATTAAGATTTGTTTTATTGTGCTTTTATTATCATTATAAACGACGTAAAAGAGCTTCAACGTTAATTAATATTTATTTATAACGGCCTCGCGAAAATTGTGAACTTCATAATTTTCGTCGATTTATCTTACGCAACAGCTCGTACGACGAAAATTTTAACAAATTATTTATTTTTAAAGCTGTTATTAATTCAAAATTCAATACAATTATGTTTAAATCTCATGCATAATTTATATCAACGTGAATTTTAAGTTATTCGTAAACGCCGGAGAATTAATTTTTCAAATTATTCTGAAAGAATTTATTAAAAAAGTTTTACGAAGAATATTATTTCAAAATCAATATTTAATATTTAATATTATAATTTTTTTTTAAATATTATATTTAATGAAATAAAGTTTGATTTTTAATCTTCATACGTAATATTATTATACTTGATTTTCAAGATTTGAAAAGTATGGTAATAACTATTAATTCACAAGTAGGTAACTGCCGGGCATAGTCAGACAAACGTATACAGAATTATTGCACATGTAAAATGAATTAATAGATACGAAATTAGAATAAATCTTTGCTATATAAATCTGTGTGGCTGTTTAATAATTTGAAATTATAATAAAAATCAAACGTTGTATTCTTCTAGCGAAAAATGTTATCACAAATTAATGTAGCAATAATTTATACCAAAGATATAAAACATTTTTCGATAAATAGTCGATAAATTTCAATAATCGTTCAGATTTATGTTTAATTTTCTGTTTATAATATTTATTAATATTATCATTTTTTACAACGTATTTTTATAAAATTAATTTTTTGCAAAATTATAAAAACTAAATTTTAATCATTTTAATATTAGATAGACATTTTTTATATTCTCAATATATTCTTAAATTATTTAAACGAATAAAGATAAAAATTTACATTTCAAAGCATTATTTAAATATGTGTACGAACAAAGCCATATTGTTTAATCAATTGATATAGTCGCGTTTTCATGCTTTTAAAACGAGCAAGTGTGAATCATAATGGCGTTAAAAAGTATTTTCGACCAAGTAGTAAATGTGCCTAACGGACATATTATTCAATTAGCGTATAAAATAAAGTTGTTTACATACGTCTAAGTACACTTATCTTTCGTATTATAAAATCCGCCGTTTGAACAGAATTTATAAGGTTAAAACGAGAATTAATTCAAAGTATTCGAACATTACGTGACTATAAAGTTATAAATAGTTTTCCGCGACGGAGAAGGTATCGATAAAAAAAAAACACACACACACACACACATACACACAGAGTTTTAAGCATTCTCCATATCGTTGTAATAATTTTCGCACGGCTTCGTACAACGCAAATTTATTTTATGACTCGCTAAATTTTTTTTGACTATTCGAATAACGTACACGTTTATATTCGCCTTTAATTTAATCAATTTTAAAGCATTCCTGCGTTAAGATAATTCAAAGTTTTGTCTAATATTGTGAAAAATTTGTTTCGTTATAACACGAGATTTATTCATAGTAAGGCACGCTCGATTCTATTATATGCGACACTTTTTTTAACGAATCAAACTTTTAATTAATTTATTAATACAATATATGTGAATATATGAGATGAATTTTAAAATAATAACGAATTTACAAAGAAAATAATAATTATTATTAAGCATGGAATTAATACGCGATGATTAAACCTTTGATATACCAGTTAATAATTTTTAAGGCCCTTATTCATTAATTTTGCGGACAAGAGCAACAAACTTTCATATAAAAATATTTGTTATTGCATTAATTTTAAATGTAGCTAAGTATTTAATGCTTTAATATGATTGAACATTTTAATATTTTCATTTACATGGATTTTTTTAAATCTTTAAAAAAAAGAATAGTTTAATATTATATACATTTTAACTCGAAAAGTACTAATAGCTCTAATCGTAGATTATTGTTAACATTTTTTTAATAAAGAATGCATATAAAATTTCATATCTAATAAATAAATAATTTAAAATCGTATTGTCGATATTTACAAATTATTAATCAATTTTATTTTATTAATATTATACAAGATATTTAAATTTTGATTTAAAAGTAACTATTTGAACAAAAATAAATTTTTTTTACTTTGCATATCATCTCTGATCGCGTCATTTTTACGTAATAATTAAAATTAGTGCCTTTTAGTATTAGTCATAGTTATTGAAAAAAATGACTGTCGGATTAATGCTTTGATATGAATCAAGTTTTTCTTCATTGTTAACACATTTATTTTAATTAAATTATTGTTCAGTTACATCTATGGGCTATTTTATATTTTAGCAAGGATATTTTTTATAATGTAATGTTTTTAATGCTTTACACGTAAGTGGAAATAAATTTAAACTTAAATAAGTTGCGTTACTTAAGTATATTGCATAATTAATTAACTTTTTTTTTTCTAATTTTATTTTAGATAGAAATTGATTTGGATTATATTAATATCTTCATTACATTTACATAATATATTTTGAATATTGCTTTAGAAATATTTTGAAACGGAGGTGTAGATTTATAAAAATGATATAAATAACATTAATCCATAAAATAATTTATTTAAAAAAAAAAAAAAAAGTAATAATCGATCAAGGAAAATTACACAAACGTCAGACGATCGAAATTCGAGCATGTATAGGTACACGGATACACACACACATATATATATATATATATATATATATATATATATATATATATATATATATATATATATATATATAAATTTATATACGAATATATGTATATAGATAAAATGCAAAATCAGCGGATTCAGATAAAGGCCTCGCGAATTGTCCCAATTCATTTACATACGTGTCGGTACGAGATCGGTCGGGGATCGGTATAAATAAAAATTTCAGATCGGCCCGTCGTCGCGCCGGAGTGACTTTCGTAAGAGCGCGTAACTCACTGGATCGAGACTTAAATCACTGTTGGGAGACGCTGGAATGACGCGGAGAAAATGGTCGCGCGACATACAAGCCGCTGTTATATCCTCTCTCTCTCTCTCTCTTTCTCTCTCTCTCTTTCTTTTTTTGGACGATCCGACGATCAGAGATCCTAATGTCAACAGAGATTCGCACTTATACTTGCGCGTTTTTGATAAAATGATTTCTTTATCGTATGAATATTAAATTTACTAAATAAAATAGTTTTTATTTAAAAATTTTCGAATATTTATTTCTAATAGAAAAAATTTAATTTTTGATTAATTAAAAAATTATAATATATTCAAAAACGTTGTTTGTTTAATAATTTTTGCATGTAATAATATAGATTTATTAAACATTTTTTTGATAAAAAAAGACGTACGTTTATCATACTTGTCTTATATACGGTGAAGATGTTTATCGTATGTGTATCTATCATTAAAATGATTGTTAACTAAAAATTATTTCTAATAATGCGTAAAAAGTATCAGCGTATATTTTGCAAAAAAAAAAATAATTTCATTCACTTACTTAAATTATATCAGTTCACTAAATCTTTCCAATTAGTTTACAATTGATTGCTGATTATTTTACAATGTAGAAAGTATCTATTCATCTCGAGTATTGATCTCTCGTTTGAAATTTATAGATGAATTATACGCATGTAAAAAATGTAAAATGAATAGATTTCATATTTTTTCATTTACCAAATTTACAAACGCTCATAATCGTTAAACGAAAGAAAAAAAAAAAAAAAAAAAAAAAAAAACAGTGAATCGATTACGATTCTTATTTAAGCAATGAAATTCTCACGCACAACAGACCGCGTTAGTTTAATAAAATCCGTAAGCAAGAGCTTCATCGCATTGTCACATTTTCTTTATATATTAGAAAAAAACAAAAAAAATAAAAAACAAAAAACAAAAAAGAGCAACGAAGCTGCCAAAAAAAAAAAAAGAAATAAAATAATGCTTCAGGCATCGTTGGACTGTACATCTCGAAAGAATAAAGTATACGCAAAGTAAAAAGAAATGAGAACGCGGGTATGGGAGGAGGATGAGAACGAGGAGATGGAGGAGGAGGAGGAGGAGGAGGAGGAGGAGCTGATCTGAATATTTAAAAAGAGCGCAAACTTACGGCTGCCGAGGGAAAGAGAAAAGGGAGAGACACAGAGCTCGCGCGGGCGCGCGCTCCTGTCGAAGCCATCCTCGCGAGGAGGAGGTAGCCGAGTAGGGCCGGCGATCGCGGTAGAGAAGCGGCGGGATTACTTGCGCGCAGGTGCCTCTCCTTGCGTTTTCGTGCCCACGGGTCCGCGGAATAAATTTATATAGCGAGAGGATCGCCGAGCGCGAGCGAGAGGAAAGAGAGAATGAGAAAGAGCGAGAGAGAGAGAGAGAGAGAGTGATAGAGGAGACATTTTTAGAGAGTAAGAGAGAAAGAGAAAGAGAAACGTCGAGTCGAGTGAAATATATTTCAGCGCGTCGGCGATATACTACTCCGTTTCTCAACTCCTCGTAGTACGGCGGCGGCGGCGGCGGCGACGGCAGTCGGGAGACGGACGCGATTAAAAGCCCTCGAAAGCAACAGCAGCAGCAGCAGCAGCAGCAGCAGCAGAAGCACCAGCGTCGCTCGTGCACGCTTATAAAGAAAAAGACCCACGCGAGATCCTTCGTCTTTTCTCTGCTGCCCTCTTTTTTTATTTTATTTTTCGATACTTTCTCTCTCTCTCTCTCTCTCTCTCTTTCTCTCTCTCTTTTTTTCTTCGATTTGACTCCTTTTTTTTCGGTCCGTTCGATTTCGCTCGTCGCTTAAACGTCGCGCTCCTTCTGTACGTCTTGGGGCGCCGAATGTCTATACCGAAAACGCGAGCATTCTTCGCTGAATTATTGGCGCTTCTTTTACCCGCTTCTCGATACGTCGCTCCTACTTTTTTTTCTCCCTTTTTCGCTCACTTTTTTTCCTTTTTCTTATTTTTCTTGCGTATAAACGGAACACCGCGCCATTGGCGAAGCGCGGGCTACTTTTTGCCATTTCTAGTTCGTACGTTTTTAATCCCGCTATTCATTAGGGGGGATGCGACAGTTCGGTAGACGCGCGCGCGCCAGCGCGAGACGTCTTATCCTCTCTTGATCTTGATATTTTGAATAAGTTTAGTCGAGTGCCGTTCTCGTATAAATTACGGGATTTGGCAATTGAATTTTTAGGAATCCGACAAAAGGGGAGAAAAAACTTTTGTTCTTACGATGGTTATAACATTATTTTTATGTCATGATGCATAATAATTAAAAGAAAATCATTTAATTCTACATATAGTATATGCGAATTGAAAAGTTATTGAACCAAGAATTATTAACTTTGTAAATGTTTAAAGGTGGCGTTTTCTTACATCGTTTAAAAGTTAAAATAAAAAACAACATTGTTCGAAAATAATTATTTATCTAAAATAATTTAATGATGAATTAAGAAGATGCAAATTTATTGCAAGTTGGTTCGCTATTGAGAAAAATGTGTAAGCTTCGACAGTTTTATTATTTTTTTTTGTTATTAAATAAATAATACCAAGATTAAATAATAAAATAAAATTGTTTGATTGTAGAAAGTAAATAGATATTTAAATTTCATTAACTTGTGAAATCATTGTAAAAAAGTGTATCAAAATGTTTTAATTATATGTTGAATAAATTATTAAACTTGTTTAACTATGCAAATAAGTAATGGCGATAATTCCAACAACGCCATAAAATTTTGAATATTTTACATAAATAAGGTATTCTTAAATTATATATCATTAACTTATTTAAAACGACAATAGAACCATTCAAAAAAAAAAAAAAAAAAAATACATTATAGAATTGATATAGAAGCGCACACATAAACTATTAAACAAACATTAATCATTCAATGCAGAAAGAGTTATTTTAATTGATTTGATTAACGCGAAATCCTCTCGCATCTCCCGCGCGCGTGCAACATCTCTCCCTCTAATTTAACGATTAAAATTCTCGGGGATCTCGCATAGCGCGGCGATACGGATATGGAATTAAAGAGCGTTTCCCACGCTTATTACGAAATATGAAAAGTTCAATGATAATCAGAGCCGTGCGCGAATGCGAGAGTGTATATAAAGCCGAGTAAAAAGTACCGTAAAAAAAAAAAAAAAAAAAAAAAAAAAAAGAAATATATAGATGGAAGGGAGAGAAAAAGAAGCGCTCGGCGTAAGAAGAAGGAAGAAAGACGACGTGGTTTTACGAACCGCGCGTAAGCATATATATATAGAACGAGAGTAAGAGAGTGAAAGAGAGAGAGAGAGAGAGAGAGAGAGAGTGAGAGTGAGAAGGAAAAGGAGAAGGAAGAAGAGTCGGTGCGCCCTCGATGCGTTTCCCTGAGAAAGCCGCGCGAATGGCGCGCATTTATTTTTCGAATCGTTGCGCCCCGAATGCGCGCGTATATGTATATGTATAACCCAACGACGCGACTCTCTTGCTCTCTCTTGCGCGTTAACGAAGCGTTAAAGCGAGCGGCAGGTGCGCGCATTTTAATCATAGGATGCGCGCGCCTATACTCGATCCCCAAGAATCTATCCTGCATGTATATACACCGTCCACTGCTTGGTCTTATATGTATATATGTATATATATATATATACCTTGCGGACATTACGCTCCGCTCAATTACCGCAGCCGTGGGGGAATGTGTATATCGTTGCGCGGGGGAGCAACGGGTACGCACCGTATACACACACACACACACACATATATATATATATATATATATATACGAGCGAAAAGTAGGCGAGTTCCCCATGTTGTACACATGTACATATAGACACGTATATGTTATGAAGTTGTTGCGAGAAAGAGTTTTTCGCGCCTCGGCTTACCGATTCCCATCGTCGCATCACCGTGACTCTCCTTCGTGCGTTTTTTTCCTTTTTTTCTTTCCCCGATGCTTTAACCATTCCATCGACGCGCTTATATGTGCCTCTCATAGAACGACGGTGGTTTTGCGAGAATTAAGAGGATACATTTTTTGTGTCCCGTTGCCGTTGTTCTTGCTCGTTGTGATGCTCGCGTGTTATTCGTCGATCGAGAGCGTTTGTTTGCTTCGGTTATTCGAGGATGGACTTGGATTGAGTCATTACGAAGCCAATGCGGAAACTAACGAAATCGTGGGAATTAAGTTTATTGTAAATATCGATAAAACCATCGGTTAAAGGATTTTAATTAGATTATCATAGTTATTATCAGTGTTGACAAATGTCATTGTTTATTCAAACTTAATTTTATAATTTTTATATGAAATATCGTTATGATTTGAATATAAAATTTTAATTGAATAAAAGTAGTTGCTAAATTCACTATTTAAAGACAAAAATTAATTACGTTAAATTATAATATTTAAATTCAATATTTAATATTTTAAAATTAATCCAGTAATTTATAGAAGTGCTTTAAATTAATAATTATATGAAATTAGTTTTAAAAAATATAAAATATATTTTAATATTATTTACTATAGTTAAAATTGAGTATGAATTATTGATTGATGAATCCATTTCAAAGGATACGATAATTCGGATTGTTACAAAAGAATTAATCCACGTATGTAGCTCCAATCCAAAGCCTTCCATCCTCTAATATTATTTTCTTAAAATGAAAAATGTACCCCGAGAATAACGTTTAAGTGTGCATTACAACAATGATTTTTTCTTCTTTGTCAAATAAACAGTAACATACAATCTAACTAGGTAAAATTTTTTCCAAACACAATACATTTAATTAGCCGATCCATTAACTTTCTCGCGTTCTACGGTATAACGCAGAGAGAAAGAGAGAACAACGTTCCTACATAATGCGTGCGTGTATATACATATGTGTGTTTGTGTTTGTGTGTGTTTATATATAAGAAGCATACCAAAGCGTTAAATAAAATCCGTCCTCTTTTATCGTCGGCCGCTGAGATCAGTTTACACGCGGCAAATGTTGCGCGGAAATGATAATTGAAAGACGCGCGATGTGCGTATGTGAGTGTATGCGTGTGCGCGCGCACGCGTGTGTGTGTGTGTGTGTGTTTCTGTGTGCGTATGTGCCTTCGCCGATTGGAAGTATATAGTGGTAAGTAAATACGCATAAATCCTCGATTTTATTATATATTTATAAATGCAACGTGTGCCCGAGCGCACGCTACAGTGTACATGTATATATTTACATGTATTCGTACGTGTGTATATAGGTATACATTTTATATACATACATGTACGGCGTGCGTTATGGCTCGAGCCACGGAGTAGTGTAGTACTTATTAACGGTTTGTCTATTTTCATGTAGAGTCGGGTAAAGGCACTTGGGCCGCTTATGCGCGCGCTCGGCTATAAGGCGGCTAAGGCGGTTAAGACCCCTGCGGTGATTCACATAGTCCTTAAACCAATCCGGGGATAGTCTGCCTTTCTCTTCGTTTGCTAATCGAACCGCTTCCTACGCTCTGCGCCTTTGGTAATTACATAACGGAAAATCTCTCGTGAACTCGATTCTCCAAAAATCAACCTCATTTTTATCGACTGACAATACACGATATGCGCCTTTGCTCTACGTCTGGCTAAGTGTGTGCGTACACATGTGCGTGTGTATAAGTGTATGTATGTAGTCGCACTTTTTTCTATTTACATTCTTTGATTTTTTTTTTTTTTTTTTTTTGTTCTTTTGTTTTGTTTTTTTTTTTTTTTTTTTCAATATCTTTCCATTATAGTGGACGTGTAACGCGTTGTTGTTTACTAAATTGATGTTCTTTTTTTTTTTTTTCATAATCGCTCTTTCTACACGCTATGGATTTTTAATGAAAATTTATATTATTCACGATAAAAAGGGTTAATTATTTTTTAACGATACTTAATTAACAATAAATTTTGAGAAATAATTGTATTCGCCGTTTTGAGCTCGGAGAATCGTGACTGCGATACTTAGAAGTTCATGCCTTTGGTGTACACAGTGTGCCGAAACGAATAAATTTGTTAATAAGGTAAAAAACTAGATAAAATGTACTACTAGACTAATTTATTATACGATTATAAATGTAATGCAGCTATATTTTTTAAAAAAATATAAATATTATTATAATTTTTATTTTTATATATATTTGCGTTTAAAAGACGCAAAGAATATAAATTTTTACAGAATTCTTTTAATTTTTTTTTTATCAATTTTATTACGAATGTCACTGGAGAAGTATCATTTATTTAAAAAATATTTGCATAAAACACACTTTATAAATAAAATCTTGTAAAATTAACAAATAAGGATATTATTACAATTTACTTATATTACTTTAAAAATATACACCGTTTTACGACCCAAGCTGTAGTTATGGATATTGCTTATGATCTAGCCGCGCATGTCAATTACTTTGAGACTCATAACAATTTTATTTCTTCCTAGCAAGTTTATGAATAACTACATTGTAAATAAAATATATATATATATACATGAATTTTTCATAATATTTTGATTATCAAACGTTACAAGTAGGTGTTAACATATATATATATATACCATAATGATTGGACATTTAATCATTAAAAGCATAAAAATTTCGTACGCTAAATAATTTCTTTTCAAAAACATAAGCGCACATTTAGCGGCTCGACAAAGTTGCCAATAAAAACTACCGAGTATCCGTCCGACGCACACACACACACACATACACACACACACACACACACACACACCCCAAAGATAGCTCTTTTCCTACCCTGAGGCATATCAAGAGCGTACCATATACGTGTGCAAATGAAGCTGGTGGTTCCTTACGTAGATATGCACACGCAGGTCGCAAGACAACAGGCGGATCCACGCGGTGCGGAGTCTCGCGCTACGGTGGGGCAAGCACATCTTCTCCCGCCCGCGCACTTCTCTCTTCTTCCTCTCTCTCTCTCTCACTTTGACTCTGTCTCTCTCGTCCTCACCGTCGTCTTTAGAGAGCAGAACGCGACGAGTGCGGTGGCGGCGTCGGCGGCGTCGGCGGCGTTGTAGTAGTAGTGCGGCTCGCCGCGATCGCGAGGAGAGTCGCAAGTCACCTCCGTTCACCTCTTATACCTCTACTCCTCTCTCTCTCTTTCTCTCTCTCTCTCTCTCTATCTCGTTCTCTCTCGCTTACTCGCTCGCTCGTTCGTTCGCTCGCTCGCTCACTCGGTCGGCTCGCCTTACGCGCCTCCTCGGCGAGCTCTCGAGACTCTTTCAGTCCGCAGTCGCGAGTCGTGCGCTACGAACACACGCAGACGAGAGAACGAAAGCGCGCGCGCGCGCGTGCACACACATCGCTCGAAGAGAGGGAGAGAGAAATAGAGAAAGAGAAAGAGAGAGAGAGAGAGAGAGAAAGAGAAAGAAAGAGAGAAGGAGAAGCCGAATTGTCGCTCGTTCTCTCGCTCGATCATTATTCGATGTGTATCGTTGCGCTGCGATATCGTTTGTCGTTTATCGCGTCCGACGATCGCTCGTCCACTTTGAATTTTAGCTATACACGCGTACGTACGTTTCGAATAAGATAAAAATAAAAGAAAAAACAAAAACAAAAATTTTATTAATTATTTGTCCTCTCCCCATAAAGTTTACAAGGAAAAGTGAGGATAGAACGAACAGTCGGAGGAGAGCGAAAGAGTGGCGCGAGTTTTTGAATCGACATCCAGACGGGGAGGGAAAGGATAGTTTATATATCGAACGCGTTAAGAGATAAAAGAGCCACGGAGGAAGAGAAGAAAAATCTTAGCCAGCCGGCGTTTCTCTACCCGATGTATACGTATACATATAATAGCATCGAGAGAGAGATGCTGGTCCGCCCACCTATACGCGCGAGTGCGCAAGATTAAATGCGCGACGTGCCCGTGTGTGTGTACGTGTGATTTTGTGTGTATAATACCATAAAACGCTCAACGCGCGCGATCTTCTACGGGCCCGCCGTCTCGCCCGTATAGATGAGAAGCGCGCGCGCGCGCGTACCTTCGACGCGTTCTCTTTTTGCACCCACGATTCGTAAAAGAAGCCTCCTTCTCTAAAAGTCTCTCACAAGTGTGTCAAGTGCAGTTTCTCTCATTTCATTTTATTTTATTTTATTTTCATTTTGTTTGTTTTTTTTTTTGTTTGTTTTTTTTTTTTTTTATATTACTTTACTTTTGTTTGTTTGGTTTCGATGGGCCATGCGTCGAGTGACACATTATTTTTCGAGGAGAATAAAAAACAAAGACGAAGAGGAGCACAAGTGAAATTGGAATAAGAAAGCTTTCCCCACTCGACGCGTGACGCAGAGGGAGGAGAAAGAAAAAGGCGCAGTCGAAGAAGACAAAAAGGTACTCGAGCACTCGATACACCAAGTTCGCTCACACTCACATAAACACGGACATAAACATACACATCTATAAATATATGTATGTATATAGATAGACACATGTAAAAGTAAAGATCGGCTCGCTCGTAATAATCGCGAGGCCACGATAGCTTGGCAGCACGACGGCTGCACGACGGACGTTATTATGTCACACTCCCACGCGAGCGACGGCCGCCGATGTGCCGCCGGCGCTGCTGCGTTTTAGCTTAAGCCGCCCCGCCGGCTTTTCTCGAGCTGCCGCGCCGTCGTTGTCTCCGACGCGTTAAACACGCGGGACTCCGAGGCTAGGAAGAAATAGAGAGAGAGAGAGAGAGATAGATTGGCGTGCGGGGTTAACGCGATCGCCTCGTGCGTGACCGGCACCGACGACGTTTGATTTTCCCGCGCGAGAACGAATCGGAGAAAGAAAGAGAGCGAAAGCACTCCCTTACTTCACTTCGTGAGAAAGTTTGCGCTTTTAACAGAAGAGAGAATAAGGTTAACGTTGAGCTTGAAATTTTGATCTTCTAATTTTAAAAAAGTAGCCAAAGTAACCACCGAGAGACCGGTAGGTTGAACGAATCGCTGCATCAATACCGTGTGTTTTTATTTCAATTTTTTTACTATTCGCCAAAGCATCCCGTAAAAATATCCCGTATTTTTATCAAAAATTTTTTTCAATAAATGCTCGTCAATAAAAATCAGACCGGGTTTCACATACGGAACAGCGCACGGCAAGTAAAAAAAATGCGCTCGATATAACGGACTCTTAGGTGTCTTCAAAGGCGCGCCGATTTCGCAATTTCACCTCCATGCGAAACTTTGCACTCCCGCGAGAGAGCCGCTAGAAAGAACAAGAGAGAGAGAGAGAATGAGATAGACGTACCGGAAGCGCAAATAGCTCGCGTCACGATACCGGAAGACGCGCCGAGGAGGACAAAAGAGAAGTTTGTATTAGTTAGCAAACGGGCGATCTTAGAGAGGAAGACGAAGGTGTGGTTTTTCACAAGGTGAGCGTGGACCGTATTATCGCGCGGCGATACTTACTTTTTTTTTTTATTTTCTGCTTCTTTATTATATTCCGAGAGCTACTTCAAAATAGGCTTATACTTCAACGAATGACGAGGGAACTTTTTAGTTAAATCGTCGAGTGACTTATCGAGTATCGTCGATGGTACGCGCGTCGGCTGGCTTTCTTTTTTTTTTTTACCCGATTCATTTTTATTATTCGTGTACGGAGACGAGAGGATGATCTTTAAATAGGACGAGAACTGCGCGTAAGTAGTTTTTGGGCGAGTGGAATATTCAGTTGACGTAGAGATGATGTCGGAGAATTTTTTTTCGGCTATATGCTCGAATGAATTTGTGTTTCGATTGCGAGCTCCATAAGTGATCGATGTTTGTACATAGGCTGCTTTAATCATAAGAAATCGTTGCTTTCGATCAAAGTTCAAGGAGAGAGCTCATTAATCTTTCTTGTTCGCCTAGTACGATACTTAACGTGTAGTTACGGATATGTATCTCATTATTTTCACTTCAATGAATAATTTAAAAAGCAATGTCAAAGTTTTTATTCGTGGTAAATTTTTACATCAATCGAAAAAGCAACAATTTACAAAGATATTCATAAATTTTTAAACGACGTGACATTTTTTTTTTTTTTTTTTTTTTTTTTTTTTTTTTTTTTTTTTTTCAATCGTCGATGCTTCGGTGACTGTTTCGCGTTATTTTTCAGCGATTTTTAATCAAACAGTAAGATTTATAAAAAGATACTCTCCTTGAATTTTAGTGATATATGTGTATGATTACGTAAACGGAATTATATTTATTATGAATATTTATAAGAACGGCCACCTACGCAGACTAATGATTATCAAAATAAGTTTCGTTTCTTTTGTTTTATTTAAAAAAATCAAAAATATAAAAATTAAAAACGTTTTGGATTTAAAAAAATTATCATTGAAAAATTAATTTTGTTGAATCAAGGAGAAAATCGTTTTTATCTAAGAATTTTTGGAAGTAGTTAAAATACTGTTGATTGAAAAATTAAAAAATTATTTTTATGTATTTTATATAAATTAAAAAAAAAAAAATAAAAATAATAATTAGAATTTTTTAATACATTACCAATTCAAAAATAGCTTACGAAACTCTAGACAAATGTTTAATAAATTATAAAATACGAAAAATAAACTTTAAAGATATTTATACGAATGTGTCAACTAATATAAATAATATTGAATAACGATAAAAAATATATTTTCTATACAAAATTTTGAATACACGTATTAGTGTCTTACTTGCTTCGGGTGTTACTACTTGTCTTTTTTTTTCAACTTAAATTTAATGTTTGTCATTATTAATTTTTTAATTTAAAATTATTTTAATCAAATTATTGTAATAATTTTTTAATAGTTTTTGCTGAAAGAATTTAAGTTTTATTAAAATTGATTAAAAAGATTTGCCTCGAAATCTTATTAATATCTAAAGCTTTGAGTATCAAAGCTATTAATACAGATAAATGTACAAAGATTAATTATAATAAAACATTAAAATTTATTTTTCAAAATATTTAAATGGTTTATAATATTGAAAGCTTTAATTAAAAAAAAAAAATTAATAAAAGAAAAATATGTATTTCGCAAGACTAAATTTGAAATTTATAGACATAAAATTTTTATTCAAATTCGTTGGAAGACTGTGAAGCAACGAACGAGAAATGCGCTTCGATCAAAGCGCAAAAATTCTTTCTCTCTTACTCTCCAAGAACGAATAAAAATCAATCTCCAATCCTTCACACCGAAAAGCATTCCGCCTCTCGAAAATTTAGCGCGATAAGCATCGCTTAAAAAGCTAAGCAAACTGCATCGACTAGGCGATGCTGCGCAATCGGCGACCTCCTTAGAACGAAAAACGAAAAATGAACTAAAAGAAAAAAAAAGAAAAAAAAAAAAGAGAGTAGAATGATAAAAAAGAAAAAACAAAAGCAACGGAAAAAGTAAAAAAAATAAAAGAAGAAGAAAAAATAGAAAAAAATAAAAAAATAAAAAAAAAAAAAAAAATAAATAAATAAAAAAGGATCGGCGGAGAGAAGGAGGCTCAAGCGAAAGAGGCGCGCAGGAGAGCGAGCGAAATCCTGGATAGGAGAGTAGGAGGACCCGCTTATAATCGCGAAAATGGCCCGAATCGGGCGTACGCGCACGCGCGTGTCCGTACTCGCTCGATCTCTCGCTCTCGAGCGCGCGTACAGGCATCGCCACGCGAAATCGGTAATGAGCTGTAAAGGCTCGCGGCTCTCTCTTCTCTCTCTCTCTCTCTCTCTCTCTCTCTCTCTCGATCCACTCACGCATACTCGCTCGTTTTTCGTTCGCTCACGTATATACGAGCGCACTCACGCACACACGTGCACGCGTGACCCGCACGATAGTGCCTAGGTACCTATTGTGAGCGTGAGTCATTGACGCGTCGGTGCCTCTCCTTCCCCCCTTCTTCTCTTACACACCCGCTCGCGTACGTATATACGTATACGTGTAGTCATTCTCTTTTTCTCTCTCACTCTCTCTTTCTCTCTCTCTCTCTCTCTCTTCCTTTGCGATGCGTGAATGTGTATATGTACAAAGCCATGCAAAGGTGTGCGTTATGCCGATTTTTCCCTCTCTCTCTCTCTCTCTCTCTTTTACTCTCTGATCTTTTTTTGCGATATTCTCTCTCTCTTTCTTGAATCACGGTAAAACGATGAACGGAGAGAAAGAAAGAGAGAGGAGAGAGGATAATAAGCGAGAAATCGCAGAGCTTAGGCTTATACGAACGACGACGACGACGACGAGTACGACGTGGGCGTACATTGCACAGACACACGAGAGAACGAACGAGCTAGCGAGCGAATGAACGAATGTTGGCTGGGATAGGCGATATTTTTTTTTTTTTTTTCTTTTCTTTTTTTAGTGCAAGCAAGAGTAAAAAAGAGAGAGAGAGAGAGAGAGAGAGAGAGAGAGAGAGAGAGAGAAAGAAAGAAAGACATGGGAAAATTAAAATCCGAGAAAGAGAACTGGGGAGAGTTAATTAGAGGCGCTTTTACGTCACGATGCTACTCCTTAACGTTTCTTCGTGAAATGTCGAAAGGAGACGGAAAGCGCCTTCTAAAAGCGCCTTGTATCCTTAAATACACTTTATTTCCAAGTGTTGTTGCGGGTTGTACGGCGTGACCTCGTTCGACTCGTGGACGACTGCTGATCATGTTGTGTATTACCGGGGAAGCTTTTCCTTCTCCCCGTTAAATGTTTCTTTATCCAAATACTTTCCGACAAAATCTAAGATTTTAAGTTAATTTTATTCGTTATTACGACTCGTTGAAATTTAAATAATCAAAATATTTCGCCATTAATTTTCATCTAAATTATCGATTTAAAATACAATGATTTGTGTCGTTAATTTTTTGCAGCTTCCTGAAATAGTATAAAGGTGATGAAATTTTTCAAAATTAGAGTATTCAATTACGAAATGCGGGAATTGAGCTGTTGGTATTTTTTTTTTTTTTTTTTTTTTTTTTTTAGTTTCTGAACATTTACAAGATCTATGCTTCAAATAAAAAGTAAGGCTACGTAAACAACTGCTTCAAATAATGCGTAACAATACTTGGAAAAAAAAGTTGACCTAGGAAACTTGAAAAAAAAACTTTGGTCAAGGAAAAATAAGGCTATTTATTCTTCTTGTTAAACTATCACACGATCGGAATAAAAATTCATGGATAAAAATTAAATTTTTTGCTTAAAATTATTTCATTGATATTTCTATATTGATGTACATTATGTATTTTTAATTATATTATCATTATAATAGCTTAGAAATAGAGTTTAAATTAAAAATTAACGAATTTACTATTATAAAATCTTAATAATTTATGGTTTATTAATAAAACGATGATAAATAACAAAGTAACGATAAAAGTAGAATATAGTGGGAAATTGATAATCCTAACGCGAAGAATAAAGCTTTATAAAAATTTAAAAGCAACAGGTAGAAGTAAGCAATTGGGAAGTTATTTGTCGCATATATCATAACGATAAAATGTCTCATTCGTGAAAGGAAAAAATAGAAAAGGGAAAAAATAAAAAAACGAATTCTAAACGGCGCGCATTATTTAAAACTTATCGCTAGCGCATTATCGTTAGCGCAATAAAGAAAACGAATTTATAGATCAAAAGTCCCCGAATAAAGAATCTCATCGCACCATCTCGTCGATGTCCAGCGTCGAGTGCAGTGTGTGTCTCATCGCTGTACGGACACGCCGTTGTATATGTGCATGTATATATATATATATATGTATATACACTCACATTTAGCATCGGATGCCGCAATCTCGGGCAAAGTGTAAAAAATCCCGAACACACGCGGGTAAAAAAGTTTGCACACACATGCGCTCGCGTACAGGGATTCCCTTGGCTGGTGTATTTCACCATTAGCAAAGATCAGAGGTGACATCCAAGAAGCTATATACACACGCTTGCACACTTACACGCTCGTGCGCAACGGCGGCGGCGGCACAGCTCGTTTATACGTTCGCTCGGATACGTTCGCGCGTATGTGCCGGTATTGCACACCGTATGTGTATGCGTATTATATAGCGACCATAAGGAGAAAGAGAAAGAGACACATCCTAGACCCGCTTAGTCCACGCGAGCTCTCACCGGTAACCGGTAAGAGAGAAAGAGAGAAGCCATAAAACGTCGCGCACCGCAAGAGCCGGCTCTCTTTACGGACGTACTTCTCTTGAGACCATTCTCTCTCTCTCTCTCTCTCTCTCTCTATCTATCTTCGTATATATGTACACATACAAATACGTATATACATACACATGTGTATGTACAAGAGGACATTATAATACGCGCTTATATACGGGTTAGCATACGCGGATAGGCAAAGTCTCAATCAGTTGGCCCGTCGATCGACGCAATAATAATCGCGCGCACGCGAGCGCCAGATCGATTCGCGATATATATCCACATATATGCGCGTAACCTACGCCCGCGTGATTGCGCGTACATATGCGTGCACGTTATACCAAAGAGAGCGAGAGAGAGAGAGAGAGAGAGAGAGACGAGTCGGGCGACCGGCGATATAATATACTCTCGGAGTTTTCGAGAGTGCGTTGGCGGGATATCGCGTTACGCGCGTGCCGCGCGCGTCTCTCTCTCTCTCTCTCTCTCTCTCTCTCTCTTTCTCTTTCTCTTTCTCTTTCTCTGTACGCGCGTGTACGCGCGAAAAAATATCCGGGGCGAGAAGTGGGGAAGGAGGAAATTGTAAGCGATACGGATAAATTATATGGTCTGTGCGTTGAAATACGAAAGAAAAAATTAATACCGGAGGACTCGCTCGTTTAATTCGAGAGCTATGTAAAAAAAAAGTCGTCAAGAGCCATCGTCGTCTCGGTACATTAAATTATTACAAATATCTACGCTTTTTCGCTATTTTTTATCTGGTGTAAAAAATTTACATTCGCGCATTTATTATTTGCCTTCCTCTTTTCTTCCACGAAAAATCTTTAACAGTAAATTATTGATATAATGGTTAACTGTAAGAAAAGGAAAATTTTCAAAAAGAAAAATTCGCTTAATAAAGATTCGAAATTTATAGTATTTTAACTGTAAAATTTTTTATAACCAAGAAAATTAATAATTATCTCTTATATGGATAATAAATTTATGATAAAAAATAATCAATCATAAATTAAATGGCGGTAAAGGTTGTTAGTAAATTTGATAGATGATCAATTTATGCTCATGAGTTTGTATACGCAAATATTTTACCTTATTTATGTTTATATCTCATGTCAATTATTTACAATTTTTATAGATCGATTTATTCGCCTTAATAACAGGCTTGAAAGAAATAAATGATTTTTCTTTTAATTTTGAATTACTTTAAATAGTATACCGTCGATTGATAAAAAATTTCGCATTTCGCGCAATAAAAAAAAAAAAAAAAAAAACTTACAAATATTCAATCGAGCGAAATAATTTTTTTTATTTCGCGACTTATAAATCATATATATCAAAGGCATATGGTAACGGTTTAAGAAATCGATTTTGTAATAACTTTATGATGTCTCGGCCGTACGCGCCGGTATATCTTGTGACTCCGTATTGTCGGACTCTGTATCAGGTTTATCGATCTCGGATGGATGTAAGAATTTTCCAGTGATTTATTCGCTTTTTAATAACGATTTATCATAAATCGCGATCATAAAAATGATACTTTGTGTTGATATGTAAAAATAAAAAAGAAAGAGAAAAAAAAAAAAAAAAGGAACGAGCTTCTTATTTATATTTTTAATAATTTTCCGATGTAGTCTGATTGATTTATTTCAATTTTCATTTCGTATATGAATAATGGATAATGGCAGCGATGATCTTTTCTCACGAAGTAAAAACTTAGTAATCCTTCAACGAATTGATTTTGAGCTTCTTTGATGTATTAATACAACTCGTTTGAGCGAAGTACGATCACCTTTCTTTTCATTTCCTCAACTTTAAGAAAGATTTATCAAAGTTTTCAATGATTATTTATATTCAAAAAAGAATTTACGATTTTGAGATTTAATCTGTATTTCGGAATCTTATGAAAGTTGATATTTACAAATATTGCTGGTATGCCCGATCGTGTTGTCGTTAGTTTGTATCTATTTTAAATATTTACACGTAGCTATACGGTACGAAGACGAAAAATTCGCGCTCATGTAGAAATATTATGAGAGTAATAAATTTAAAATTTTTTCTCCATGCTTGTATGCAGATTTCATGCCAAACATTTCAATAATTTTAACTCAATTATATTGAAATTGGTTTTGGATATATTCAAAGTTTTTGTTTAAGTCATTGTGACGTAAAAAATGTTTGAATATTTCGTTTAATTTAATTTATAATTATTGCAAATGAAAATAAAATTTAAACGAAAAAGTTTTTAACGCCGAACTGCATTATAATATAAAGAAATTTTCAACGAAATTAAAATGAAATAAAAGAACACAAATTCGTACATTCGACAACAATAAAGTCGAAGCGAAAACGTATTCATTCGCGAAGTAAGAGAGCATAAGTAGAAAAAGAAGAAGAAGAAAGGATCGTCTCGCGATTGCGATCGATTTTCTCGAGTCGGTTTGCGTTTCGCGGGAGCAAAGTGCAGAGGTGCGCTTATAGGTGAAAGCCGCGAAAGACCGCCGAGGAGATTTCCGCGCGCGAGAGCGCTACTATTCTCGCGCTCTCGCGAAAGCCATCGCGCCACCGGAGAGAAAGAGAGAGAGAGAGAGAGAGAAAGAGAGAGAGAGAGAAAGAGAGAGAGAGAGATTCCGGCATAAGGGAGCGATGAAAATCGTCGATTTTGTCGCCACGTTTTGTCGACTTTATATATGCATCAACACACACACAGACACACATTCACGTGCGCGCGCGCGCCCGTATATTTATGTGTAATCACGGATATTGAATGATTTGCCGCGAGAAATATTGTTCGCGATGCGGCGTAAGAGTTTTCACGAGGATGAAAGAGAGAGAAAGAGAGAAAGAGAGAGATTTTGAGATTCGAATCTGCCGCGCGCGCGCGTGAGTGCGCGAGCTCGCGATTTATTTATCGGTCGATTTGCTCACGAGCGAACTTTCTGGGGATTGTCGAATGCAAATTTTATATCTTTTAGAGTTTTGCCGTTGCTTTCTTGCTACTATGTAAGTATATAAGTGTGTGTGTGTGTGTATGTGCGTTTGCGGAATTTCGATTCGGAGTAATTTATAAGGCGATCGGTGAATGGGGACGTAAATGGCGGTTGATGATAAGGATTTCAATGGACCGGGAAAGAAAGAGAAAGAGAAAATTTTCTCGCTTGAATTTTGCTAGTTTATGTTTACAGCTGATGTGAAAAGACATCGACCTTTTTTTTTTACACTGATTTATTTTCTTTTAAAGATTATACGACATTTGTGTATTGACGTTTTTTAATTCAATTATTTTTAATATATTTTTATAAATAAAGAATATAATATTGTTAACAATATAACAAAAATTGTAATATGATAATGTTCCAGATTTATAATTGATATTTATCGTTAACAAAAAGTTTAAGGTCACTATTTACATCCTAATCAATATAATAAGAGTGAGGCATTTATTTAATCAAATATAATCGTTTAAAAATTCGCTTTGTTAAAAAGTCAACCTCGTCATTAACCCGAGTGAGATTTTAAAAAATATTTGACGAAATAAAATAACCTCGATTATAATTAATTTATTGCAATCCATAATGTAACACCTTACGAGTATAATTAAAATCAAATGCTTATGCGCGGGACAAATGAGCGAAAATCGAGTAATGCGCGCGTTATATGCATTTGTAAAATTTCCACGATGAAAAGAGAGAGAGAGAGAGAGAGAGCTAAGATATTCAAAGCAAACGATGATATAAGTATTATTGCAAATCAACGCTTCGTTGATATTGACCATTCGGTAGCTCTCGACTGTTAGCGCTGTTATACCAGCCGTACTTAATACTTCGAGCTGTTTTGATTTTATGCGCACGGCACTCGACGCTATAAGTCACGTGCTCGTTGATCCGAAAGTTTTGTGATTAAGCGGCGTTAAATGCCGTAAAAATTGTTCGAAGGAAATTTTGTTTTTTTTTTTTGGTTTTTTTGTTTTTTTTTCTTTTATTTTATTTTGCTCGAATTACGTCGACGTATTGAAAATAGTCGAAGAAGGTATTTTTACTATATTTGGATATCGGTGTAAGATAATTATTAAAAATAATATATACATATTGATAATAGTTTATACGGTTACTCGTGAAAATAAAATACGACAGTAAAATATTTATTCACACATCGTATTTTACAAGTAATTGTAATGTTACTTTTTATGTGCGTCGTTAAATGTTTTAAACATAATTTCAAAAGGTTTTAAAGTAGTTTAAAACGAAATTTAATTTTATGTAGGAATAAAATGAGTAAAAGCTTTTTATCTATCTAGTATTTATTAAGAGCTTGTTACGAATGGGTTTTCTTTTTGGTAAATATTATTTTTATGACAGATTTCATTGTGAGTAATTTTAATTACAATTTTTATTACACATCACGAACGATGTATAAAATAGCATATATCAAAAATTGTGTTAAATAAGACAATAGTATTATATACGTATATAAAAATAAGATTTACTTCTTAATAAAATTCCAACTTTTATCAATTTCTGCAAAAATCATTCCCGCAAACATACTTACTAAATTATCAAGCAATTAACTGAAATTACATAATTACATAGATTTTAGTTCCAATTGTTAAGAGTCGGAAACATAAGTTACTGGAATAACTATATTAGATATCTTGCTCAAGTTTCCTATTTTATTGCTGTTTGTTTAGAATAAAATATAGTTATATACATACTTTTGAGAAATCTATTTTATGACTGCGTTTAATATTATAATTTACAAATCGTTTGTGCTGGTAAAAATACGATTTCAAAGTATCAATCGTTTACGGCAAAAGTTATTAAAAAAAGGCTGAATATAGCAAGAGGGAAAGAGAGAGAATCAAACTTCAATTTATTGACTGGACTTTATTTTGAAAGGTTGAGGAAATTTTATCGAAGTTAACTTTTAAAATGCAGATTAAAACACAGCAATTGCATTAGCACCTTTAATCAATGCGCGCGCTTTAACGTCGCTCCTTGAGTGAAGGAAAAAGAAAAAAAAAATAATAATAATAAAACAAATAAAAAAATAAGACCCGAGGGCGTTGATTTGCGATGTACTTTTTTTTTTATTTTTTATTTTTTTATTTTTTTTTAATTTGAACGCTCGTAGAGCTCACGCAACAACTTTAATAAAGTCTATGGTGATAAATTGATATATTTATAATGACTGTTTCCCTCGTGTGATAGCGACAATCTTAATGGTTAGAAAGAAATTATATTTATTTTAATAAAACGTTATAATAACATTTGTTCGATTCGACGCTTTAAATTTATTTAAACATCCACATGAATATTGCTATTTTATGTAAAAGTTATTTTACTTATATAAATAGATTCGCGAATTTTCATTGCAAGAATCGATATTTAAACGATTAATTTTCAAGTTATACAAACTGTCCTTTTACGTAATTTATTAAAATACTATGTTACATAAAAAAAAAAAAAAAAAAAAAAAAAAAAAAAAAAAAAAAAAAATTTCTAATTTAAAATAACAATAGCATTAGTATAAATATTATAATTCCCCCTCGTAGAAGGAATTTTAATTGGGAATTCCTTCATGAAATTTGTACGAAAGCTCGCATGAATGAGTGAAAGGCTAATACTATTTTCATTTTAAGACCTCTCTCTCTCTCTCTCTCTCTCTCTCTCTCTCTCTCTCTCTCTCTCTCTTTTTCTCTCTTTCTCTCTCCTTTTCACCCCACTCTCTTGTCTTACTTAAAAAATAATTTCAATTTACTCTTTTTATTGTAATATATTAAATAAACAAAATTAAAGTTTAAATAACATAAATTATTGAAAAATTTTATCGTTGGTTTATCAAATGTTTTGATTAACTTTTATAAATTAAGATTACAAAAATAATTATTTCGATAAAATAAACAAAGATGTTTTTTTCGATCAACCAAATAAAATTATATCGTTTAATCAATTTTATATAATTTAAAAAAAGGATAGAATAAATGAAGAAATTTCAATGACCCAGATTTACTTTGAATTAGGATATCTGACATAAGAATTCTTGCAACTACTTCGAGTAATAAAAGTATTGTATTAAAAGTACCATTTTATTGTTATAAATCACGAAAAAATAAAATCATAAAACAAACACTTTTTTTATCAATCTCCATGTTCGCGGTAACTTTTACCTCTTTAAATTTATTTTTATTTAAAATCTTGTCGATCTGTCAGAAAAACGAGGAAAAGAAAGAGAAAAAAACGAGAAGTAAAAGAAAATAAGAGAGCGAGAGAGAGAGAGAGATATTTCATAACGTTTATCGGAGCAAAGCCGCGCGATTACAGCCGGTGATTAACACCCAATCGACGCACGAATATGCGGCTTTGACGTCCGTTATAAAGTGATTCGCGTTGTGGGTTGCACGGATATACGTGTATATGTATACCGCCGTAGACTTGCCGCTGCCGCGACGGCAGCTATACGAGAGAAAGAGAAAGAGAAAGAGCAAGAAAGAGAGAGAGAGAGAGAGAGAGAGAGAAAGAGCACACAGTCCCGGCTCCCTGACGATCGATTCGTGACCATAAATCTTTCCTCGGCGCTGCGCGGCAGCGTTTCTCTCTCTCTTTCTCTCTCTCTCTCTCTCTTTCTTTCTCTTTCTTCGCGCACTTACATTGCCCCTCTTACCTTTCCAGCATCTCGTATATATATTTGTGTATATATACATACTCTTGTAGGTCCTTCCCCCTTCCACCTCGTCTTCGCGAGTCTTTCCCTCTCTTTGGCGCTCTCGCGAGAGAGGAATCAAGATCGTCGATAAATCCGCTAAAAGTGGATGATATATCGCGCTTTAAGTGTGGGAAGTGCGTTTTCCATTCCCCCTTTCCTCTTCCCCCTTCCTTTTCTCGTCATTTTATTTTATTTTTTTTATTCTTTCCTACTTCTGTACGCTTTGTGAAATTTGCCAGGTAACCCGTTCCTATACCGACCGATCATTAGAAGCCGTTTGAAGGAAATCGGCCGATCTGACACTTTGGTGATTTCCTCGTTTTTACACAGAAGCTGTTACTTACCTTCGTAGATTTAGATTAAACGCGGTCCATCGCACCTCGAGATCGGCAAGCGTTAATATTTCACTTTTCCATCTTACAAAGTGTGTAGATATTTTGCGTTAGCTGTACGATATAATAAATGATTTTGATGCGCGGTTTTTTTTCCACGTGTAAAAGATGGACGTGGCGCGTTAAAGTTTCCTACCCATAGATCTATCGATCGTTTGCTGAGTTATTTCCGTTATGTGTATGTGTGTATGTGTGTGTGTGCGTGTGTGTATTATGGCTTAAGGTTTATATAGGGAAACACAAATCGATGGTACGGTTGATAAGCCTCGTGTGTTCTGATTGAAAATAATTGCGACTATCGCCGCGAGCTCTTTCGGTATATCCAATTAGATGCTTGTAGCTTTATTTGGGAAGCCCATTAAATAATTCCTTGTATACTTGTCTGTAGTACATGAATTTATTTTTTAAAAAATCTTTGCGAGGGTTATGTATGTTTCTGTAATATAAATTTGACTTTTAAAAATTTGAATGCACAGGGCAAATTCTATCAACCATTGTGAAATAATTTAACGGATACTTAAACGTTTGTTCTAAATTATAATTTCATTTCATACGTTCTAGCATAAAATATAATGTATCAAACGCGCGTATTATAAGATTTTACCGATTATTAAATTATCGCTGTGGTTATAGCAGACATTATAAGAGATTGTACGAAGCTGTTTTTCCATATTTTTGTTATTCTATTTTTGCTTTTTTTTTTTTTTAGAGTTTTTCGAAAGTTTATTAGAAAATTACAAAATGCTTTAAGTACAAATACAATATTTTAACTATAAATTGATTAATTCATAATTCACCAATTTCCGTTGATTCTCCAAATATAAAAATCTTAAGCGTAAATGAAAAGCGATAAATAATTTAATTTAAAAGAAAAACTCATTCGGAAAGATACACTCCACTTAATAATCGAAAACAATCAACCATAACATAAGATTACCCAAAACTTCGCAAAATATGTCAAAAAAAAAGCACCAAAAAAAAAAAAAAAAAAAATATGCATCGGTCACTCAATGACGATTCCGTCTTTGACGTTTATCAAGGAAGCGAGAGCTAATAGCGTCTGTGTGCCGGCGATTCGGAAGCTGCGCCGATCCGTACGATATTATCTCACGGGCGCCCGACGCTGCCGATGACCTTCCACGATCTCTCTCTCTCTCTCTCTCTCTCTTTCTCTCTTTCTCTCTCTTTTCTCTTCTAGAACTCAAGAGGGCGAAAGAGAGAGAGAGAGAGAGAGAGAGAATCTTTTCTCTCTCGGCGGCGCTCTCGTCGTCCTCCTTCGCGCGAGAGAGCTCCAACACCGGAGAGCATGAGCGTACGAGAAGAAGGCAGATAGATCCCAACCCCGTCTTGTGCTCGCGCGCATGATTATTATCGGTAATCGGCGCTATGCGATATGTCGGCATTGCTTTATCGATTCTGCACCTGACGTTACTTCGACCTTCTTCGCGCCTATTGGAGATATTAAAATAGACGATGATTTTTTTTTCTTTCTTTCTTTTTTTTTTTTTTTTTTTTTTTTATCCCCCTATCCCGGTATTTAATTTCATTATCGTTTCCCATTGCGTTTTTGTTTGTTGCCGTAGCGAGCTACATCGGAAGCGTCGATTGTCTCACAGTTTGTTTATTTGTTTAAGTATCGTACTTGGCTTGGCAAATAAAATTTTGTGATCTGATTTTATTTATATTTTGTAACCGTACTGTAATGAACATTAATAGGATTTCTTTTTAAAACATATTTTTTAATCGTTTTAAAATGATTTTCTAATATTCGTCTTATTGGTACGATAAATTATTATGAACGCGCGTATTTTACATTAACGCATCCGTAATTGTACACCACTTAAACACATTTGAGGATTTTATTAAAATTTTATTATTAAAGGAAATAATTTATAGAGTATAATTTATAAAGTATATTGTACGAACAATATGGTCGTTAATAACCGTGTAAAAATATTAATACATACTCCTACTTTTTGTACGTAGCCAAAGTTCAAAGCAGCCATATTTTCACGTTGGAACGCTTATTATTTCCTTATTTTATAAAACTCTGTTCCTTTTATTAAAGTTCAATGATTGATCAAAGAATTATTAATATTAATATACACGTCAAAATTATATTTGAAAAACTGAAGCAGTAAAATTTTACCAACACAAACATTATTTTACGTTCGAAAAATTATGGATGTTTGCTTTTATAATAATAACTTGTCGATGAAATAATCGTCGAAAAATTTTAATATCGAACCGTTCGACGCTGTTACAGTTTGGGCAAATCAACGGCTCGAAGAAAAAGTCGAAGCGACAGACGGTAGTAGGAGGACGGCAGAAGCAAGAAGAAGCCGCGAGTCGGATAAAGCGAGGCGAGCGAGAAGACAAAGTTCGAAGAATAGTTTTGGCGCGCGTGCTAACCTCGTCGCTTATGAGCGCCGGCCCAAGGGCGACGAGCGGCGGCCGGCGCAACGGTGGTGCTCGTCGCTGTCCCCGGGGTTTGCCGCTGTCCCCACGGCCCTTAGCCCCGAGAAATGGATGGTGCGTCAGGGGCTGCTGATACCTCGCGGTCTCGAACTAGCGGCAGCAGCAGCACCGGCTACCAGCCCCGAGCGCCGACCATAATATATGGATGCCCATGGCTGGAACCTGGCCGAGATGTGCCAGCGCTACCACCACGCCGGCGTCCCACCGCTGCCGCCCCCTACGGGCCCGACACCAGCCCCTTCCTCGGCGGCCCAGCAGGCCTCCTCGCCGGCTAGGGAGCAGGCTCACACGCCCGGTAGTATCGTCCAGCAGCAGCAGCAGCAGCACATCGATCAGCCCAGCCCCTCCTACTCTCATTACACGTAAGTTTAACGACGAGTATTAACGAGATTTCGTTAAACGGAAATACACACTTTTAATTACCCTTGCTATATACTACCCGTTCTCTTATTCTCTCGTATCATTATTCGCAGCATCCGCGTGTGCTTCGATTGGTATCATTCTACGAGAATGTTGAACGTACGCGTTGGAAAAGAGATCGATGGGGGAGACGGGACGGAAATACTAAAGTCCAAGAAATACGAGTTTCGAGATCTTAAACGAGGTAGATTACGTATCGATTGCATCGGATTTAGTCTTCTTATATGAGCTTATATTCTTCTCGGGCCACTTTGCGCCCGAGAATTTTCTGGCGCGAAGTGAATCACGCGCGAGTAGAGTCGAGTTGCTCTTGTGATTTTTTAATTCTCGTTGTATGGTGGCGCTTTTAGCTTATCGTTGCATTGATATTCTTCGGATTGGACCGAGTCGATTTTAGTTTTTGGTTGACTTTATAAATTTAATTTAACATTAATTAAATAATATTATATAAACGTAGAATGTATTTAATGACGATCAAAATGTAACGAATAATATTTTAAAGATATGTTACCTGTATGTACTAATGTGCATACGGACAGTTTTTATCGAATAATGTTTATCTTGTAATTAAGTTAATAATTCAAAGATTAACAAAATTTACGTAATTAATATCCATAAAAATTAAATCTGGGTTTTTCATTTTTCACTATAATATTACGTAAAAACAAAAAACGAAAATTACAATCTTGCCAGTAAAATTAATTATTAAAACGTTATTACGTTTCAAGTCACATCTGTCGAAGCTGACTTTTTCGGTAATCTAAATTGAATATTCAAAAACGTATATGCTTGATAAAAATGTAAAAACAACCTCATCACGCGCGCTTTCATAAATTAAAATGTGTTTCGAATTTTAATCGTCATGAAATCTATTTAATAAAAAAAAAAGAGAATTCAAATTTTTTTCCTCAATTTTCGTGCACACGCATAATTAAACTATTTTTTACCTTCGAGCGTACGACAAACTTACGACCAACCTTTACAGATATATATATATATATATATATATATATATATATATATATATGTGTGTGTATATAAATTCGAGAATTTTAAATGCGAGGCAAGAAAGAAAAAAAATGCAAACGCTCGGGTTATCCTCGCGCAACGAAAACGTTCGATAAGCGTCGATTGTTGCACGGTTTGTGTTCTCGCCGCTCTTACGTACAACATATGCCATACATATATATACGTGCACGCGTATACATATACGGGAAAAATAAGAGGATGGAAACGGCGGCGGGACATCGCGCGCAGCGTTTTCTCCTCCTTCGAATCCGCGAATCGGATTTGTTGTCGACGTCTGCGCGATTCATGGTAGCGATCTTGCCATAGTCTCTCGTTTCTCTCTCTCTCTCTGTCTCTCTCTCTACTTCTGTTTTCTTTTTTGCCAGCTCTCCTTAATCGCAAAACGTAAGAGAAAGAGAGGTAAAGTACAGTAGCGAGTTTTCTTTCTTGAGGCCTTGGAGTGAAATAAGCGACGCTGTGTGTTTTACGTTGTGCCCGTTGCGATCGCTTTTCCGCGTGATAAATTCTCTCTTTATGGGCAATTTACCGGCGATCCGATCTTACAAATGGAGTCGATACTGTCGAGCAAATCAGCGCTACGGCCTCTCTCTCTTTCTCTCTCTCTTTCTTTGAGCGACATCGTGGCTCGGCCGCGGAATTGATGGGCGCGAGTACGGAGACTAACGATCTCGAGACCGAGTTCCTTCTAGTATGTATTAGTGTATACGTACGCGTTTATGTACATATAAATGTATACGTATCGAGGATGCGGTAAAAATTATTTCTTCATTTGCGAAGCTGGGTGAAGGCTGACTCGTTCAGCGATAGATCAAAATGACCGGGAGCTATTGATGGTTTAATTACGAAGTGTTAACGATGTAAATATTCATCCCGAGATATTCTCAAATTCGAATAAAGTAAAAACTTATACAGCGTCGAATATTTTATAAATTCAAAAAAATATTTTCTAATGTAAAATAATACTTGCGATAATTTTTTAAACAATTGATATTCATTAATCATTTTACGTATAATATACATTTTTTTAGGAGTGTAGTTCATATCTATGTATATAAATTTTCTATAATATCGGATACATTTATTGAAATATAAAACATACGAATTGATTTACAAAAGACTTTATTAAAGAAAAACAAACATATCATTACGTACATGGAAAATGATCATAATAAAACATCGAAAGTATCGAACAATTTTTCCTCAACATTACGAAATAACATACCCCATAAATTTGAAATAATTTTTGCACTTTCCTGCTTTATTAAATTAAAAAATATTAATTTCAAAGTATACGGACAATATACAAGCTAACATTGTATATAGTTTGCACGGCAATAAACTGTTAAATTACAGCGTTTACTCAAAGGATCATTTTCAACAACGCGATTAAAAGAGAAAAAATAAAACAAAGCCAACAATTTTCCTCTCGAGCACATATACTTATATCTATCGCGTACATCGAACGATAAAAAAAAAAAAAAAAAAAAAAAACAAAAAATTAAAAAAAAAAATCAATAAGCCAAATATCGCGTCCGGAATCAATAAGGCGCGCGTGCGTTTACCGCGAAAACGAGGGGCGATTTTGCATGATGATCGCAACTCCGGTCGTCGTCGTCGTCGTCGTCGTCGTCATCGTCTGGACAACAAGACGAAAACCGGCCTCCGGCATAGCCCGAGCTAAAGCAAACACACCGATCAATTTTCCCTCGGCTCCGGCAACATAATCCGTACAATCACGTTAACGTATACGTTCAACGCGTCGAATTGGCGCGGCCGCGTCGATAAAACAAAAGAAAAAAAAAAAAAGAAAAAAAAAAAAACCAAAGCAAAAAGAGGAAGAAAAAGTAAAAGAGGAAAAAGAGATCTTTAAGCGCGTACGGCACACACGTTTATTGTTAAAAAGCGAGAGGTGAGGTGACCTCTTATCGAGGAAAACGGCGAAAATCAACATCTGAGAGTGAGAGATGGAAATTGCGTTACATTACGTTCGGCGCATTAATAAACGAGAAACTGTGCGTATATGTATACGCTTTGCCCGCTTTTTCGGCGCTGTACACAGATGAAGAGAGAAAGAGCGAGAGAGAGAGAGAGAGAGAAAAAAGAGAAAGAAGAGGTGGAGAAGGAGAAGGAAGAGGAGAAGAAGGAGGAGGAGGAGGAGGAGGACATAAGTATAAGGGGATAGTCGAACGCTGCGGGTGATCCTGTTATTAGCGCGGTTCCGATTAGGCGGACGGTACACATATATGGATGTACATGTA
>OX465096.1:14218687-14231187 GCA_949987625.1 Chalcis sispes
TTCCAAAGAGCTGTCAAGAAATACACGCCGTACGCGTGCGCTTGTGTATACCTATGGGGACAGAAGGAGGGGAAGAAAGAACAATGACAGTGATTTATTAGCCACACCGAATTGCAACGCGTGCGCATGTATTTGTATGTCTCTCTCTCTCTCTATCTCTCTGTCTATGTATATATATATACATACAATCTATAAAATATATACGCATGTGTATATGCGACGATTCAACCGAGCAAAACAATGGCGCCGACGTGAAAAGCCAACTCGCGCACTCGCGTCAATTTTAACGTATCGTCGAACTACATGTTACTGTATAGATATATATTTGGAAACAGTTGTAAAATTTTTTTTTTGCCCCAAGTATAATTAATATTTTTAGTTATGAGCGTTTTTGTCGGAATCTGCGCTGCTTTTTCAATTTTACACCGCTTGAATTGCTTATATGTTATACCATTCATCGCTTCTAACTTCTGGCGTAGTAACATTTTCTCACGATTTTTTTGATAATTTGAAAGAAAGAAAATCATATATTATTCGATTTAGAAAAACTTATCCTAAAACGTGAACGGAAACTCGCGAAACAAAATTTATGAAAATATTTTTTCGTTCACATTCACGATTGTAAGCAAACGGCTTAACAATGTCGTATAAATAGATAGAAAAATTTAAAAACGGAATATATTATTCCGCGTTAATTTTATTTATATTTTTTTATATTTGCAATGTAAGCTCAAAAGATATCCGATATCGCAAACGATAAATAAAACGAGCATTAACGATTTAAAATGAGCGCGTATTTAGCCGGCGAGCGATTTTTTTGCGATAAACGAGAAATTCCGAAGCTGCAGCGCTCACAGCAAAACAAGTACGATTACAGTCACATCGCATTAGGGATTCCTCATAGAGCCGCGCGAATTATTATCAACTTAAAAAATCATTGAAATTTAAAACCGCCTCGTTCTCCCGAACGGAAGTCGCGTCTAATGGTTTTCCGTAGACTCATTTATATATCTCCTCTTGAAAACCATTTCGTTCCGTCTCGAGTCCTTCGCTTCTCAACCTCATCGTCGTCGTTTGCCCTTGTCTTTCTCCTTCTTGCTCTCGTTTTGTTTTTTTTTCTTTTTTTTTTTTCGTTTAGTTTTTTCTCTTATATGCTTTGCTAATAATTATTGAAGCTATTATACGGTTAAATTTAGCAATGATTACGCAATAACTCGTTGATTATATATATATATATATATATTTTTTTTTTTTCGTCATTAGCTCAATTCGATTTTAAGTTTTTATCGATTGTTTTGAGAATTTAGCTTTCGTTACCGATGTAAAGTTATCAATGAGTAATGTTATTATTGTAAAAAGTACATTAATTTAATATCACACTTTTGAACCAATAGTCTTAAACTTTTTTACAAAATCAAATATAGTGGCGAGATTATAATAATAAAAAAAAAAAAAAAAAAAAAAAAAAAAAATAATAACTTTCCAGCCTTTCGACGTTTTCCCAAGCATACTCTTACACACACACATACACACACACACACACACACACACACACACACACACACACACACTTAAAATTTTTTTAATGTATTTGGAAGAAAAGAAAAAACTTCCCAAAACTTACGCGCACAAAAAAAAAAAAAAAAAAAAAAAAAAAAAAAAAATATGAAAATAAAAGTAGAAAACGAGAAAAAATGTAAATGTTAGCTGTCGAGCGCGAAGTTATAGTTTTTACCGCGACTCGGCGAAGCGTCGCTCAGCTGCGTTAGTAGTGCAAAGGTGAGCGGAGCCTCGTCGTCGACCGCGGCGGCGGAGGAGGCGGCAACGCGGGTCGTCACTTCCGCTCGCGCCAACTGAGCGAAGCCTCGGCTCGGATTTACAAGTTTAATCAGGGACCCGTTAAATTACGAGCGAGCTCTCTTTTTCTTTCTTTTTCTTTTCTGCTTCTTTTTTTTTTTTGTTTTTTGTTTTATTTTTTTTTTTTTTCTTTGTATACTTACCTCGCGTATAAAAGTACACGAGAGCTAACGAGCATAGAGACGTTTATAATTGCGTATGCACTTTTGAGAATCGGCTTGGTTGCGACAAATAATGATTGCGTATTATAATTTATAACGTAAATTCTAAAAGTGCGAAACGCGGAAACAAATATTTGCGTTTGGACGAGGCGAGGTCGCAAAATGTTTAAAAGAGATACGTTCAACGATTTTGTTTTTTTTTTTTTTTTTCTGTTCGAAATTAAAAAGAAATTTGGCGCAACTTTTTCATTGTCTAACAAATTAGTAGTATAAATTTTGCGTTACGTTGATGTTTTTCACCTTGTCCGAAGTATATATATATACCACGCGCAAGTTAGATAACAAAAATTTTTATTCAGTCTTGATGGATTTTAATTGCGGTAATCTCAGTTATTTTACCTACTCAAACGCTATACAATGTTGCATATCGCGTATAACGAACGTACAAAACAAATTATGCTCGTTTTTTTTTTTTTTTTTTTTTTTTTTCACGCACACACAATGCAATTCGATACGACTTTATGCAGTTTATATTTATCAAATATATTCTACGGAATAGACGATACTCGATTAAACGCATCGGATTGTTGAGCAAATGGAGAGTCTTTATTATTCATATTACCTTTCATTATTAGCTTTCATTGTTTCGATAATCTCATTATGTAAAAAATATCAAAACTAAAAGCATTACTATTTTAATAATAATTAATTTTGAAATATCCTGAAAACATTTTTGAAAAATCCGCAACGTTTTAAATAAAATATTTAATTAATAAAAAAGAGCTTTAGTTATTTAAACTCAAAATGAATATCATTATTATTATCATTATTATTATTATTATTATTATTATTATTATTATTATTATTTTTTATTTATTTTTTTTTCTTTTACCAAGAAGGCAAGGGTGTGAACAATTGATGAGAATTATTATTTAAATAAAATGCGAAGTTTTTATGCGGCAGACTATACGCATTATAAATGTTTATGCGACAATCGACTCGATGCGCGATCGATGCATTTTTTCCTCGATGAACAGTACTTGAATTACTCATCGTTCGGTAATGTTTAATTAAGAATTATTTCAGGTCAGTTAACTATTATTATCTGTCTCTCTCTCTTTTTTTTTTTTTTTTTTTTGTATTATAAACGGGGAGTAATAGTTTCTTTGGTAAATGATATTTTCTTTGTTCTTAAAAAATATGTTGGCTCTTTTTTTTTTTTTTTTTTTGTTTTATCGTTGTAACGAAAAAATAAATAATTTATTAATTTGTATGTTAAACAAATACACACTCGATCGACGTATTTTGTGAATAAATAATTTTCAATTTTAAAAAGCGAAAAATGGCGCTCGTATTGAACGATGAAAACGTTGATAAAGAAAATAATAGAATACGCGATATTTTTAAAAGTATAAAGAAAAACGGCCTGTCAGCGATGATGTAATCGCTTCAAATAAAAATTTTTATTTTTCATTGTGATTAATTGCCACATAAAAAATAAAAATTATATTATTTCTGAGTGAAAATGAAAATATTTCTTCAAATAATACAAATATGCTTCGTTACGTGTTTTAGAAACTTTGAAACGGCGTGAGTAAGATTAAACCGAAATGGTTTTAAAGTGTTTCAAATGACGGGCTGTATTTACTTGCTACGGTATTTTAAAAAAATACTTCAACCTTGCGCCCAGTTTTCGTAAGCATTACAAAATCGTTAAAATCATTAACCTGTATACAGCTGCAGCAACAGCCGTGCTTTAATTAATGATTCATAAACGATAAGAAACGTCAACATATCGAGTTGTAAATAAATCATGATAGAAAAATTCAGCAACCGAGGGGAAAGTTAGGTGGCAATAGCTTACAAACAATCGAATTAATTTGTTACAAGCGCGCAGGAATGACGCATTGTGTCGTCAATCGTAAAGTTCGGCCTTTGGCGCTTCGGACCGATTATCGGTAACGTTTCGTTTTGCGAGCTCTCGCGATATACGTATATACATGTACCCACACACACATACAAATATATATATATATATATATATATATATACACTTTCACGTAGATACATATACACGTATAAACGGCTCAGACAATGGGTCGATTCTCTTTCTTTTACGAATACACACGCACACACATACATACACACTGTCCGATAGATTGTGTAGATGTAGCATACAGGCCGTTGTATCGTATGTATATATACCGATAAACCGAAAAGTTTTCTGATTTTTTGCTTTTAATCGTATGCTCGAGCTTATTTTACGTGTTTTATTAGTTAGTCGTATTATTGTCTGCTGTAAGCGTTTCATTGATTAATCGTTATTCGTTTTGGTATTTAAATGATCGATTCCAAACAAAATAAAAGTATTTTTATCGAAGGGATAGATAAAATATTTTGGACATTATTTTAATCAGATGAAAATTTGTGTATTTAAATATTTTTTTTTTTTTTTTTTTTATATATAATTATATGCGAGTAACGTAAGCATAAGTATTTTTAATTTATTTATTGTGAATATTAAAAAAGAGATAAAGAATTTAATTAATATACGATTATAATTATCAATTTGTGTGAATGATATATTTGTTTTCACGAGTTATGATTAATCAATATGTTAATGACTGCAATAAATGGATAATACTGATCAATAACGGTAGTCATTTTTCTTTTTTTTTTTTTTTTTTTTTTCAATTTTTAATTAATAAAGATTTCACGTTGAATAACGTATTATTTATTAAAAACTTTATAATAAATATTCATTTATTTCAAATTTTATCATTAACTTTGATCTGTTATATAAGTAATATTTTTGATATGATCATCTTAAATATCTTAAATATATCCATCTAATCATCAATCAAGTTAGCATTCATATTTTATACGTTATGAAACTGCGCGCGTAACCTATAACTCGCATAATTGATTAATTTTGCATTGAAGCAGTGTTGTTTATATTTAGCGAGCGTGTACAAGCTATTATTTCAAAAAAAATTTCAAGAAATTTATCTTTTATGTGTTAATTTATATTATTAATCAAAATTTAAAAGAAATAATGATAAAAAAAAACAAAAAAAAAAAACAAAATTCGCCTTAATGGAGACAACGATGACGAACGGTATATTTTAAAGATTTTATAATTGATAAGAAATATTGTCATTACGAAAGTGCATCGACTAAATGGTGACGACACGCGATTTTAATTGAATGAAGATTTTCATTAAAATTATGATCGATACATCGTTACTTGAAAATAAATAGAAAAAAAAAAAAAAAAAAAAAAAGGAATACGAAAAATATTCACTTTTAACATCTTCATCGATAAAACATTCGTTTATTCGAATATATGTGCATTAATTCTCTACGATAAAAGGAAAAAAATAACAATCGAACGAAAAAATTCTCGACCTTCGCAACGGAACAATTCCAAAGCAAAAAACTCTCTCACCGAGTTTCGAAAAGACGAAAAACATTGCGGAAGGCACCGAAATGAAAAAAAAAAAAAAAAAATGTATATATATATATATATATATATATATATATATATATATCCATAAGCATTCGCGCGGTGTAACGCGATACCGATCGAAGAAATAAATTAATCGACGAGTCGCGTATATATATATATATATATACGATTCATACGCTACCGAAATACGAATAAAAAGAAAAGAAAAGAAAAGATAAAAGAAATGTTAAGAAGAAGATAGAAGCGCCCGTACGGAAGATATCCGTCGCGTAGGTACATATGGCACCTTCTCCCCTCTGCTTTTGCCTGCGGCTGCGTTAACCGCACGCGTGTGCAAGACGATATTTCGAGTGCGAGAAAAAGAAAAAAAAGAGAGAGAGAGAGAGAAAGAGCGTGTGTGTGCGGTACGGTGCGTTATATTTTACGGACAATTTCTCTCTGCTGTTTATATTATTTTATTTTCTTCGTTTTTCAAAACGATTCTCTTTCACTTTCACGGTTGCGCGTATACATATATACACGCATTGCGATGTCCTCCCTTTTTCTGCGTCTGTCTTTCAGATAAGGTAGCTTATGGATCTCGTGGAATTTTAGAGTAGGAGAAAGAGTAAAAATTGGATAACCGCGTTTGCGAGTTATCTCGCGCGGCGCGCGCCACGAGCGAGTATTCGAAAAATTTAAAAAATTAAGGATATACCTTCAATTTTTCTTTGATACAGCGGGTAATCAATAATATTCGATGCGATAAAGACGATCATTAATAATGCTCGTAAAAAGATGACTCATATCTTTTAACGTTAGGGAAAATGCACGTATCGATATCTATCATTATAAATCAATCACTATTGCGATTCAAGAAAGTTTTTCGATAATTTTCCGTAGGTGTCTATGATCATTATCTACGATGCGACTCGCCTCAAATTACACATTCGTTGTTGCGCGCGTCGTTTAAACGCTTTCGAATAAACGCGACAGTAATTAGACAGATGAATGAAGTGGAATTCAATCATAGTCGTAATCCTTATCACAACATTGTGTGATTTATACTAAATAATCGACAAGCTATTCCTATATAATTATCGTTTGTGTATTAATTTTTTTTTTTTTTTTTTTTTAACGATTAGTTATGCGCAAAAAGACCATTTATCAACTATAGCTCGTATTAAATAATCATTTAACCGTTTTGATATTGTATATATGTCGATGTTGTTTTAAGACAAAATGTATTAAACGCTCAATATGTTATAATCGATTCGAAGAACGGTTTATCGGCAAAAGCGTTAATAAATACGGCAAATGTGCGATAAATTTTTCTAAAGCAAGGCAATTCTTTATCCCAAATTCGACAAAACATAACCGTTAGACAGTTAGCTTACTTAATGGTGAAAAATGTACGCATTTAAAATTGCATCGATTAAAATTGCCTTTAAATATTTGCCAATACTCGACGATTCTCAAGCGTTTCGTTACTTTAGCAATTCACTCGAAGCAATCTTCTCTCTTTATTTTTCTCGTCTTTTCCAAGCGTGCTCGAAGCGCGCTCGCGCGTTTTAAAGATCTGCCTATAGTTTAACACCTGTGCTCGAGCGCATTCCCGGCAATGATTATTGTCCGTGATTCCTGACAGAAAGCTGGGAGCGTCCCGTACGTAAATTTATGCTTCTCGATTACGCGTGAAAAAGACAAGAAAAAAAAAAAAAAAAAAGAAAATAAATAAACAACGTCATCGCGAGTATGCATGCATTACGTTCGTTCGAGTTAAAGTTATACATTTGCGTATAATGATCTCGGTAAGTGAGAATTAGATCGTTACTTTTTTTAATAATATGCTGCAAATTTAACAATGTTTGCGTTTGAGGCGTGTATGGTTATAATTTTATGTAAATATACTTTATTTAAGAAACGACATTAATCGGTGTCACTTTTTCTTTGCACGAGGTGAGAAAGAGAAAAGATAATCAATGTACTATAGCATCAATATTATTATTTTTTTTTCCATTTAAACTTTTAAAAAAATTGTTAAAAATATATTTTGACATTGTTTGCCGCAATTAGATTTTAGAACTAATTTAAATCAAACGACACTTAAGTTTGAAAATTTACGTTAAATTCATTAAACTATTTAATCGACGCTTATTCCATTAAAAAGGAATTTTAAGTGGATTCGTTCAACATTCGTTACCGTCGCTTAATAAACTTTTCTTCGCAACATAAACACCGCATCTAACGTACATGTAATACCAGCATTCGGGATTACCAAAGTTTGCAAATCTCGCGCGTACACACGTATAATCTATACATATATAATACGTTGAGATTTTAGCTTATATGCATAGGCGAGCGCAAGCCTAAAATTCTTCGACACATTATGGGTAACTTATACGCGGTGCGATGAGAGAAAGAGAGAGAGAGAGAGAGAGAGAGAAAGAGAGTCGCGAGCGTCTCAAAAAGTTCCTTCATGGCTTTCACTTGCGAGATCGCTTGCATCGCATATACGATGCATACACACACGGGAGTTCATCAATTATAATGCTCGTGGAAGTCGAGGAAATTCCTTAAGTGCGGTTTAATAATCATCGTCATACGGTAAGAGAGAAAGAAAGAGAAAGAGAGAGAGAGAGAAAGAGATGAGCGATTGTGCGTGAACATCGTGAGCGTTGAGGTGAGGTGTTTAGCTATGAGTTGGTTTAGCGTTTTACGCGCGGCTCTCTCCGTCTTGCGCGCGCACTTGCGATTATAAATTCGCGCTGTCGTTCGTACTTACATTGGGGCGTTGATGCTGATAAAGTGAAATCTAATCAAACCAAGTACTTAAACAAATAATAGCGTATTATCATGCTGCTATATGTCGTATGCAAAGTAACGTTGAATTTTCGAGAAGCAATAATGAAAAAAAAAAAAAAAAAAAAAAAAAAAATCTCTCATTAGAAACGCTTTATGCTCTTTTTTTTACGATTTTTTTTCTTCGATGTGTTTTAAAATAGGAAATGTGAAAAAAAAAAAAAAATGTTTGGTTAACGATGATATTGTTTGGATTGCCGCAATAATTTTAGCTTGGATGTCAAGCAATGACCGAAGTTAAATGGTAACGTTGCAACAAACTAGGATTTAACGCTTCATGTTAATAAGGTCTTTGATGTGCGTAGGAGGAACTGATTTTTAAATTCATGTACTTATCCTAGTTTAATGTTAATAAATAATATATTATTTTTCATTCTATTACTAGTTTTGTAATCAATATATCTACTATTCCATATGCGTTACCAAAATTTTTAAAAGACAAGCGTAAGAATTGCAAAATCGGCACATAAATTTTCCGCACGCGTCAATTATCTTATTTCCAATGTACATACACTGTGAATCATTGTTAACGAATCTCGCGTGACCGATTTAGTAAAGTAACAAAAGTAAAAAAAAAAAAAAAGAAACGATTCAATTTAGATTCCGTTCTACCATTTCAACAGCGCGGAGAGACTTTTTATAAAAATACCAAATCAAACGAAAGAACGAATAAAGCCAAAACAAGATATATATAAGAAGCTTTTAGCGCCGTCACATTGACAGAAATGAATAAAAGACTACATATCGAATCGACGTGAAAAAGAAAAAAAAAGTTACGCTTCCGCGAGTAGTCGCACGCGTCGCGCGCGTTTTTTGTGCCCATCGATTGGTAATCACCGTATATTCCGTGACTCGTCGCAACCTGCATCTTCCTTTTTCCCTTCTTCCTATTTCTTCTCTCCTCAACCCTTCTATGATATACCTTATGAAACGAGACAATGGCCATTATATGTAACACTTGTTCCGTTTCTCGCCTCGCTCCTTATGCAAACTCAAAAAGTTTTCGCGAAGTTCCTGCTGCGAGAGTATCGTCTCTCACACGGTAGGCTGTCGGGCTCCACCTTTCAGGCCTATTTATTTATTTATGCATTAACGCCACAGGTGTCTTCTTCCATTTGAACGACAAAGCCTTGCGCTCGGTGTACACACATATAAACACATACACATACACAGACACACACATGATGTCGCGTGAGCGGGGATTTACGCTCGGGACGTAAATCACGACTGCAATTCCGCTTGCCGCTTGTGCGCGCACCGTTTTATATTGTAAGAGTATATTCGCAACGTGATTTTCGTGAACGATGATGCCTCGAGACAGCTGTCCGATACTTTCTTCGTTTTGAGGATATTACTTTGAGTGGGAATTGATGTAGTATACGCGAACGTTGATTTAACATACGGTAAATTGCGACTTTACTTATCTCTTTGGCAGCTCTTCCGTGTTTTCGTTTCTTTTTTTTTTTTTTTTTTTTCTTCTTTCTTTTTTCTTTTCTCGGGAGAAATTGCAGTTGCGTAAAAATTAATATTGATCGATTGTCGTGAGAAAATTTAAACAATTAACTCGTGTGTTTACACAGGAAATGGAAAATAATTGCTTTTAGATTTATTTTTAATGGAAAAGTGATTATAAGCAAAGTTATTTTACAGCTATTAAAGTAAATTAGTTGCACATTTAATATTTATCATTGCTAAAATATATTTTTAACTAAATTTAATTAAAAGCAAAGAATTGAAATAAAAATTGAATTGTCTCGATGAATAAATTGTTAATTTTACAAAATAAACATAAGGAAATTTCAATAATAAATACGCGGGATGCTATTAATTCAAAAAAAAAAAAAAAAAAAAAAAAAAAAAAAAAATATTCTCAACCAATCACTTTCAGGTTCATTCGCGAATTAGAAGCGCGCTATACGCGTTTACGCGATTGGACAGATGTTCGTACACGCGTGTATTATACGACGTGCCGCGGTAAAGAGAAAGAGAGAGAGAGAGAGAGAAAGACAGCTAACCGATTATACTTTAAGGAGAATCGTGGGAATTCCATTAAGTGGCCTTGAATGGTTCATTCATGTCGATCAACTCGCTTCCTCGACTCCGAGTTGACAGATCAATCGCCGTGCGGCTCTCGGCTGAGCAGCAAAGCGTCAGACCTTACGCTCACTTTAGCGTGCAGCTTCCTTTGTACTCTCTCGTTCAATTCTACGCTTCTTTCCGTCTTCGTTAGCATTTTTCTTCCGCGTTTGTACGTTTGACGCGTACGATTTATTTTCTCTTCCGCGTACGGTAAGCGTTAGATAAACGGTCGAGAATGAATTGCAATGTGTTATGATTTTTGGTTTCTTTTATTCTTTTTTCCTTTTTATTTCGTTCAACTTTATGAGTCTATATATTAGTTTATTTAATAATAATTAATGTCTAATGTAATTTGTTTAATAAATTAATGCACGTATTAAGGTACATTCTAAATTCCTTTGTAATTTAAAAAATAACATTAAAAAATTTTTAAAATGTTTACAAACTGTTTAAAATAATTTCAAATACCATTTATTTTTCAATTTAGCGTTACAAAATTTAACGTGAAATCGATTACCATTCGTTAAAAAAATTTAATAAAGAAATTAAAAGTACGCGCTCAATGACTAATAAATATTCTGTCTTAATTGATTACTTGCACATAAAAAGAAAAGAGAATTTAAGAATCCCTAATTCGTTAATGAAAATTCATCGTACCCTCACCTTCACATCTCATTTCACCAACCTTCCTCCGTCTCTCTCTTTCTCTCTCTCTCTCTCTCTCTCTCTCTCTCTCTCTCTCTCTCTCTCTCTTTCTTCTCTTTCTCTAAATTATCCGCATTTATATTTACAAGGTATGAGCTTCGGTCTCGCTTATACATATATATGTATACATATATATATACAAGTAGTAGAACGCGGTTGGGATTGCCCATCGCAAACCGACTCCTTTTTTTTACCCCTCTTTCATTCTTTCTCTCTCTTTCTCTTTCGTTCTTCCTGATTGTCCGGCTATATAGGCGTCCGCTCGACGATTTTTTGCGTTCGCGGTGCGCGTGCCCACGCGCGTCGGATGATGCCCACCGAGTCAATTACTTGACGTAACTGTAATGCCGAAGAGAAAGAAGAAGAGGAGAAGGATAAGAAGGAAGAAGAGAGACGAGAGAAGAAGACGAAGGTATACGAGTGTATGGTGTATATAAACCGAGGTCTCTCTCTCTCTCTCTCTCTTTCTCTTCTCATTCGGATGGCATACGAAATGCGAGCACGCGCCCGAGTAATTGAAAATAATCCGCGCATTCTCTCCGCGAAGAGAGAGAGAGAGAGAGAGAGAGAGAGTCTCTTTCTCGATCCGCGCATGTCGTCGCACTTATAGGATTCCGTTCAGCATTGAATGGACTCTGCAGAAGCACTCTTCGTACGCTTATATAAGTCTATATATGTGTGTGTGTGTGTGTATATATACATATATACGCACACGGACACCGTAAGATTCGATTTGAATTGAGAGAATGAGAAAGAGATAGTACGAAAGGAGAAAAGGGAAATAAGCACAGCGACAGAGATGCGCGTTGATACTTCAAAGGCGACAAGACGTCGTTTTGCCGCGGATAATTGCTCCGAGCAAGCCGAACAAGATGAACGATTGATATACATCGTGTACGTATATACGTATAGCGGGGGCTATATACGTGTGTACGTCTCTCGAAACGTCACACGGCTCGCTATACCCTTTCCTTCTATCTATCGATCTGTCTGATCGCGAGGATAGGCACGCTCATGAGCAATTACTTAGCTCTGCGGCTTTTGTTATCCGTCGCGCTTTCCAAATGGATTATCGTTTCTCGTATACATATACTCTCTCTCTCTCTCTTTCTCTCGCGAATTTTGCGTTTTTTCTCCTCTTTTCTTTTCTTTCTTCTTTCTTTTCTCTCTATCTTTCTTTCTTTCTCTCTTTCTTTCTCTCTCTCTCTCTCTTTTAATCCTTGTCGTGGGTGTTGAAAACTATTTTTTTTCCCTCCCCTTCGACGCGAATACTTTGGCTCATTGTTGTTAGGTTTTGGCACTCGTTCGCTCATACGCGATTGCGAAGTTTCGAACGTCGTAAAATCAATAGACGAGTGATTTATAGAGATTAGTAATAGCTTAATTTA
>OX465096.1:14236187-14591187 GCA_949987625.1 Chalcis sispes
TAACGCTAATATTTGTTTGAAACATTATATTATATATAAAGCATATGGATTTGGTCGTTTAAAAAAATATCAGTTTTATAATTATTAAACGAAAAGCAAAAATTAACAAGTGAATAAATAAAAAATTTCCGATAATATTTAGCGTCTTTACTATTTAATTAATTAAATTACAAGTATATAAAAATAATAAAATTTCTAGACATTGTGCATACTTTAGAGGCATAAGGAGTGCTTGGAACGTGGATAGAATTTTAATATTCAAATGATAAATATACTCTGCGTAAATTTAAATTAGTATGTATTAGCTTTACTATTAACTATCACAACTAATGTACTAATTATCTATAAATAAGTGAAAGGATAATAATATAATCTAACACCTATATAGTTGTAAATTATTGAATTCATTTTTAATTATGCAAATTTCAAACATCAACTTGTAAATTTTTTATTTGAAAAAAAAAAAAAAAAAAATGTCTCTATCCATCAATTATAAACTATATCTCGAGTTGTATCGATTTTCAATAATCTCACAATAATTTCCCGCGCTTAAAGCGCCAAAGTTTAAACAAGCGAGGCGCGCGCAATAGTTATATTACGTTCGTTGTTCGACGCGACGAGCTTAAAAGTTCTCGCTTATCTTTTCTTCGGAGCGGAGACACCAGCACCACCGGCATTATTTTTTCTTTCTCGGTCTCGCATCAAGCGCGTAAATCAAAGGAGCCACCCGCGCGGCGTAGATGGAAAACCTCGAGCCGCCTTCTTGAATGTATCGAGGCTGTATTGGCGCGGAACATCGCCGCCGCGACTCGGTGATTATTATGCGCCTCGAGTATCATCCGCCCCCACCGATGCACACGAGTAGACTCTCTCTCTCTCTCTCTCTCTCTCTCTTCTTTATTTCTTTCTTTTTTCTTTATTTCTTTCTTTTTTCTTTATTCTCATCTTTTTCGCCTCTCGCTCGATTCGTACCTCTTCTTCATTCTCGTTCTTCCTGCCTCCTTATGCGTTTCTCCTTACTCGTCGAAGTTTGCGTTTGAACGTTTGCGTTATTCGCCGATTTTTTTTTTTTTTTTTTTTTATTATTCTCGGCGATGTCAATTCAAAATGTCCTACATATTCAAGCTCGTCGATACGTAATGCGTTCCTCGAGAAACGTCAACGATTCGTCGTGATTTATAAGCGTCAATCTCAAAACTGGAAAATTCGATAAACTTGATTTTTATTCACTATATGAATCTTTAATTTCCATATTATTACTTGAATTTCTTTCAATTTTCAATATATTTGTTAAACTAATGAATAAAACAATTATTTTTAAAGAGTTCACTTTTTTTCACAAATTTTTATCGCCTATAACAATTATTAATCATTGGCGTTGTTCCATTGTACGTAATTACGCTTTTAATACATTAATTAATAAGAAATTTTCAATACATAAAACTATTTTTTTTTTTTTTTTTTTCAATCTAGAATGTTATTGTTATTTTATTATGGAATAAGGTTGACGATGTATAACACGTACATTATATCTATCAACGAAAAAGCGGCAACTAATTATAATAAGAACAATCTTTATTAACCTTTCAATCTCGGTATTATGGCCATGTTCCTGTTTTCTTATGCCTACATCGTGTCACAAATTCTATTGTTTTAATTTTTCATTTAACTTTTTTTTTCTCTTTCATCTTTTTTCTTTTCTTTTTTTCTTTTATTTTTTTTTTTTTTTCTTTCTCTTTTTTTATTTCGCGTACTCGTATTATCTTATCTATAAAGTATCGTGGCATTTTAAATTTAATTAGGCAAATTTATGCCAGTCTTTCAATATCGCATAAATTCTTAGTTCGATATATATCATTATTTACGATATATATGCGCGCCTCGAGACGGGATATTCAAATGTTATTGATGTATCGTCTTGAATTTTTATACGTGATAGAATAAAAATTTGCTTTGTTTAGAAAATCTAAATGAGATGTTTAATATTTATTCTTGGTAATATTAAAAAAAAAAAAAAAAAAAAATTAATATTTTTCGATAAAAGCAGTTTTATTTATACGTTGAATGGTTTAGGATTTTTAAAATGCATAATAATTATAAAAAAAAAAAAAAAAAAAGGTAGAACGCCATCGTGTACAATCGAACAGACCTTTTTTTAAAAAAAGATACTCACGCGCCGCACTCTTTATTTGCATTTTAGTCATAAATTCGTCATAAATTTATATTCATTATTTTACAATGTACATTTAACGTATACCAATTATGGATTTTTCAAGCACAGGCGCGCGACATCGTCAATTTTTGTGACACCGTTTATCGCGAAAAGGCATATCGAGGAAATAAGATCGCGACGACGTATACAAAAAGCTAGCTCGGCAATTCTTGCAACGGCAGTCGTTGTTGTCCCGTTGACGAAAAGGGCCGAACACTCGCCTTTATAAAACAAAAGCTAATTCCACTCTCGAAACAAGCGAGGTAACGAAAAGAGGGCAAAGACGCATTTTTTTTTTTTTTTTTTTTTTTTTTTTTTTTTTTCTTCAAAAGCTTTCGTCCGGTAAACACAAACACAAATACTTCTCTCAGACTTTGTGTGCGGTTAAGTACGAAAGAGAGCGAGCGAGTGTCTACACGCGCGTGCAATCGCGCCGGTAACTCGTGGATCCCGAGGTGCCGAGTGAGCTTAACACGCCTGCGAATGGGCATTTCGTGTATTTCGCAGATCCCGAGCGCTCGGGATTTCGTCGGGAGTTCGACGGGAAAAAGGAAAAGGCCGACGAGAGAGACGTTTTAACTGCGTTTACTCTCTGCCGCTGGAATTGTTGTTTTATATATATATATATATATACGTACATTGCCGGTTATATTGAAGTACTAGTAGTATTTCGCTTAGATATCGTTCGAAAAATTTGATGGTATTTCGAGGAGTTTCTCGATGTAAAAGTAGAGTAATGGGAAGTGCGGAACTTGGTTTCCTTATATACATTTACTAAATTATTGACTGAATTTAATTATCGATATAATTTAAAATCAATGCTTTTGTAAATAATAAATAAATCTAAACTTAAAAATTAAATAAATACATTCTTTTTTTTTTTATGATCGAATTATTTTAGCGTAAAATACATTTTACAAAAAAATAAATGCCCTCTAATCGCAAATGAATGCACACTGCACGAAGCACAAAAAGAACTCTGCACGAGTCTCGAGTATAAAAAAAAAAAAAAAAAAAAAAAAAAATGAAAAACAAGAGAAAAAAGAAAATGAAATAAATAAACGACGAAGAATGAGAAAATAAGAAAGAGAGGTAAAGAGAAAAGTAGCGACGACCGATCGGTCGTGTGGGCCTCATATCCGGTGACACGCGTGCTCGCGCATCTTTATTAATCATTCCCTACCGTTACACCTCCCGCGCATCGAAAATTCGAATCGTTCGCGGATCTTCGTTTCACGGATTCCTCATCGGCTCTTTTACGATCGTCGTGTAGCCGTTGTGCTTTAGAGCGTTTAAAATTTTGCATATTTATTTTAATAAATCGATAGAGATTAGAAAGTAATATGTCAATTTTTACGTTCGCGGGCGTTTGTAAGTTTCATCGTTGCGCGGTATTGAATCAGACGATTACCAATCGATGGACTCGATATGGAAGAATTACATTGTTACACGCAACGTATGGTACACAAATCATCGTTAACGTATTGTATCCGCTGATTTTTTTATTCAACGGAAAATTTGAATTTATTAATTATAAAAACCTGTGTGTACGAAAACCACATTGATTTCAAATCGATAATCCGAGCGTAAATTCTTGGCTCGACGATTTTATACGAGCGGACTTGAATAAAATTATGGAATAATAATTAATTGTATAGTTACGGCGCGCATAAACGCGCATATAGAAACGAAAGCAACAATTCTATTACGAAACAAAACGCCAAAGATTTTCTCTCGTCTGAATGAAAATTGTTCTCTTTGAACGTCTCAAAATTTATACGCATTTGTTTCTTTCCTAAAAAAAATCGCCAAGTTATATAGGCAGTTTGGCGCGCATCGGGCAAACAATAGTTTTCGCGTTCGCGCGCGCAATATTCAAATATATCACTCATGTAATTACGAGATCGTTGTCGTCGCCGGGGCGACGATTAACGGGCAATCGTAAACACATCATCCTTCGCCGATTTCAAAATCGACGTTATTTTTCGTAAAACCCATCGGGTAATCCAAAGCTTATTTACTCGATAAAAAGAAAACAAAAAAAAAAACAAAAAAAAAAAAAAAAAGAGGAAAAAAAATGCTCGTCTCGATTATTTTCAATACCGAACGATTCGCGCGAGCGCCGCGAATCGATTCGATTGTTCGGCAAAGGCTACAAATCCATATGCACTTCCTACACAATAATTTCGCGAGCATCGGGCAACGGGCGATAATTTCTCTCGGCGACGCGGCGACAATGCGATAAATCCGGCAAAGCCTCGTCCTCGCGTACGAGGTTGAAAATCCTCTAGCGCGTGCGCGCACTTAATTGATCCTTAAATTACCCGATGGTCGATCTTATCTCTCGGCTCTGTGCCTGGCAAGAGAGAGAGAGAGAGAGAGAGAGAGAAGACACTTTCCGTTTTCTTCTACTCTTCAGCCCCTCCTCCTTCTCTTCTTTGTACGTTGCGCGGGGAGAGTTTTCGTTACGGCCGCGCGTCCGGTGTTCGTTAACGTGCTTCTCTCGCCGCGGGTATACACACGTGTCTGTGTGCATACATATAATATATATGTAAGTGTAGAAGGTAAGCCCGCGCGCACGGATATTGCAACGACGTCGACGACGTCGACGCCCGCCTCCGGAGGCCCCGCAAAAATATCGGACAATAACGGAGAGAACGCGCCACGAGCGAGCGCAGCGAGGAGGCGAAGTAAGTAAGAGAGAGAGAGAGAGAGAGAGAGAGAGGGGGGGGAAAGATATGCGTTGGAGAGTGCGAAAAGAAGAAAGATGGAGATAGAGGTGAGGAAAGGCGGAAGGGAAGATATTCAAGCGTATACTTATGTACACAGCAAGCGAAGTAGGCAGCAGCTGCGAGAGAGTGAGAAAGAGTGAGAGACGATGTAAAGTAATAATTACCGATGAAAAAGGTATACGAAATACGTTGGCTTTCGGTTAAATGCGAGTAACGAGCGAGTAGGTGAGAAAATGATAACTCATTGTGTCGGTTTAAGTCGGTATTATTATAAAATAACGCGCGTGCGCCCGGCAAACTTTTATTTTTATTATTCCTCGAAAATTATTCGATTAATTATTATCGTACCTATAATATCCTTTCACGAGGAATTTAATTGTTTTTATTCCCTCGTTTATAATAATTATTACGCAGTGACTCGAGCCCATGGACGTCAAATACAACGAAATCGAGATTATCGAAAAGCATTAATTTGTCGCCACTGCGAATATCGTATAATTCATTTAAATTTTATCGTAGGTGTATGTACATTATCCGAGAGAAAATGTAATTACAGAGAGAATGCTGGTACGGTGTGTTGAAAATTTTACTATCAATTTATCTATGCGCGAAATTAGAAAAAAAAAAAGGAAAAGGAAAAAAAAAAAAAAAAAATTACGCTATCAAAGTGTTCAAAGTGTGTATTTATTTAAATTTTATAGACAGCTTGTATCGATGAAAATGATAATAATAATAAAAAAAAAAAAGGTTTAAAGCATCGAATAAAATTTCCACTTAATAATAGAAAAAGCTTGTTTCAATAACACCTCCATATAACGCGTCGTAAATCAAAATTAATTTCCTCTTAGCTGAAGTGTGAATTCCTCCCACCGTACAATGCGATAGAGAAAGAAGCCTTGTAACTCGTGAGAGGAAAGAAAAGCGCGTATATACACCCCGCGGTGATTATGGAACGTGCGATAGAAAGAGAGAGAGAGAGAGTCGCGAACGCGCACACGCATACACACACACACACACACAAATAAACGAGGAAAGTGAGAAGCAAGAATAAAAGAAGCCGATACAGAAAGAAGAAGGAGAAAGACAGAGGTAAATGAGAAAATACAAAGAGGGAGAGAGAAAGAAGAAAGAGACCACCTACGACAAATGTGACACTCCGCGCAAATAATACTCGACGTTACGTCCGAAGAATCGCACGCGTATATACGGAGCATCGGACGACAGCCGCGATAGCAACCGCTTCCACCTCGACTCTATCGTGCTTTAGTACCTCTGATTAGTTCGTACCTTACGGTGTACCTTCGTTCTATCTTTCTCTCTCTCTCTCTCTCTCTTTCTCTCTCTCTCTCTCTCTCTCTACCACTGCTCACGTTCTTCGTCGTAAAGCCAAGAAGAGGCCGAGGTAAGAAAGAGTTAGGGCAGACTCGGTGAGATAAAGGTCCGATAGGATATGTATACGTGTACGCGGCCTTATAGGAGGCTTCTTTTTCTCTAGCAACACCTTTGAATTCCGGTAGGCCTTTGAGGAGGCGAAGAGATTTCGAGAATGCGCTGATTAGAGAAAGAGAGAGGATATCGCGCGAGATTCCGCTTTGATATACACATATATATATAAGAAAACACGGTGTTTAACTCTGGGATGTGTATTTTTCGTCAGCATCGTCCCTCTTACCTTCTTCACTAACTTTCGGGCTTTTAAGTATTTTTTTTTTTTATTTTTTTTTATTTTATTTTTTTTTACCGACGGTAGAATCATGTTTTTCTAACGATGTTCTTTTTGCAGAGATACGCGTAGGTCGGTGTGTTGCGTCGTGTTTTTGATTGCCAGTTACTATTGTTTCTTCTTTGCTCTTCTTTATTTATTTTTTTATCCTTTCGAACGCAGTTTATTCTAAAATACTTTCGTAAGTTTTTTAGTCTGCCGATAGAATCGAATTTAAACTAAAAAATTTATGTTTATTAAATTAAGTTTAAGTACACCAATGAGAAATTATATACTTTTGCTAAATAATAACGAATTATATTGCTTTAAATCCAACGTAAAAAAAAAAAAAAAAAAAAATAAAAAATTGATCGCTATATCGTGCGACAGATCGGGAAATATACTATACTGTTGAAAATCAAAGACAATCAAATTCATCGACAAGAGGCATATCTCTTAAGCGCGCGCACGAGCGGCTCTCGTGTCTCTCGCGGGAAAATTTACAGCTTCGGTACGAGCGCTGTTGGCTCGTTTCTCGCGGATAAATTATGACAATCGCATGTAAATCCATAAAGCAGCTCTCTCTCTTTCTCTCTCTCTCTCTCTCTCTCTCTCTCTCGGAAAAAAAACGGGATAGTGGTACGTATACGCGCCGCGTGACATTACGCGCACGAAGCTGCCGACCGACTGTTCTTTTTTAATACGCGTGTATGTATAACCCCATAACGAGAGAGTAAGAGAGAGAGAGAGAGAGAGAGAGAGAGAGAGAAAGAGAGTATACGGTATATACAAGAGAGTTCGCGCGAGTAGCAGCGTCCGTATCGCCTTTCAAAAGGCAAAAAGAGTAATAGAGGAAGTGACTAACGCGAATTGAGCAATTGCGATTTTATAGCCCGAGTCTCTCTCTCTCTCTCTCTCAGTTCGTTGCTGCGGTTGCTGCGCTACTGCTATACACACTCGTGCCTCTGTTGCGTCGAGTAGTAGACGCGGAGAGAAGAATGTCGTAACCGTAAACCGTAGGACAGGACGAGACGCCCAATAATTGCGTATACATATAAAATGAGACGAAGGGATGAAGTCGAAGACGAATGGACGCTGCGCACTATCTCTCTCTCTCTCTCTCTCTCTCTCTTTCTCTCTCTCACAATCCTCGACGCGCGAGTCTCTTTTTTTTTTTCATCTTCTTCTTGCCTTACCTTCTTTCTCTTTGCCGACTGTTTATTTTTCTTCTACTATTTTTTCTTTCCTTTCTTTCTTTTCGTTCATTCACGATGCATGAATAATTAAAAATCAAACGGAAGCGCTCTTCGGAAGAGGGAGACAGAAAAGTCTTCGAGCATCTAGTATTTCTACGAAATGCAAAACTATACGTCGTTTTTTTTTCTTCGAGCCTTTATAAGCATTTTTTTTTTATCTATGCTCTCGTATAATTTAAATCCTTTGTCTCCGTATGCGCTGAAAGAAGGACTGAAGAGAAAAAGGCGGCGAGAGGGACATTTTTTTCTTTTAATTTTTTTTTTTTTTTTTTTTTTTTTTTTGATTTCTTATACGATTTAGATTTATTGCGTGGGTTGAATTTGAATAGTTTGTTGAAGGGTTGCATATTGAGCGATAACCGATGTGGATATTTATGGCTAATTCGAAATAAAATACGATTATTATCGGCTTGAAGATATTCAATTTTTAGTTTTACAAAAAGTATTTCTTTTAATAATCGTAAATTATAAACGTATTGGTGCATGAATAATTGTTTTCAATTTTTGAAAAGTATCTTTATCGTGTTTTTTTCTTGAAAAATTAATTTATACGGCGATTCTTTCGTACACGGATTTACATTGCAAGCATTTAATTCAATAAAACAATCAGTCGCATATATAACATCTATCGCACTATTATTACAAGTTTGTATCGATAACACTCCATTTTAATAGTAAAAAAAAAAAAAAAAAACAAAATAATCTTTGTAATTTATTGTTGCACAAGTACAATTTCATTCATTATTCCGATGAAAAAATTTGTTTCAATCCCAATCCAAATAGTCATCGGTTCGCCTCTTAAACAAAGCAACAAACAAACGTTACAGACGAAAAGAAAAAAAAAAAAGAAAAAACGCCGTGGCGAAGAATTCGAAAAGCGACGTCGTAGAAAGAGTGAGAGAGGAAATAAAATTTAAGAGAAAGGAGAGAAAGAATGAGAAAGAGAGAGAGAGAGAGAGAAGGTAGAAAGGGAAGGTAAGGAGGGGAGTCGACTAAAGCGAGCAATAATCAGGCACTCACACACACACACACACGCGCACGCATACACGTACTCACACATACAGACATATAAGCGTTGTGGCGCGGTCGTTGGATGCATAGAATGCCGGGTAATGAGGTGGAGCCGAGCGACTACTCTCCGGTACTGCCGCACCCTTTGCGCCTTCCTCTCTATACCTTACCGAACCCACCTCTACGTCTTTCTCGCACGAACTCCGACGACTACGACTACGACTACGACGACGACGACGACGACGACGACGACGACAACGACTGCGACTACGTCGAGGAACGAGCCGACGAGGCCGTCGGTCTCTCTTGCGACATGTCTATACTTTGCCGATTTCTCGTTCTCTACTTACAGCTCGATGAGTATAGATTCTTTAGCGGATGGAATGGTTGACATTCAGTGTTTTTCTTTCTGTTTGTCTTTGCTAAACGGCACGCGTGAAAGTAAAAAAGTTACTTTGCGTTATAGAAATTTTTCGAAATATAGTAATTTAGGATAATGCTATAAATGTAACGTTTACGGCATCGAAATTCGTCGGCTATTAAAACTTAAGGGCATTAAAGTAAACATTCAAATCAAAATATTTGACCTTTGTCGATTGATTTAAACGAAATCAATAATAATGTAAATTCATATAGAAAATTTTAAGGCACACGATCCCTTGGGCAAACTTATAAACCCATGAATTATTTATATAGGAATATGGGTATAGAATACGTTAAGTACCAGTGACTCGTGGAGATTTCAATGCGCCGAAGCAGAAACGATCGCATATTGTTGAATGAATTTTAAAAACGAAATAAAGATTCATAAAATTTATAAAATTCATGTTATTTATCGCGAGTTGAAATTTAAACCGATCTGGAATGGTAATGAAAACCTCGGTGTCGAGTAAAAACACGTGTACTTTAGTAATAATCGCGTAAATATACGGAATTAATAACTTGAATCAGAAAAAAGAATCAAGACTCGAGACATCCTCGATTCTACAAAAATTATTCGACTTACGATATTCCACGGACGATATAGGTGCAACCAGTTGCTTCTCAAAAGATATATATATATATATATATATATATATATATATATATATATATATGAGATACAATCTCAAAGCGAAAAAGCAGTCGTATCAGAAATGCGTGCGTTCGTCAGTTTTATAGCTTCATATGTACGAGGGAGTTAGAAGCGGACGCGATATAAGCTGCGTAACGGAGAGAGAGAGAGAGAGAGAGAAAAAAATTCGAGGCGTAATGTCATAATTCAAGAAGCTTAATGGTAGAAAAACGTTCGAGATAGTTTCGAGGATATCGCGCACTCGTCTCGCTCCCGGGAGTCTGACGGAACGATCGCCTGGTTTTTCTTTCGTTCTTTTTTTTTTTTTTTTTTTTTACGGACTGTATTTGTAATTTATAAGCGACGGCAAATTATTTTGTGAAATTCCGTTTAACGTTTTGAAGTGTACGCGAATTTTATAATGTACGTGTACGGATGGTATGTCAAATTCAATAGAGTTATTAATATTTTTATAGAATAAATGCAAATAATGTTTGTTTTTAAGTATTTTTAATTAAAAAAATGTTAAAACTTGTAGAAAAAATTAAATCACGTACATTTTCTATTAGCAGCGATTAGAATATCATACAATGTCGTTCACGGCGTTCTAATTATTACATGTAAAAGAAAACGGATATCACGATATCAGATTTATAAACGCTATTTCATGATATATGCTATATATACATACATATATATATAAATCAATGCGTTATATATAAACGAGGATATAATTGAATAATGAAGTGAAATTTACCCAGTCTAAATTATGAATTTAATTAAGCTATTATCAACTAAACATAAGAGTATATTGGTAAAAAATTGAAAGTATGAGTAAATAATTGCATATTCAAACGAAACGTCTTGGCAAAATAAGCGCGCAAAATCCTTTAATAATATAACCACGAAATTTTCGACACACTTCGGAACTGCAGAAGAAAAAAAATTAGTCACGAAGGTCCTTTCTCTCTCTCTCTCTCTTTCTCTTTCTCTCTCTCTCTCTCTCTCTCTCTCTGGCATATTCGACATTATTACAGTCTTACGCGTACGTATATATGCACATATATACATACATATTATTCGAGAGCGACGACGAGCGCCGTTCGACGCATGAATAAATATATATACGAGAAGAGGCGACCTTCAATCGGCACGACTCGTGCACGCGGCACCTCTTGCTCTCTTTCTCTCTCTCTCTCTCTCTCTCTCTCATTCTTTCGGCCTTTTCACGTCTGACGAAGCGTGTCGTCCGACAATACTTGATTGGCCGCTGCCGGCGCATCGGAATATGTATGACGGTTATTACCAGGCCAGGGGAACCGAAAACGGCCCACCGTTGCTTCTTTCTCTTCTTCTCTTCCCCCCCCCCCTTCTTTCCCCTCTCTCTCTCTCTCTCTCTCTCTCTATTTTTTTTTTAAAGAAGACGTATTTGCGCTCGATGCATATGCATAAGAGGGACTTTCTTACGGCGTGCAATACCGGGACGAAAAAAAATGTACGCGTCAAGAAAAACGAAGGAAGACGACACGGTATGCGCGAAGGGAAGCTCTGAAAATAGTTGAGCGAGGAAATGATTGGATAATTTTATCTAGAATTCTTAAGAAAGTATAAAGATACTTACATTGTATACAATTCGTAGCATGTCGGTTGTAAGTTATTTTTCCGTGGATTGACCATACTATTCATGCAAGGTTTGAGCTTTAAATTTTCTTAAATGTTTTAAACAAAAACATTTTCTATTTGTTATTAAATAATATCGGTATATCGTTACTACATTATATTGTTAAAAAAAAAAAAAAAAAAAAAAAAAAAATACATATTATACATGAAAAATGTTGTTTTAAAAAAGATATTCAATCATAAAAGTGTATTCTCACGACGTTATTCGTTTTTTAAAAAGATCGTTTACTACTAATACTAATTAAACTAATAGCCGTTATATCGATTCGAGCGACGAGCATTTCTGAAAAGAAGGTTGCTCTTTCTCTTCCGTCGATAAGTACATCGCGATAAAATATTGACTCGGCATGAAAAAGTCAAATATATTAATTAAATATTAAATGAAAACATTACGCAGAATGAGACGAAAAAGCAAGCAAGAAAATTTACTTTTTAAATTTAAATACTTTATAGCAATATCAATCGTGTGTGCCGGCATTCAATCGCGTTGAACTGCGCGCGCGCGCCATGTACTATATATAAATATACGTATGAGAGAAAATGTTATTTTCGCGTATTAAACAACGCCATTAAAATTAACAACGACCGGCAAAAAGGAGACTCTTAAATCACGGCCTCAAAAAAATCAAACAACTAAGCTTTATATAAGCGTAAAATATTAATTAGCAAAACAAGAGGTTGCCGCGGCACGAGAGTCCGACGCGCTTATAGCAAACGAAATAAGATAAAAAAAATAAAAAGAGTCAACCTCCGCACGAGCAGAAAAAAAAGAAACGGGAGGGAAAAGAAGAAAGAGAGAGAGAGAGGGGGGGAGAACGGGAGACAAAAGGAGATCACAGACACTTTCGCGAGAGGGTAAAAAAAAAGAAAGGTGAGCATGAGAAAGGAAAAAGAAGGCACTGCGCCTATGAGCACATAAACTCTTATAAGAGTCAAATGTATATAAGAACGAGAGGGTAAAGAAAAACTGGAGAAGAAAGAAGAGGAGAAAAGGAGCAGGAAAGAGAGAAGAAAAGAATGAAAAAAAAGGAAGGCGAAGAGATAGAGAGAGAGAGAGAGAAAGAGAGAGAGAGAGAGGAAGGAAGAGAGGCCTACATCGGGAGGGCAGCATCGCTAGGCTGCACCCCGCCCAACTTGAGTCGCCCACTGTCACCATTAATAATACGTCTCTCCTCTGCCGTGATGTATCTCATCTCGGGCTATAAGCCTTCTCTCTCTCTCTCTCTCTCTCTCTCTCTCTCTTTCGTGTCGTACCAGCGCTCGCGAAGTGTTTAGCCTTCGGTATATCGAGGGATTCCGGCTTGTAAACGTATTCTTTAAGGGAGGAGTTGGTCCTTCTTCTTTCTCTCTCTTTTTTTTCTCGGGTGTCTAAGCCACGTGCGTGTGGTCGTGTTAGAAACCAAAAAAATAAAAAAAATAAAAAAAAAAAAACGCGCGCGTATTTGTCGCGTATCGGCGAAAAGAACGACGATAAAAATTTTTACTTTTATCGCTATATCCATGAGGTTGCGCTCGTTTTCAACGAGGGATTACAAAGCTGTATAGTAGGTGACGAGAAAAATAGTAGGCGTATCGTCTCGTCGCGAAAGCGACAATTCTTCGAGCGGGCTTTCGAATTTCCCGGCGCCACGCCTTTTTAACACAAGGTTGTGCGCATCGGCGTCCTGGACGCGCGCAAGGAAGCAAGCGAGTTGATTTCTGTTATTTGCGCGTTAGCGATATACATACGCATGTACATCGGAGTATTATTTTTCTCATTGTGCGATTATGGGCGTTTATGGGAGATTTGGATATATGCTTATTTTTATTTTTTTAATAATTATTGTTTTTGCGCGTGAACAAGGTGTAAAAAGAACGATTTGTTAAATAAAAATTTCGTTATAATTTTATAACCTTTTAGAAAATAAAGTTATTTTATAAGAAGAAACTTTAAAATGTTTTTTTTTTTTTATAACATATTGTCTTTTAAATGTTAAAAATTAATAATAAAGGCACGTTATAAATTGTTAATTTTTTTTTTCATGAAAGTCTATTCAAATTTTTTAAATCATAATGAGAATTGTTATCAATTTCATCTTAATAAGAAGGAATAAGAGTAAAACAAAGTTATCTTTACATAAGGACTTTTTACTTTGAGTATGAAAACGTCCTTCGAATTTAATGAGGTAATCTTATATAAAATAAATGAGAAGTAAATGTATTACTTTTTTGAGTGAATTATTACCGAAGCGAAGGTACAATTGGATTATTCATTCAAGGCTGATGATCAAATGCAGGAGTCATATTCTTTCATGAATATATATACCGTACATTTAAAAATTCAAAATTTATGCTCAAGGCATTAAAATTAATTACTTTATGGATCAATGAGCTCACTTTTTCCCTTTAATTAATAAATTTAAATTCTTAGATATAAAAAAAAAAAAAAAAAAAAAAAATTTAGAGATGTACTCAATGCTTAAATAAAAAAGATTCAAGAGTTTGTGCAATCTTTAAATTATCTTATAAAAATAACAATAAAAAAAAAGACTTAATGGTCATAAAACTTTAATACCATTAATTTTCTAATATAGATATTGTATGATGACACACGATGCACTTTGCACCGGTATATTATCTGAAAAAGAGAAAGGAAGATTCATACGTCGCGTATTCCTTTACAAAATAAAAAAAAATAAAAAAATAAAAAGAAAAAAAGAACGCCTACAAAAAAAAAAAAAAAAAAAAAAAAAAAACTAATCGCGCCGGTAATTTAATATCTATAATTTAATTAATAACTTTGCACATTCTTTGCAGGTGCTTCAGCGCCGCGCGGCTAAATTAAATGCGCGCAACATCCAATTTTCGATGCAAAATTTTCCGACGCGTCGAAACAGATATTCGCGCGCGGTTGCTATGGCAATCGCCTTTGGAACAAATTACAAATTATTAAATGAAAAAAAAAAACAAAAAAAAAAATTCATTTATAATCACTAAATTACGCGCAAAATCCCGCGGCTTATCCTCGCGTTGTTAACATTAAGCGTCGCTGGCGCAACAGCCTAAGCTCGAGAAACTTTATTACAATGACAAAACGCGCAACTGATATATGTATATATATACACATGTATATGTGTACGTAACCTCGGAAAGTCTATATCTCGGTGACAGCATTGATGGCGCACCGAACGATTCGATTTTCGCTGGAAAAACGTTTTACATAACTATCCGACTCCTCCTTTTTTTCGCAAACTGGATCGACAATTTGCTTATATATAAATATGTATGCGTACATCCTTGCGACACGCGATGCATAGTCCCTCCCTAAGTTGCTTAATTTTGCGCGTACGCGTAACGCCGGCCGTCGAATCGCGGCGTCGACTACGCCTAGTTTATTATGCTCGCGCTAAGGCAAAAGGGAAACCCATCTACTCGCGGCGCTGCTCCTTAGCCGGACTCGCTCTTGCGTGAAAACGACGTCCGCATAGGTACGTCGAGGAGTTGTGTTTTTCGTCTCGGTGATGCGCGTGAGGTTCCGTTTTACGCTCGACGCCCGATGCGAACGTAAGGGGGGAGAAGAGACGCATTAACTTTGTTGGAATATCTAGTCTTTCTCATCTACCGTTTCGTTCTCTTATTTCTTTCTTTATTTATTTCTGACTCCTTGCCGCGTCGTTATAGAATCCTGCCGCTTGTGTGTGTGTGTGTGTGTGTTCGCGTTTTTTTTCTCCTTTAGTAGCGTTCGCTCTCTTCCTCTCTGGCTCTTCTCGTATCTGCACTACTTTTTCTTTACGCTTCGTTTGGTCTGCTCTTTCGGATGTACGTATAACGGATTGGGGGAGAAGATTTGCATAATCTATTTTTCGAGGTGTCTGTATGAGACGTCGAGGTTCGACGTTTGTATATTGCCGAGACGTTTATTTTTCGAGATTTGCATTTGATTATTGTAAAATTAGTGCGATATCGGTGTTTATAAGCTACGAGTAGAACTAATTTTGAAGAAATATCAATAATTACTAAATGAATAATCAAAGATATTTGTACGTTAAGTATAAAAATATTTAGAAATTAAAAGCTTTAATAATACTTGATAATATTAACAATAACTTTAAATTTTAATACATCGACGCACATCTTACAAAAAGTATCATATTTTTACGCGTATGCAAGGACAATTCTTATATAATAATTACGTACTTACTGACAACTTTTAATAGTAAATTAACAAAATATAGGTTAGAAAGTTGCTAACAGTAGATAATGTCCGAGTTTGTTGAGGCACTGAAAAGAAAATTATTGGCACGATATCCTTGTACAATGACATTTTAATTTTCGAATTGTACCGAAAAAATTATATTATTTATTTGAATTCCTTACTCGTACACTTTAGCTAAGAGTCGCATTCATTTTTCATGAAAGGCACTCTAAAAGTTGTTTATCTTAAAAGCACATTCGAGACGATAATTTGCACAATTCATAATAGCATTATACAACAAAAAAGTTATGTATGAAAATAAAAAAAAAAAAAAAAAAAAAAAAAGAAAAAGAAAAAACTCCAAACAACATAATAATTGTGCAAATTTTGTCGCAGTCCATCGAGAGGAGATAAATCCACAAAGTGAAAATTGAAACAACATAATATCCACGTTGACGTCGGCGGCGCGATAATTCTTAATGAACCTCTCTTATCTCGCAAAATTACATATTCTCTATCTCTCTTTCTCTCTCTTTCTCGCCTAATACCAACTCGACTTGTATACTTACCTCGTACTCGCTCTCTTTCTCTCTTTTTCTTTTTCTCGCTCTTTCTCGTAAAGACCGTCCAGTCAAAAAGACTCTATAATAAAGCAAAACGCCGTTAAAGATCGGTCGCGAGTTAACGATCAGTCAGAAACACACACGTATACGTGTATACAACCTTAGCCTCCGTATTTTCTTACACGTTTACGTTCTAACCACTCCATCGCTCGGTGCACTTATAAACACGTATACCCGCGTGTACGTAGACATAAGAGCGTGCATTAAGCGTCGTCGCGCGACTTGTATAATAATAAATCCGGCGCTTCGCACGTAGAGAGAGAGAGAGAGAGAGAGAGAGAGAGAGACGCGTGTGCGTAAGCGCGATTAAACAGCGATCACGTTTTTGCGCCGCTCTCGCTCATTAAAAGCCGCAGACCCGATGCGTCTACGAGATCTCTCGCTCTTTATCCCTTGAATATTATACTTGCGTCTACGTGTTGCATTCTTGCGTTTATGCTTTAAAATTATTTTATTTTTTTTTATCCTCGCGAAAAATGTTGCGTAAAAGACGCTTGTAAGACGATTTTTCATAAGACTTTCGATCGATGTTTCGGATCGTAATATTAGTACCGGTTGAAAAAGACATCGCGAATATACGAGAGTTTTGCATTCGAAACGATTATTTTTTTTTTTTTTTTTTTTTTTTTTTTTTTTACGTTCCGATACGTTTCGGCGGCTTACGTTGCGCTTTCGAAATCGATGATCGATCGAGACGGAAAATATTTATGGCTTTCTTTTTTTTTTTGCATATTTATTGTACATAATCGTATTCCCTTGATATAAGTCGCTTTGCTCGTCCTCGAATAAAATCGTGTACCTGCGTGCACCGTTAAGCTCGGTCATTGTTTTAACTAATGAAAGTCAAGTGCGACGAGACTACCAGAATTTGCGTGCGTTATTTGCATGCATTGACTCATAATGGTGAATCGCGCGTCGTCGAAATCGTTTGTAATTATCAAGATTTTTTTCATTATAAGAACGATAAATAATCTTTAATTTTTTTTTTTTTTTTTTTTTTTTTTTTTTTTAAATACGATAACGTTTTTTATAGATTGGAAAACAAAGTATCGATGATAAACTACTTAATATGATTAAAATTTGTATTATTATTATTATTATTAACCTTATATTATTTTCATCAATGCATAATTGAATGAAATAATTATTAAAATGTGCATCGTAAAAATAACAGAAAACGCGCAATTATATCAAATTAATAATTCAAATTATTTGCCCGTAAATTTACGATAAGAATTTTTCATTTTCCGTCCCGAACGTTTCTTTAGATTTCATTATACGCCCACATCAATTTCTCCTTTACATCTCCGTCTCCTCATTTCCTCAACCGTATCTTTTCTCTCCCTCTCTGTCTACTCTTACCTCTCCACCTCTGTGTATCTCGTTCACCTTTCTCTCTCACTGTCTCTCACTCTCGCACTCTCGTACCTTTTCCTTCCAACTCCTCCACGACGTCGATGCGCGCAATCCTCGTGTTATACGAGTTGCCGCTGGTGCAGAGAGAAAAAGAGAGAGAGAGAGAGAGAGAGAAATTATACATTCGGTCGAGTGCGATGTGGCCTACTCCGAAGCGATAATCTTGATGGATCGCGCGCCGCGGAATCGCGGGATGCGAAACAAGTCTGTTTATATATCCATCCGTCGCCGATTCAGTTATGAGAGCCGCTCTTCTCCCCCGCTGTATGTTATAACTGTATGGGAACGGACAGCAGCCGTACGATATTGTCGACTTTTGTCACGCTAAAAGTCGTTTGTCCCTCTTTCTTTATCTATCTCTTTCTTGTTCTTTTTCAATTTCGATGCTGCATTACGTCTTGTTTGTGTTGTGTGTTCACGAGCCTCGTTATATGCGCGAGGGATAAATTTTTCGATGATGCGCCGATCGAAGGAGGCAGGCTTTCAATGACTTATTTAAGAATGAACGAGGATTGAAGGAAGTCGTGGTTTTAATAGCTTGAATTTCAAATTTTTTTCACGTTCAATCTTCTTTTAACGATACATTCGTTCTCAAATTGACGCGCGTCTCGGCATGATTACCGTGATTAATTTTTTATAAACGACATCTTTAACAATAGTGCAATTTACGTAAATATATCCTTTAAATTTGAATTAATAGTATGTAGTTATTAATGCGCTTACTTGTCTGTGCATTTTCAGCGAAAGAAAAATAAGACTAGGAAATAAAAAAAAATAAAAATAAAAAACAATAAAAAAAAAAACACAACAACAACGAGACGTCAAGGAAACTACAACGAAAATAATTTATTTGAAAAAATCTATTAACAGTACATCATATAATTTGCATATTTTACAATGTTACATAATTGAATCTAGGGTATAATTTTGGAAGAATATTTAAATTGCAAGCGATAATAACCGCGAGTATTTTTACGCATAATGTGCGAAAAAGGAAAGGAATGTTTTACGAGCGAATAATGTTTCATAAGTATGAAAACGGAAGGCCTCCCGATGACTCATCTCACTCGAGGTGTACAAAACCCGACGTCACATAGTCGTCGTCGTTGCGCAGTCGCAAAACATTCGAGGGACGCATTCGTATATAAAAAAAAAAAAAAAAAAAAAAATAGAATTATTTATTTTAATAATAAAACGTATGTATTCGGATATGTATGCGTAACGCCAAAAAATTTATTGTACCAAAAAAAACAAAAGAATGAAAAAATAAAAGTAAATAAATAACTTTATAAATCGCTTGTCGTCCAAAATCGCATTCATCCTTCAAATCGCATTAATCCATCGAGAGAGAGAGAGAGAGAGAGAGAGAGAGAGACGCGTCTCTTCTGCATAATAACCGCATCAAAAATAATAATAACGATAAAATAAAACGACAATAACAAGAAGAAGAACAATAATAAGAATAACGATATACGCGGAAAAGGAGAAATAAGACTCTTGGCGCGAGGAGAGATATCCTAAAAGCAAAAGGAGAGAGACGAAGGGAGATAACAGTTATTGCATCGCGGTGCATTGTACTTTATTCTCTCTTTCTCTCTTTCTCTCTCTCTCTTTCTCTCTTTTTCTCTCGCAAATGGAAAGAGGGAGGAGGGGGAGGTGCGGGAAGAGAAAGAGAGAGAGAGAGAGAGAGAGAGCACAATTTATTCGCGCGCACGCGATCATCACTCCGGCGTTTCGCTTCCTCGAGGAGACGACTCTTTCTCTTTCTCTCCTCCGTATATCTATTCCTTTTATTTTAACTTTTCTCTCTTTCACTCACACACCGTCGTTGATTCCTTTTGTGCGACGGTGTGCGTATGAATCGACTAGCGAGAACGAGTGTTGGTGCAATCGTAGGAGGATGTCTTCCTATTATATGCTTCGTAACTCTCCACTGACTCCCTCTCTCTTTCTCTTTCTCTCTCTCTCTCTCTCTCTCTCTCTCTCTCTCTCAATCTCTTGTTGCGTTTCTTCATGGACTATCACGCCCATTTTAACTATATCCTTTCGGTGCCAGAAGTAACGCGCGCTTTCGCACCATTCGATTCCTCGGGTCCTTCGGGAGTATATTGCGCGAACTATCTCGGTCTGCCTCTCCTGTTTTCTATTTTCTTTCCTTATGGAAATTGGTATTTTTTACTTTTGTTTTCTTTATGAAAGATTATTGTCGTATGTGCTTCGGATAAATTTTCGGAAAGTTGTCGTATCAGACATAATTTGCTGTTGTACAACGTTTATCGATTGGTTATACATAAATACGATAGTAAATCAACGATACCTATGAATTCTATTCGATATGTAAATTTCAATAATACATTATATCGACGCATAGAAATACAAAAAAAAAAAAAAAAAAGTGCATAAAAATGAAAATATAGAAAACAAAAAAAAAAAAAAAAAAAAAAAAAAAAAAGAAAGAAAGAAAAATATTATTTTATACAAAGCATATAAACGATCGTTTTGCAAATTTTCTAAAAGAGTCTTGCGTCAAAGGTAATTATAGTGTTGGCTGTTCCAAGCCTTTAGAGAGAAAGTGGTAGAGAGGTGCTAGACGCGTCTATTTGCGTTAGTATTTCGTCACGCCCAGTTAAGGGCTAGTCATGGATTACATGCATATTCTATATATTTAGAATACTGGTACTAGAACTACGACTATGACTCATCGTTGTTTCGTATATTAAAAAGCGTTAAATGTTTATACCATAAGTATGCGCCTGTTACATTTATTCATATACATATATGTATGTCTACATCGTTAATGTTGTTAAATTCGAACTTACATATCGTGGCGCATTGCACCGATTATTATGGCCTCGTTAAAAATGATACTTTTTCGTTTCTCTATGAAAACGTGCATTGAATTTATTCATAGCAGACGATTAACAATGAAAAGACTCGATATATTTATTATTACGATTTTTCCGATAGCGATAGAGAGCTTTTTTTTTTTTTTTTTCTATACTAAATCATCTTTCGATCCGACGAGTAACGATAATTTTCCACGGCAAACTTTTTCATCCTCGCTATCGTCGACAAAATAATTCACGCCATCGTCTGCCTCCTTCGATCGACGCCGTAATTTTTCATGCACGCGCGTCACGATTATCATCAAAGTCGATCCCGTAGTTTATTATTAACCTTTATTAAGTCTCCCTTCCCTATACGCTCGTACGAAAATGCACAAGGACAAATTCCGCGAATCGGTCCGCGCGCTTATTACGAGCCGAAATCGACTCTCTACTCCGTATAAAGAATATCATCGCGCCGCGAGCGACGACGTGTATATATATGCAATTCGCGATCGCATCCGTGTATATATAAATATACACATGCGTAAACAGCCATAGGCGAGTACGTGTATGTATTTACACGTACATGCGCACGAGTAAATGAGACGCGCGTAAGGATCAACGAACGCGCGAGGCTTTTTTAATCGGATGCAGAGCAGCCCCCTTCTCGGAAAGGAGCCGCGACTCGACGCCCTCCCGCCCGCGCTCTCCTTTATTCATATAATAATAATTTAGCGTCGGTGAGATTTGCGCGATCGCGTACGTATATACATATATATATATACATATATATGTATATACACAAGTTTGAGAGAATACCGCGTTTGGTATGCGCGACGTCGACTCGCGCGCGTATTATAAGTCTTGCAGGAAAGTCATAATAGCAAGCGATATGCCAGACGCGAACGGACTCGCGATCGCTTGATTTAATGACTCGAACCTCTCGCTTCGTTTTCAAACCGTATATATGTGTACGTACGGCGATAATTTCTTTCTTTCGATTTTTTTTTTTTTTTTTTTCTTTTATTCTTCTTTCTCGTTGCACGCGTATGTTAACGACGATGCGTTAATTCTCGTGAATATACGTATACAGATATACATGTATCGACTTGGCGGTGTCATTGTCGAGACTTCGTACGTAGGTACGTTGGAATGCAGCGACGGAATAGGGGCCAGACGCGTCGAGACGGGAACGATGTAAGCGTAAGCGCGATTTGCTTATATATATATATATATATATATATATATATATATATAAATATATATGTATATATATGCGTGTACTTTTTGCGATCTATTCATCCTTGTGCGATTTCCTCGATACGTATATAAGTACGCGTATATGTATAACGCGTCCGTAAGAAAATACACGTCGGCTCTTTCGTTTTGTTACGCGCGAACGATAACTTATTCATATTTTCACAGCGCGAAACTCGCGACTTGAATTTTTTACCGGTTTGTTGGCACGAGTTTAAGACTTTATTCGCCGGCGCGAATGAATTTATCGCATTATATGTAATAAAATGTTTTGACGTATGCGCCTCGTATCAGATGCATTTGGAATTTAGTTTAGAAAAGAGCCTGTTTTTTTTTACTTTTTTTTATAAAATCTAAGAGATAACACGCGGTTTTACGGATATGCGTATTAAAAATAAATTTCAACGAATTTTACTTTAAAATTTTTAAAATATCCCACCAGGTGTTTTTAAATATTACTTTTTACGTAAAATAATTAAATTAATTAAATGAAAAATTAACGATCGCGTCACTTTATACAAAATAAAACTTTTTTAATTGAAAATACTTTGCGCGAGTTTTAAGTAGTAACAGCGATGTATGATAAGACCTTGTTGCTTATAGTATGTAGATAGAAATAAGAATATCTTTACTCTTCAAACATACACTTTGCGAATAAAATGAACTTTTTACTAAAGTATTTAATGAAATTTTATATTTTATTCGCAAAAATTCGTTGCCAAAGCATTGATCCGCTTTCCTTTTAAAAATTAATCGATTAAAGCACTTTAATCGATTAAAAACATAATACTCGATGGTAAATATCAGCTATGGAACAAAGAATAAACGATTAATAACAATGAAAAATTTAAAAAAAAAGTCACGGGGCAAACGCACAAGCGAGAAAAGACGAACGCACCGTCGCGCTCGATACAAAGTCGATGCATTATTTTCGTCGGCGATCGAGGCTAGATCCACCTGCAGCGCCTAGTGGTAAACCGCGCCGTGGAAGCCTGCAGCCGAAAAAATCAACTTTTCCATCTCTCTCTCTCTCTCTCTCTCTCTCTCTCTTGTTCTAAAGATTCACGCAGAGAACAATAAAGCCCATAGAGAATAAGCAGAGGAATAAGAAGAAGAATATGAAGAATAAGAAGAATAAATGGGAGGAGGAGGTGAAGAGAAAGAGAGAGAGAGAGAGAGAGAGAGAGAGAGAGTCTCGAGATCGAGAAAGAGCCAGAGCATCGGTGTACGCGTGGGTCGCGTTGGTGGATCTCCATCATCTGTGCGAGCGCGGGGAGCGTTGTACCGAGACCGAGAGCGAGTTCACGAGTGGTAATCGAAAGGTGTATCGGCTTGGCTAATCCACGCCGCGGCACATTTACCGGTCTCTCTATCTCTCTCTTTCTCTCTTTCTCTCTTGCTCTCTTGCTCCTTTGCTCTCTTGGGGGCCCGCGGGCATCGCGCACGCCGGGCCATTTTCCATTTTACATTGCCCTCCTTCTTATTCGAGCCTTACATGATGAACCGTCGCTCTTTTTGTTCCCCTCTACTCCCCCCCCCCCTCACCCTCTCTTTTCTTTATAATCAAAGCGAGATAGATACAGAGAAAATGCGAGGCCGGTGTACCGATCGAGAGCGTTTTGTTGGATTTTAATACGTGTCGATGAGGCCCGCAGAAGTTGAAGAAGCGCAGAGAGAAAGAGAGCTTGTGGTCTTCGGGAAGATAACCAAGTATAGCCTCTCGTACGGGGAATGGATGATTTGTCAAAAATCTTCTTGATTATTCGAAAGGATCGCGAGCTTGCGCAATGTACGCTTCTCTTTTGTTTTGGATGTTTATGATCTTTGAACTTTATTCGAGCCTTGCGCGCGCGCGCGCGAGAGCATGGAAGAATGCGAAGGTGGAGTAATGGGAGGCTCTCGTTCTTGTGCGTATGTATACGCGTACTTATATATTCTCAAACTTTTCTCTTTTTTTTTTCTTCAGAAAAGTACTCTTAAATTATTTCTAACCGTATATAGAAAGAGAGAACGTTTACGTACGCTTGGCGAAACGAAATGAAACGTTTTATTGAATTAAAAAAAAAAAAAAAAATACGTTTAAGTTAAAAATGATAAATTTAAGTTTATATAACCAATGTGTAAAATTGTACAAATAATGTCGAATATTATTATTAATACAAGTGGTTAATGCGTTAAACATTTTGTAATTTATAATTAATGGTTTTAAAATTAATAATTAGGAAAAAGTTTTATTGCGGCTATGTGATATTGAATTATCAATTAATGATAAATTAATGCCGAGATGAATTAATGGTTTATATTTTGAAATAAAATTAAATTAAATGCATTAATTATCATAGTAAATTAAATTATTATCGTACCATTACCGAAGTCAATGTTAATTATATGCTCAATAAAGTAAGATATTACGGCGTTGATCAAGATATTTTATCATGCGTAGTAAATGCTGCGTTATTTCGCTGCCGCGCTAAATAATGAAAAATCTCTATCCACGCTTTAACGCAACGAGAGTTTCGAATTCCAAGCGACACGACGGTAGATCGTCGCTAATATCGTTTATTACGTCGACGAAAATTAAATCGATTTTTTCTTTTTTCTTTTTTTTTTTTTTTTGTTTCATTCATTTATTTATTTTTTTTCCATTTTTACGTCGTCAAGCGTCCAAGTTGGCTTACTACGTTCCATTCGATTCGATTAAAAAAAGTTTTTAATTAATTAAGTTCATAAAGCCGGCGCGGTGTAGGCTTTTATATTTACCAAAGGTATATACGTTTCAATTGTCATTCGATGCCCGCGAGATCAAAATCTCAAGTAATCGTTATCGGTTTCAATCTCTCTCTCTCTCTCTTTCTCTCTCTCTCTCTCGGGCGATCGTTTCGTTGGCGCGTGTTTCTGTCGAAAAGCCAAACGCAGCCCGAAAGGAAAAGATATAAAAGAGGGACAAAGGCGACACGGACACGAGTTTAAAGAGATCGCCGATGGGGAAGTGGATTTTCTTCCTGCGAAAAACGTCGATGGAAGTCGACATAGTCGGCGTACCGTAAAAGAAGAACGTCGGCGGCGCCCCCGGGAATAGCGAAACCCATCGGTTGCTCGAGACGACGACGCGGACGCACAACGATCGGCTGTCTATTTCTTTCTCTTTCTCGTTCGACGCGATGCCTCAAGCTCGCCTCCTTTGTACGTTGTGTACGAATATATACACATATAAACATACGTGTATATACATAGACGAATCTCGTCAATTACCGATACGTCTTTCGTGGAATCGTTAATTTAATTAATTCGAGGAAAAGAGCGCGCTATATAGCCAACCGTCGATCGATCGAGTTAGCCCGCAACCAAACTGATCGCTCTCTTTTGCTGTCCCACTCTCTCTCTCTCTCTCTGAGAAAAGCTTCTCTTTCTCTCGCTCTATCTGTCGTATTCTCTCTCGGTCTCTCTGTCTCTCTCTGTCTCTCTCTCTCTCTCTCTCTCTTTCTTCGTTCGTCTTGTCTGCATCGAGTCTGGACTCCCAAGAGGATTTGAATTAGAGAGTGCAAAACGAAGGAGAAAGAAGTCGAAAGAAGACGAGGACTGCTCGCGATACAAGTTATTTGTTGCCCGAGCTTTTTTTCTTCTTCGTTTTCTTTTTGTTTTTTTTTTTGTTTTTTTTTTGTTTTTTTTTTTTTCTTTTACTTTTGCCGTCGCTCTTCTGTCAAGAAGTAATTGAAACGGATTTAAAGAAACGGATACGCGCACGTTGGTGTATCGTTGACAATAACCTATAAAATTGATTTTAAAGAATTTATTGTTAAATTATGGGTCTATTAATGTTAAGATTAATGCATGTAACTTTACAAATTGTTAGCCGAATGTATTGTCATGAGATTGCCATAATGATCGTTATGATGTATTGAAAGAGCTTTTGTACACACACGGCGCGCATTAAAATCTTTGTAAACTTTCACTCGCGTTGCTTTTCTCGCAAAATTTTATTTTTATAATCTATTATAAATATTATTGTTTATCTATTGTTAAAAAAGGGACAATGGAAATTTTTTAAGTTTTGCCTAATCACGCTCGGTTTCTTTAACATCGAATCATATCAATATGTAAAACATCTATCGATTATCGATTTAAATTTAAAAAATCAAGTTTATTAAATTATAAACCAACATTTTTTGGACAATAATAACTCATCGTCAATTATCATATTTTTCGCAAACTGACGTTTTCTTTATTTCATCTCAAATCTTCTTCTAAATTAGTACACGTGCATTTCAAATGCAAAGCCTTACAAATTCGAAACTTGAAAGAAAAAGAGGGAGAGAGAGAGAGAGAGAGAGAGAGAAAAAAAAAAACAGAGAACGAGAAAAAGAATAGCGACTGTAAGAATAAGAGAAACCGTGATTTTTCGGCTTAAGTGGATTTAATTTAACATCGTTCGTAGACTGTGTGTATATATACATACGAGACGAAAGCGTTTCGAGTTTGCTCGGTTTTGTTGCCGCCGGTGATTCATCATCACACCCGCGCACTCTCTCTCTCTCTCTCTCTCTCTCTTACTCTTCTATACACGTACGAGTGTACACGTATATATATATATATGTGTGTACGCGCTTGCGGAACGATCTCGGGATGTCCTCGTTAAGTATTCTAATGGTTGAGCGTGTCCCTTTAAATTAGCCGACTGCACTCTGTGTGTGTCAGTTCTATGCATGTTTTCTATATATATATATATATATACATACATATATATATATATATATATATATATATATATATATATATATATATATATATATGTACATGTACGCGCGGGCGCGATGATTCTCTCTCCGACGTCTTTATTAATTTGCTCTTGTTTTACTCGAGACTAAGTAAGTATGTACGAACGTAATTTGCTTGAGAGAAAGCCAAAATTGATCCATGATTCTTTATCCGTGATTATTCTTTTCTTTTTCGTTAATTTACCTTAAATATACACATGTATTTGTTAACTCTCGTTAATTAACTTATCGTCTTTTAAAATAAATAAAAAAAAAAAAAAAAATTCTTTTCCATATACCATCATCGGTTTTGTTAATTCTTAATTATCCGTCCGTTCTATACCGCAACTCATTAAAAATTAATTACATTTCTCAACGATTTCGGTCTCACGTCGACGATGTATAAAACGCTTTTATGCGTACGTGTATCTCACCTTGCTTTCTAAAGCTGCGATAACGAAATAAAAAAAGAGAGAGAGGGAGAGAGAGAAAGAGAGAAAAAAAGCCTCCGATCATCCTTAAAATTGTATACACGATAATTTTTAATAACCGTTCAATCAATTCCCCCGCGATTCGCGATCCAAAGTTTGTATACATATATATATATATATATGTGTGGAGGTTCGGATGTTTTGAAAAAAATCCGGCGTATTCGAGCATAATAAAGTCAGAGTCCTTAAAAATGTTCATCGATCAAAAAGCCGCGGCGGCGGCGGCGGCTGCTGCGGCGGTCGTCGGGGCACGCGCTCGTTGGCCCCTATATAACCCAACTTCCTTTCTCTTTCCTTATCCCTCTTGTACGAGCTGCCCCGCAGCTCGATTTCTTTCCTCATCCTTCTCCTCCTCTTTCTCTCTTTCTTGTACGCCACGAGAGTCTCTCTTCCGCCTCTCGTAATCTCTGTCTTTCTCTCTCGCGCTCTCTCTCTCTCAGAGTGCGTTTCGCTCGTCTTTTAATTTTTTTTTGCTTCTTTCTCATCGGCGTACCTCCTCTTTTTCTCTCTCTCTCTCTCTCTCTCTCTCTCTCTACACATGTCTATATATATATATATATGCTCAGAGCGCAGAAGAAGGCCTTCTAGGCTAGGTGCTCTCGGAGAGTGCGTTAGCGCGTTGAGTTGAAAATACAAAATGAAATATGAAATAATGGTCCGTGCCCATGCGGCCTGGCTCGAAGGCGCACATACACCGGGCGCACCCATGTCTACGCCCCCATAGCATCTCTCTCTCTCTTTCTCTGTCTTACCGCGTGTATATACGCACTGCGACGTCTGCGTGCCCGAGCTCCTCTCTCTTTCTCTCTCTCTCTCTCTCTCTCTCTCTCTCTCTCTATCTCTTTAGCTCTTACTCTTTCTTTTACGGCTGTGTGCGTTTGAGTATATAATCCGTCGAGCCCTTATGCCGTGTTGCGTTAGATACAGCGTTCGCGTCTTTAACGCTTGCGCGTTAGCTTTTATACTAAGCGCGCGTGTATTTTAGATACGCGTAAACTCATACGCGTTCGTGTTTTAGCGCGTGCACACTTTTACGCGTATATGTATTTTTAACAAGTTGCACTTAGTACAAGCATAGATATATTTATAATATATATTTATATACACACCCGCATTCATGCATTTCTTTGTGGTGCGCGCGTACATGTCTATATATATATATATATATATATATATCCATACGTAAACGTATAAGTAGGGATATGTGTTTACGCACACACACACACACACACACTCGCGCAAGTCAACGGCACGAGCGACCCTTCATTCACCTGGATCCATTCTCTTTCCTCGTCCGGTGTATGTGACTATACGTGTGCATGTGTACGTATACTTTCTCCGCAAGCCGGCCGTCCTTCTCCTCCTCCTTCTCCTCCTCGCTAAAATTTTTAACCAAGTTTCTCACAGAGTTAAGGCATATACGGAGCTCTGTGCCCATGAGCTTTACATAAGTTTACCACTATCTAAGTACGCGTATGTATATGCTAGCGCATAACCGCGTATCTACTACTACTACAACTATTACTACTTTTATATAGGAAACGTGCACGCCGATCTAACGAATATATTTTACGCAGCTAAATTGGGTTATAGGTTGGGCATGCGAAATTTTCGCCTGCTACAGCTAAATGTGTATGTATATCTATCTTGGATTAATTTTTTTTTTTTTTTTCTAAACGGCGAGTTAAAGGATTTACCGCGCGGGTATAACTCGATTTTAAGGGAACTTCACGCACATACTTTTACCTCTTATATATATATATATATATATATATATATATATATATATATATATATATATGTTGAGAATGCACGGCTCGTGCGAGCTCCGAACGTATTTAAATGGAAATGCATTATATTCCTCTCTGTCCCGATATCGATAATTTATGTTGGCTCGCAGTAAATTACAGTCGATTGTAATCAAATTTATGGCAATCGTAAAAGTTTTGATAGCGGTAATGAATTTTAAATCTTTAAAATTATTTTGATCTAACGCGAAGCCAAGAGTTATCCTTACAATTTAATTATTAAGCGTTGTTGGTTTTTTTTTTTTTTTTTTTTTTTTTCTTCGATTGACTACGCGCTATTTTCTATATAATTATAATTCGAAAACATGCACCACCGATGTTCTTTCGAATGTACAAGTGTAAATAAACGATCAAAAACGTAAGCATTTAAGTATTTCAATAGATATTTTGTAATCGTTAAAACACAAGAAATTACATGCCATTTATCGGTCGTGTAAATTTATCATAAATATCGACAATTTGTCAGGGACGCATTAGTCCAACGATAAATTTTTTATTAAATCGAACTCTCAACTAAACCTAATCTCAATGATCATTAATATTAACGCAGGCAATTTGCATTATTTTCACTTGCACATATATGCAGACACAGACACACGCGCGCGCGCGCGCACGCGCCTATTTACTTAAAGACGCGCGCATTGTGAATTTTCTCCGTACTCGCAGACATACGGGCAACTTATCTATCCCTCTCTTCTTCCGCGCAATAATCCTTATTTTCCCGTATACTTATTGGCATATAGCCTATACGTATTGGCTCTTATCCGTTTCTTAACGATACTGCGCTTTACCCTTGCAGCGGATACATCGAGACACGCTATACGCGCGCGAAGAAAGAGAAGAGAGAGGAGAGAACTTTACGCATCGATCGAAAAAGGACGATTAGAAGTTTTCTCTCTTAAATCGCAAATGACCCGTTCGAGACGGGTGTTTATTTCCTTTATCTTTTTTATTTCTTTCATTCTCAATCCCGCGGCTCATAAAACGACTTTCAACTAGAATAAACTCCCTTAGACGTACATGTACGACGTAAGCGACGCTATTATTAATTTGCGTTAGCGGTGAGGATGGCTCCTTTTATATTTCGTATAAATCGATCCGTTTTCACGAACTTTATCATTTTACATGACGCGTGTCTTACGCGTTTATCTAATTTTATTCGCCGACATTTTAATGGTTTATTCGAAATGTTATTTTATCGTTGATGAAATTTTTGCTATAAAATGAATTTTGTACGATTGTTGCGAAAGTGTTAACGTTAAACTTTAATTACCTAATGAAACATTGAGTTATGATGAAATACACGCGACTATCGTAAATATTTCAAAATATGTATTTTCGTGCGTTCGTTTATATTACATTTATATGTTTATTATTTTTTCAAGAGCCACGAACGTTACTTGTATATAAAATATTTTATTTTTTAAACAATTCAATGTTATAGTTATTATTTATTTTGAAATTTATTTTCCCTATAAATATACCTTTATATAAATAAATAGAAAAACATTAACGATCAACTGCAATTTCTTTTTCATGCAAACCAATCATTAAGGATAAAAAAATGGGTAAGATAATACACCCCAATATTATATATACATCATATAAATATGATAAGAAAAAGAAAGAATTTTAAGACACGAATAAAACACCCATAAGACACAAAAAAAAAAAAAAAAAACATCTCGCGTACGCATTCGAACTTGTACGAATAAAACAATAAGAACAAAGATAACGCCGCGCTAATAGCAATATAATAATAATAAAAGCGCGTTTTATATCGTCATCGTCGATATATAATTTATTTAACAAAACTTTAACATTCATAAAAAATAAATTGCAGGAAAAAAGTGGCGAGGACTAACGCCCCAGGACAGACGACCGTACGTCGAGGAGGCCGAGAGGTTAAGGGTCATACACATGCAGGAGCATCCGAACTACAAGTACAGGCCGCGAAGGAGGAAACACGCCAAGCGTGCACCGGGGGCGCCGTCGTCGCCCCCCTCCGCGACTAATACCCCGGGCAGTAGGCCGAACCCCCCCGGTACCGTCATTCATCATACCATGTGAGTCTCCTCCACGTGTATACATACCCGCAGCTCTTATACTTGCATCGGACGTCTCTCCGCTCTTCTTATTCTTTTTTCTTCTTCTTCTTCTTCTTCTTTTTCTTCTTCGGTGTACATAACCCTTTCGCATTTCTTATTATTATTCTTTACTTCTTCTTCTCTCTGTATCCCCCTGCATCTTATTTTCTTTGCGATCCATTTTTTTTTTTTTTTTTTTTTGTTTTCTTAGAGCTATTTTTGTATGTTGGAAAAACTTGGAGAAACTTTTGCTTTATCACGTTATTGTAAAAAAAATGTTGATGCACATTTCTTCTTTTTTTTTTTTTTTTTTTTTTTTTTTTAATTAAACGTATCAATGTACACAAAGTAACGGCACGTTATATTTTCCTTATGCGAAATAAATATTTATGCATAATACATTTATGACTGAAAATTACTATTATTACCAGATTTATGAATTCTAAAAAAACACGAAGAGCTCATGAATTCCTATAACTCATTAAACTAATTAAATGTTCTTATTAGATATACGTTTGATATTCGCATCTTTAAAAAAAAATTCCTTAGACACATATATATATAGATATTTCAAGCGCTAGCCTGATAATGATCTCATTAATGACAGAGGAAACTTTATATGCATATAAACAATGTAATAAACTTTTCTAATTAGCTGTGTGAACCTTACGGATGAATATATACATGAAAGATATGGGAATGCACATTCCTTAATTTTTACATGTTTATAATCAGTTATTAGCGCCTTGAAAAGAAAGCAAGTACCGATAGATTTACAATAATTAAATTTTCACTTTTTTACATAAAAGATTTCAATTATAAAAAAGAAAAAAAAAAAAAGAAAATGTACAATTTAATTAAGATGTTTCCATTGAAAAGTCATCATTTGCATTTATTAATAAATGGTTCGGGAAAATTTGTTATCGTTTCATTAATATACATGTAAATGATAAAAGAAAAGAAAGAAAATTTTTTCAAATTACAGTAACACAATAAATCACAATTAATTAATAAAAAACAGTAATAAAATAATTCACTGATAAATAAAAATTGTCAAACGCATTTTTTAAAATAAATAAACACACATCTCTCTCTCTCTCTTTCTCTCTCTTTCTCTCTCACGATGAAAGCAATATTAAATGAGGCAATGTAATGCCTCAGGTCGAAAATGGATAACTACCAGAGTATCCCTCAAATGCCGTGGGGAGGCCATTCGCCGATCTCTTCGCTTTATCATCATCAGCAGCAGCAGCAGCAGCAACAACAACAACAGCAGCAGCAGCAACAGCAGCAGCAGAGCATCCAGGATTACAAATCGGAGAACAATTCGCTCTACGGGAGCCCGTACACGCCGATCATTCACACGCCCGATATTTCGCCCGTCGCCAGTCCCGAGCCCGACGGTAAATCTTTTTATTCTTCCTATCTCTCCCCTTCTTTCTCTTCGTATCTATAATCGACTATATTCGCGTGCGCGCGCCTTTTAATATATATACATATACATATATACGTACACTTGTAATAAAAACGTGCGCGGAGGAAGATTTACAAAAGCTTCGTACATTTCTTCTTTGCTGTACTACATATTTTACTATGCACGTTCATTCGAAGATTGAGGATTTTTATGCGTTTGTATCATAACGCAATTGTATTCGCTTTTAACGAAACGAGGATGATTCACCTGTAAGTTTAATAAATTTTTACGATATATAATATGAAGATATTATGTCGCGGGCAGGTGACAACACACATTTAACGGTGACGCAAAATCCCGATCCCGAAAGAGATCTGATGGAGGGAACGTCGAAGCAGCACAACGAAATGTCCGAGCAGAACAAGCGCTACTCGTACATGAACAGCGAGAATCAGCTTCACGGCGTCGGCGGACCGAGTATATCTTCGTGCGCTAACACCGGAGGTGGATACACCGATACTCTTACTTACAAAAAGGTATATTATGCTTATTATTTTCCTCCCCCCCTCCCGCCCCTCCCCCCCCTTGTAAATTATTCGCTAAGAAATTTTTTTTTTCCGCAGCTCAACTATACTTAGCATAGATATTTTTATATATTTTTATTTTAAATTAGGAAGCTTATTTAATATTATTATTTTTTTTTTTATAAAATTATAATAATATTATCTTTTATTTCTCTAAAATTTTATTAAAATTATTAACGATGAAAAATTCAACATAATTTATTCGTAATTTAATTATAAGTCATTGCTAAAATAATGTGAACCCTAGAATTCAACTATTCTATAATATTATTATAAATTTTAATACATTCTTCGTTAACTATTTTTATCTTTTTGATAAATTACTTAAATTAAAAGACATTGGTTTATTAAAAATTACACGATAAATTAAAACAAAAAATATAAAATTTAGCTTAACAATTCGTTTCAATTCGTTTCACAATACTCAGACTTTCAATTAAGCTTGTAAAAGTACTTGTACCTTATAAAGGAAAGAAAGAAAAAACAAAAATCAACAAACGAGCATACGACGGAAATTTCTCGTGCAAAAAGAAAGCTTATATCTCTCACCCTTGCACGCGTCGAAAGCAAAAAAAAAATCGGCGCGCAACCGAAGCGACTGTAGCAATTAGCAGCGGACGTCGAGATACGTTAGCGCATCGGTGCATCTCCCTTATCTCCAGACACTCGTCGGCTTAAAGTTCGCGCGATCGCTGACGCATCTTTTTCATCTCGTGAATTTACAGGTAAGCTATTTGAACTTCGAGCGGCAGCAGTCGACGAGCATCGCGGTGGGCATAGCGAACGGGATGATGGTGTCCTGTAACAAGCTCCGATCCGGTTTCGACAACGTCGGCAGCGTCACCGGGACGTTTTATCCACCGGTCGCCTCGCCCCACGATCAGTCCCTTCATTACTCGCCCCAGACTCCCCAGCAGCCCAAGTCTTATGCCGGCTTGCAGCAGCAGCAGCAACAGCAGCAGCAGCAGCAGTCACAGCAACAATCGCAACAGCAACAGCAACAAGTGCAAGACGGGGGATACGGGACAGTACAGTGCAATAGGCAGCAGCAGCAACAGCAGCAACAGCAACAGCAGCAGCAGCAACAGCAGCAGCAGAGCGGTCTGGGATTGCGCCCCGCCGAGGGCTGCTCCGGTCAGTCGTTTGTACTTTTTTACGATTATTACGGTAATTAATTCAGCCTTTTCGGCTTAATTTGTCTGTGCCAAATTAATGGAGTTTTTTGGCCGTTTTTATTTTTCTCGTGGGTGTGATCAACGAGTCATTTCATTTTTTTTTCTTTGTTTTCGTATTTCTGGGCGAGCTAATTTATCGGGCAGATTTTTTTTTTTTTTTTTTTTTTTTTTTCTTATTAATATACTAGTAGTATATAGTGTTGCTGTACTAATATTTAATGAATTAATTTATTTTGGTCGTTGACGATGCGGTAGGGAATTTTATTATATCTTGTTTTCTGAAGGTATATTTATTATAATCTTACATTTTTATTTAAAAAATATTTGAAATATTTCGATAGTATATTTTTTGCAATGTTTAAAAATTTTTACGATGAAAGGTTTAATTTTCGTTAAAGTTTAACTTAATTTCATATCGTTTGAATAAATAACAAAAATTTTAATTATTAAAGATCAAAACATAATACGTACACAATACATAATAATTTTAATTTTATTACACAGTTAAAAATAAAATCAACAATCACGTATGAATTGTTAAACAGGTGTACCTCATCGATATCAGATGTCTCATCATCCGGATTACCAGCCCGACAATTCAGCGAGCCAACAGCAGCAGCAGCAGCAGCAAGTCTCCATGAGTCACTTGGAGCCTCCGCCGGGAATGCACGACGAAGAACAAGAGCACGTTATGCAACTGGAAAAGTACTTCAACAAATATGCCCATCAATCGAGCCTGAGCAGTAGCGCTCATTCGAGCCTGACATCGCAAAACCTTCTCGACAGCAACCACAACTACGCCAGCGATTTGCGCTACTACACGCCCCAGCAGCAGCAGCAACACGCCCAGCAGCAACAGCAACAACAACACCAGCTCGATCTCGCCAATGCCCAGTGCATCCTGGACGAGCAAGCCGCCAAGAATCATCAAACGAGCCAGTGCACGCAGTTGAGCATGAGCCACGCGATGGAACAGTACCATCAGAGCCTCGAAGCTTCCAAGTACCAAGAGCATCAGCAGCAACAACAACAGCAGCAGCAGCAGCAGCAACAGCAAGTCCAGCAGCAGCAGCAACAACAACAGCAAAGCGCTCACGGACAGAGTATGGAGCATCTGCCGAAAACTGCCGAGGACGAGTTCAGCGTTATATTGGCGGATGTGCGGAAGACTTGTTACAGCAGCTAGTGAAATTAAAAGATTTATTCGGAGCTTCGAGATCTTGATTTTGCGCAATTGCGGATATTTGTTTTTCTTTCTTTCTTTCTTTTTTTTTCTTTTTTTTTTTTTTTAACCTTTTTATTGTCTCGTTTTTCGAGATGGTGTTGAAAATGTGTACAGAGTAACGTTTTATCCCCCAAGCTGCACATTTTTAAGCTTTTGAACTATACATTTTATTACTTTTTTAATTTTTTTTCTTCTTTAGAATCGTACTAATAATTGCATGGATGAAGAGAGAGAGAGAGAGAGAGAGAGAGAGAGAGAGAGAGACAGAGGCAGATAAAGAAAGATTTTAATTATTCACAATTTCCCAGTGTATGCAAGAGAAATTTTTTAACTTTTCAAGAGGCGTGAATGTATGAAAGTATGTAATATGAAAATATGTTTTATTTTTAATACGATTTGTCTTCTTAATATCAAAAGTTAAAAATTTGTTAAGATTAATAAATTTCACCAGTGATAAAAAAAAATCGGTTGATTACAATTTGTAAATATCGTATTACAAATGACAAAAATATTTTAATAACTAATTATTCATAAGTAACAAATGAAATCGATAAAATATTAAGACATTTATTTGACAAATTAAATGTTTGTTAAAAGAAATAATAAATAATAATTAAAGTAAAATACATTTGTTAATAACGTATTCGTGAAAAAAAAAAAAAAATAAATAAATAATCATCGACACGAATAATTTATGCTTGCATTCTTATATATTAAAGAATGCAAAATGAATTTTAACGACATTGTACAGTAGGAAAATGATTAAATTAAATTTTAATTAATTTTATCGCAAAACTTATATCAAGGCCCCTCAATAAAAGCCTAGTGAACAAACGATCTATGAGATTCTAATATGTGTATATATATATATATATAACACATATTTACGCTTATACGATTTCTCGCGTACATATGTATAAATATATATTTGACTTCTCATAGCTGATTTGAATGTGAGATTTCAATTATTGTGATCACTCCAAGTTTCGACTCCCATGGATCTCTTTTGGTGCTTAGGTGATACAAATTCTAATATTTTTCTTTTATACGTTTTCCTTTGTCGACTTATATAGTCCAATTAAATCGTTCTCAAGAGTCTTAAAAGAAAAAACAGAGAAGAAAAATTGCACTTATACAAATGACGTCAGTTTGTTAATGAGATAACATGACAACATAGTCATAATGGCGTAGCGAGTCGACTTATTGAATTTGTATTTAAAAGGTTTATTATCCACGTAAATATAGAATGTAGAAAAAACTCTCTAAAAGACTTTGAGCTTTTGATAAAATGACAATATACTCTTTTCGTAAAACAAAAAAAAAAAAAAAAAAAAACAAAAAAAACAAAAAAAATAAACAAAAAAAATAAATAAAAAAAAATGAAGAGTATAAAATATACGATGTAGGAAACCAACTCGAGCTAGAGCATCAAAAAATGTTGTACTTATCGAGTGAAAATGACAATTTTATTTTTAAAGCAATAAAAAATATTTCATCATGAATACCTAAGTTTATATGTAAATAACGATGTACAAGCCTCGTTGATATTGGATATTGAAAATATTGAAATGTTAATTAGAAAATTTTCTAAATCCTACCTCGGCGACTGTACACGTATAGTACTTAAGACAATAACCACACGAAATTATAAGCGAGGATTAGATAAATATTTTGCAGGATATGAGACGTGCATATAGATATTTTGGATGTATTTTATAAATAAATAATATTTTCAAGAAAATGTCTTTTATAATTACTATTCCTAAAACGAGAGTGGGATTATTTTTACTAAATAAGTAAATTCACTTAAATGTAAGTGTTGAGTATTTTTATTAAATATTTATAAAAAATATGTATATAAATTACAGTATTGTATGTAAAGCACACATAGCATGTCATGGTATTTCGTATGAGTCCTTTACATAAGGATATATCCAATAAGTTTTTTCTGTTCATTTTCATTTATAACACAAATATGTTAGCCAATTGTTGACATAGAATTTATATTTCTCAGTATTATTTTACGTTTTTTTTCATATTAAGATAATTTTCAATGTCAAAGTAATGGCAATAGTACAAGGGTTTGTATTAAACTTGCATCATTTTAAAGCATTCAGTTGGTAGGAAATTTTACTTACAATTTATACTATCTATAATTTTGTGATTCTAAATTGTTTATATACAATTTTATGTACATGTATCGCTACATCATTATATTAAATTATTACTTTGACAGTCAAATGTTATTAACTTTACTCTGACAACAAATAAGTTACGAGTAATGTTAATAATTCGACATTATTATTTGACTGAAATTGACTTGTACGTGAGGTTAACCATTTATGTAAAATGCATACATAATAACAAAATGCAAATAGTATAAAGCAGGAATGCACGTGGTAACTTAATTTACTTTTAAATATGAAAGTAAATAGTAGTATTAAAATTTGTTCTGATTGGACAGATTTTACAGTCTTTTTAATATACTTCATTATAAATGTCATGAATTGTTTTTTTTTAAGTCTTATGTTTCAAAAATTTCAATTAATTAAAACATATTTGATAAAATAAATTTATAAAAATGTAGTTATATATTATCAAAATTACTATTTAAATTTTAATATAATTTTGAAAAAAATAATTTTCAACTTATATTCTAATTTTCACTGGAATGTGCACTTGAAATTTCGTAATTTTTCGGGTATTAAAAAATTATATCAATAAAATTATGGAATTATTAGACAACTTTGTGTGAAAATGTTTTACAAATTCACAATCACATTTGGCTATGATATATAATTAATGACTGTTCCAAAATTTTCAAAAGCTTTTACACAAAATATTTTAACTTTTTTGAAAAAGTTTGTGCATTTACTTAAATGTGTATTATGACACTAGTAATTGTTAACTACTATATAAAAACAATAATTAAGATGTCCGTAAATGTCATTCATCCCACAGACAATTTTGTTTCATTCTAGAATAATAAGAGAAAAAGAAACATTTCTTACAAGTTTTTATACCACAACGATACGTATTAGTTACTTTCTTTCCATCAGCTTTAGATTTACAAAATTTCAGTCCACAAGGATACCATCCAATGCATAATTCTAAGGAGCATGTGCATGGTGCCCAAAGGTTAGAAGTGTCTGCACATTTAGAAATTAATGGTGCTTTTGTATTATTAACCTGTGTTTGAACAACGGTGCCAACAGTAAAATTATGTACTGCTAATAGAAGTGTTGCTTCAGAAGAACCTAAAAATATATTATTGTTAAAAATGTATATTTTAAGTTTAAGAAATGAGTTTTAAATTTTAACAAAAATCATATTTTTATTTCTTTTATTTTTCAAATTACTAACCAGGTCTTTGAGCCCATTGTTTTAAATCTTCATATCTAGTATAAATAGTTTCTGCTGCTTCAGAGCAAAGACCAATTATATGTTTAGAAACTACGTTTGACTGAGAAATATCCAAAAACAAGTCCATTGTATAATTTGCATGACCTTTGTCTTCTTCAGCTACCCTGATTGTACCAGGATTTTTTTGTCTTAGTTTTGACATTGCATCAGAAGAGATAAAATCCATTTTATAAAAATGATTGACAAAGCACATTGTTTGAAATTGGTTCTGACCTCGTTCTTCTTCTCCTAAAACTAAGGCTTTTATAACTTGAACTTCCTATAAATAAATTTTATACATGTAATGATAAACATTGTAATATAAATTAATTTTTTATAAGCAATATTTTAAAGTTATTTCTTTAATAAATTTTATTGGTTTCCATTGCAAAACTATACTAAAATTAAAAATTATAATTAAATTAATGTAATACATTATTTGTAACTTAATATCATAAAAATACCAAAAATATAACAGTATGTATATTTCATCGATATTTTATTTTTTTAAAGAGAGTCAGATAAATACATCTTGAAAACTTACATTTTTAAAATCTACAAGTTGGGTAACAAGTGTTCCATCAGAACGTTGAAACTCTAAAGTTATCACATCTTCTGTAATGTTGGACGTAATAGTTTCTTGTAAAATATCTCCTCCCTAAACAATTATTTTTATAAAAAAAATAAAAGAATTCCATTAATTATACAATAAATCAATAAATCAAATAAATTTCATTATAATCTAACCTCCATTTTAAAAAAATGTCTCATCAAGAAAAAATTATATAAAAAAATATACTTCAAAAATATAGTAAACATAAAATAGACAAACCTGATTTTTAACATTTATAAGTAAATGTGTGGTACAAATGCCACAAAAAAATTGCAACACGATTAAGACTCCTAGAATAGCAGCCTCGTAAAACTTCATCTTTTCGGCGCCATTCAAGGTGTACAAAAGAAATCACACTTTTACAAAAACGAGATTCGTTAATCCAACATTCTAAGATGAAAAATCGCTTTAAAACAAACGATTTTTGTATATTAATTTACTAAATGGCACTAAAAATCACATCACATTCTTTTCCGTTTTTCTCGCATTGTCGCCAACCAACCACAAAATAATCAAACTACTAAGACTAGAAGTTCAGGCGGGATTTTTAAATCGTTGCAAGTGGCTCCACCCACTACAAAAGCATTATTTTCTCGCTCAATAGAATAGCCACAGTGACGAAGGTCGATTTTAAGAAAACCAAAAATAAAGCGGTCGAAGGTCATTTTTTGAAAGGTTGATATGAGTGTATAGAATCTATAAGAATGCGTGAACAAATTGAATTTATGATGTTGCTTTTAAATCGAACAAATTTTTATTTATTTTTGATACAGAGAATAATAAATACATATTTGCTGGATAACCATATTTGTTAGTTTAATTGTGACGTCGATTGATTAGTGATTTTTATTAAGCTGACGATAATTGTGATGACTGTTTCTTGATCTCTGCTCTGGTTTAGATTTTGTTGACTTCGGCGATAGCTCTCCATCTCTGAAATGTAAGTTTTGTATTAAAATAATTTATTGTAAAAATATTAATATTGAATAATATTACGACGATAAAGTAATATTATCAATCAAATAATTTAAAAGCTATTAAAATAAACTTATTTTAAAATTATTTTTTACACAACAAAAATTATTATTTTATATGAATAATTAAATTAATTTGAATAGTTTTAATTTATAATTTAAAATAATAAATAAGAAAAAATATATATTAAAATAGTTAATAATTATTTGCAAATTATTTATATTCCATTACAATTAAAAATTGTTTACAATAAAAAATTAAATTTTTTTTTAAATTATTATTCTTCGGTTAACAGCTTTCACAATTAATTTTTACCCACCATAAACATATTTTTCGATTATTGGATGATTGAAATACAACTTTTTTTTTCACTAATTTTTAAAGCTTCTATAGTGATTAAAACCATCAATAAATTTATAAAATTTAAATTAAAAATATAAGCGTTACTTACAATTCAGCTCTTAGTTTGGTCAAAATATAAGGTGTCTTTGGTCGAATAACAGGTTCAATTTCAGGAAGAATAAAATGTCGATATATGGGTATCTAACAAAATAAATATATGAACAAAAATGTTTGTTTTTATAACATAACAAAATATTTTATATATCAAAAATATAATTGTGTAAATATTTGATAAACTTTTCATCGAATATTTTTAAATAAAGAAAGTTAAAACTATTATAAAATACACAATTTTCTATAAATAAATGACAATTGAAGTCAATTATTATATTACATTATAATATTTAAATATGACAATATATTATTAACAATGTTTATGTTATGAATTAGAGTCCACTAAAAGTTTATATTATGTATTTAAACAGTAAAAAATTAAAAAATTACATTTTTTTAATAAATACGTTTATTTTAATGAAATATTTGTTCATTATACAAATGCATAATTCTAAAGGCAAATAAAATTAACGTTAAATTAAAAAAAAAAACAGATTCATACGTATGACAACGAATCATCCAATTCGATAGGCGAGGGTTCGCTATACAGATCTGGTATCTCAAAGTTTTTACCCAAAATTGGCGATTTTAAATCCACCCCGTTATCACTACTATTCTTGCTATCGTTACTGCTACAGCTGCCTCTTGTACGTCTGTCTTGACTTTTAGGTCTAGGCTTAGCTGTACGAGTTGGCTTTTTACACGACATTCTTGCCAGAAAAGCGAGAACGAACTAACGGAACAATCGTTTCCGTGATGGTTATATATTTTATACGAGGGTGTACTGTAACTTGATATTTGATCGATAGCAGGTCTGGTTAGGCGCAACGACGGCTTGTATCCTGATTTTGCTTCTTTTTTTTTTTTTTTTATCTTGGCATCGGCCGAAACCTCGATTTTGAGAATCTTCAATAATGCACTTTTACGAACTGAAATTTTCTCTGAAAAATTATTTTTATTAAAATTTTTTTCCACGACAAAAGCAACCTCTGTTATTTTCAATCAAACAATTTTCAAAATATATTTTCACGAAATTAAATGAATAAACATATTTGTTTTCAATCGAACTAATTAATGTAAAAGAAATGAAAAATAAATTGCATTTTAAAATGTAAACAGGTTGTTCCATATTAATGTTGGCTTTTATTTTCTAAATAAATTTTTTCTTTGCTTTCAAATGAAATATTTTAATTGCAGAATGAATTTTTCTTTCAAAGTTTATTTTTCAATTACAAATTTTAATATTTATATAAATTATGGTAAAATTTTAATTAATTTTTTTATATTAATCGATGCGTACGCTATTAGCTTTAAAAAGAACTTAAAAAGGTCCTGCGTAATGCATTTTTTTTTATAACAGTAAGATATATTCTATCAGAAAATTTAAATTCTTTGATGTATAAAATTCAATACAATCATTTGAAAGTCGATTATTTTCATTATATTTTTAATTTATTTATAATGTTTTAAAATAATTAAAACAGAAGATATTTTTTTAATTATTTTAAAGTATTAAACATTTACTTTATATACTAAAATTTATAACGTAAAATGTTTTGGGATCTGTATCAGATTAATTAAAATTTTTCGTAAATAAAAAAATCATATTAAAATAAAAAAAGTATTTTCGTTCCATTCGTTTTCCCATAATTCGATAATCATTGAAGAGGTTATGAACTCATAAGCAATGTCAGATCACGAATTTTGCAGAAACTTTAGAAATTGATTCCCAACATACAATGGAATTAATCAGTAGTCGCTGTTTCAATAGACTTTTATCTAACAAACAAGAGAATTGAATGTGAATTGGTAAACAAGAGTCTTAAACATTCTATAATGTAATTGAACATGAATGACAATATCAAAAGGTACTTTAACAATAAAACATTTTTTCTTTTATTTTTCTTTTAAATACTCAGTTTTACAAAGCGCTTATCAAAGAATCGGCAAAATCTATAACTTTACAATAATCTTTTTTGTTATTATTTTTGTCCGTAATATTTTTCTTTTTTTTTTTTTTTTTTTCATTTCCTTCATATTTACAAAGTGTCACGACCCTTATTTTTAGATGGTGTCTGCACTATATAAAGCCGGAAGACACACTAAATCCAGCCTTCCAGAGCGAGGAGCGCGCGCGCGACGTTCGATTAATCGATTTTCCGATTCTTTGTCTCTTTCTCGTTTACCGCTGCCCCCCGCTTCTTGCACATTTTTCTTTACACACCGCTCTCTCTCTCTCTCTCTCTCTCTCTCTCTCTTTTTCTCTCTGTACAAGTACGCCCAAATCTAACGGGCGAAGACTTACGCATTCCTTTTTTCCCTCTCTTTTACTCTACCGGTCCTTCTTCTTGCACGTATACGAAAATGAGAGTACGAGAGAAGAAGCGCTAATACTGTCGTAATGATAAGCTTCCCGTACAGTTAGCTGCCTCAAAAGTATATAGAGCATCAAGCTCGGGAGAAAGAAAGAGAGGAGAGAGAGGGAGAAACGAAACGAGCACTAGCGTCGGTAGTGGAAATATCAATAATTCCGACGTCAAAAAAATGCTTTCTCCCCTTTTTCTGCTCACCTCATCACGTGCAGGGTTATTATTTTTTTTTTTTTTTTCGAGGAATTTTAACGCTGCATGTAATTTTCTTTTATTACGGAAATTACTTAAATTTTTTCTAAGACGTTTTATTTTTATTTAATAAAGCAATTGAATTTTTTAATGGCAGTTCTCTTTTATTACAGTCTCTATAAATATAAATAATGCAAAAATCAAATTGTTTGAAAGATTCATTCTATTTTTATTTACAATTGTAAATTTCGAAAGGTATGAGAAGAAAAGTATCCATAAGGCATTGAATTCTTGTCAATTTATTTATATGTATTATAAAGCTTTGTTTCCATCTTAAGATTATAATTTATTATTCAACAACTGTGTAGAAACAATAATTTTAGATTAAAAAAATGTCCTAGAAATTATTAGCATCAATATACTTTATTTTTCTTCCAAACGATTACAATTTGCAGTTCGAAAAGAAAAGAACCTTGAAACAAGAAACATTAAAGTTGAAACATATTAAAAAGATATTACAACTAACAAGTTTAATGTTGAATTATATATATATATATATATATATATATTATATGTGTTGGTAAAATTTAAATATAATTGATTGTACAATCTTTTGATTTATAAACATCATTAAATGATTTCTTGGTTTTATTGAATTATAGGAAAATTAATTATACCAATCCATAAGTGATTGTATTTTTGTATCGACAAAGCTTTTAATTTTGTAACTAAGTGTTAAATTTTTATTCATTTCCAATTTTTAATTTTAAAATATTTATGGAATATTTTTTAAATTAAAATTCTATTTAAATTAATAAAATAAATGTAAAATAAATATAAATAAAAAAAAAAAAGTAATAATATAAATTCTCATTAGATTTAAAACAAATAAATTTAAATAAAAAACTAAATATTATATTCGCGCAACCGATTGACCTCATTCAATAAAAGCTAAATATAATTTTTTATAAATTTTTTCTTATCTTTGCTCGCGTAAGCTTAATTAAATACCGTAACAGAGTGAAATAAAACAGCGGAATTAAGGGAGACGAAAAAAAGTGTGATTATTTCATCCTTATGAGTTAGATCCTTGTATAACCTGGTAGTTTCTTAATCTCGATAAAAAGCTATTATCGCGATGTCAAAGACAACGCGATTCATTATGTATCTCATCCCCAGGTGTATATATATATATTCATACACATATGCGTAGGCGTTGTAAAGGCATCGACGAAAAAAATGTATTCTTGACTCCTTTCAGAAATCCGATGCCATACGGCAGCGCGTGTCTGGAAAAGGCGCTAAAAGAATGAATAAAAAAGCACGAGTAGAAAAAAAAGGGAATACAGCGATTCTCCAAGTAAAGGAGAGAGATAAAGAAAAATCTTTCTTTATTCTCTTGCTTCACTCTTTCGTCAACGTCATATCTAATCGTAACAGGACGGCACACGCGTACGGAATAACGGCACAGTAGCCGCCTCGGATAAGCGAGATTGTACATTTTATCCGGGGGTGCGCTGTTATCGTAGCTCCATTCGTCTATACTTTCTCCGTCTTTACTACGTTCCTCATTCTTTTCCATTCCTATAAAATCGCCCCAACATACAAACACGCGCGTTCTCTCTCTCTCTCTCTCTCTCTCTTTCTTCTCTCTCTTACGTTCGTTGCTTTAGGATAGGGTGGGGGAGGAAGTGAGGATACCTCGAGCGGTAGCAGCAGCCGCTACTGCTGGTACTGGTGGCGTTGGAGGCGCGCTCTACGTGTTCTCGTGAGCTAGCTCCCCCGTAGCCCTGCTACGCACGCACCGGACGGTGGCGCTTGCGAGCTAGCGGGCGCCTAACGACGTGTTTTATCGATTCGCCCAGCGAGAGAGAAGGACCGCCAAAGTAGTGGAAAGAGAGAGAGAGAAAGAGAGAGAGAGAGAGGGAGTAAGCGGCCATGTTCCCTTGGATTCCGGTCAGGCGCATTCGGTTCTTCACGTAGCTCGGTCTCGCTCTCTCGTATAAAGAACACCGCTCGGGGTGAAAAAGACGGAGCGAATACCAGAGAGAGAGAAAGAGAGAGAGGGCAGAAAAGGCACAGAAAGAGCCGAGGAGCGCACGAGCGTGCCGCGGATAGATTTTCCCCGAGAGGAGAAGAGCAGCTCTGTCTCTGTGTGTACACGAGATTGTGTGTGTGTGTGTAGCGTGTGCGCGCGCGTGTGCGAGAGAGCGAGAGAAGACTCGAGTCGAGTCGAGCGCGGAGAGAAACCGACGTCGTGCGTTCGATTCTCTCCCCAGGCGTGTGCGTGTGCGTGCAACGTTATAATACCCGTTTCTCGGGCAGTACACGTCGTCGACGTTCCTGTCGTCGTCGTCGTCGTCGTCGTCGCCGTCGTCGAGAAAAGTCGACGCGTTTAAAGCAAAGTTGACCAACGTTTTTTTTCACTCTTCTGGGCGTTGTTGTAGCCTAAAACTAGCACCACGGACAGACGGTGTGTCGATATGTATCATACGCGAAATTGAGGTATACACGTTTATTTCGAGGATCGCCTACGTCGACGTAGGTAGTTCATCCTCTGATTATTTGGGTTGTGCGCGCTACATACGACATCGTCGAGTGCCGTGCGTTAATAGAATAACAACAAAATTGATAATAATAGATAATAACGAGGAAGCGAGATTTCATCGTAAAAGAGTGTCGTTGAGAACACTGGACTGATCGCTGATAAGAAGAAGAAGAAGAAGACGAAGGAGAAGAAAAAAAAAGAAAAAAGAAGAAAGGGTCTGCTAGAGAAAAGAATCGGGCGGACAGCCGTGATTCTCGAATTCGCCACTGCCGCTGGTGCTGCTGTTCCTGGTGGTGCTTTGCTGCTTCTTAACGCGCGAAGAAGCCACGACATAACGGCAACTGCGAACGTGGAGGAACACGGATAATAAATAATCGTGAGTAGTTAAAAATCGTACGTCCGATTATTCGGGGACTCGTTTCACTAGCTTTCATAGAGCGCTTTACGGGAGAATACGCAAGTAGAAAGAGTCGCGCTCGGCAAGACGTCTAACGAATAACATATCTTTGTTCAACTTATTTTTCGTTCTCTCTTATTCTTCTTGATTTCGTAAACGATTTAAGAAGAAGAATTTTTTTTATTTTTAATTATTTTCGGACATCGCTGGCAGATCTACGTAAATACTAATCAACATTTTTGTGTACAAAACTGAAATATTTCGGCTGATTTAATGTCAGCAAAACGTACAAAGTAGTCGCGCGGCTTCACCGCGTGACCTCGAAAACGCGTGAAGCGGCCGAGCCAGCGCTTTTCTCTCCCTCTCTCTTTCTCTCTCTCTCTCTCTCCCTTCATCGATTTTATCGAGGATTTCACGACGTTGAAGAAACTGAAAGAGAAAAAGCAAGACAGAGAGAGAGAAAGAGATAGAGAGAGAGAGAGAGAGAGAGAGAGAAAAGATGTCGTGAAATCGCTGGCACCCTCGCATTATCTACGAAGACGAGTTTCGCTCGAGTTTACCAACTTGGATTCTTTTCCCGTCTCCGTTTAACGATCGATCGAGATTTTCTTTTTCGGCTACCCTTCTCTCAACTTTTTTCCAAGTATATATTTCCAACGATGGGAGGGAATAAGCCGCGCTGTAACACACGATAAGATGAATAAGAAAAATCCCGAGGGGAAAATATACGAAAGAGAAGCAGAAAGAAAGAAAGGGAGAAAGATAGGGGAGGGAAAGAGAGCGAGAAAGGGAAAAAGGGGGTGGGAGTCAAGTGCAGGCTCTTCTACGAGGTCAAGTGGCTTGCTCGTATTGGACCACTTTTGCCATTTTCATTCGCTTAATAGTATTGGCGACCGCTTGCGCCTAATAGAGTAGTAGTATCTCTCGCTTTAATTAATTGCAAAGATTAGGCGAGGACGCACGATATATATAATATCGCGCGAAGGCTGCGAGTAACGCCAGTCGACCAGTGGTGCACTTGAAATTTTTGCAATAAACTTGTGGCTTGAAATAACGTAACCTCGTGTCTTTCTACAACCGTGTGTGCATTATATTCGACGATGTAATAACGTTGGAAAATCGATGAAAATAGGTTTCATCAACTACAATGTAAATAAAACTGGCCGGGAAAGAATACACCTCGGGTCGAGAGATAAAAATCAGTAACGGTGTCGCACTTATTGGGGGGCGTTGTCCTTGACTTTAATTCGCAATCGATACGTAATCCTGACGAAAATTTAATCAATAAACGCGTCAACGCGCGCATTGATTTTTTTTTTTTTTTTTTTTTTTTTTTTTTTTGATTTTGGCGTGAGAGAAACTCGCAAGAAAATTTTATCGTTCGTCGTTACACAATGGCAACGCGTCTATATAGAAAGACCGACACGGGAGACACGTTCGGAAGGAGCGCGAGATAAACAGTTGCGAGAGCGCGTACAACAAAAAAAAAAAAAAAAAAAAAAAAAAAATTTCCTCGCCCGATACGGTTATCTCAAACGATGAAAACGGAAAATACTTGTACATCGAATATCGGTACATTTAATATATAGATGAATTCGCTCGTTACTCGAAGAATAGCGCCGTTTTTTTTTTTTTTTTTTTTTAAATGCCACCTTTTAACTCTTATGGTAATAAAACGAAACTCGATGAAAAGTCGAGGAGATCAAGAAACGAATTTAGGATAATCTTGATCGAGTGAGGCTAGATCAAACATAATGTGTTATACCTATGTATATACACATTCATTTTAATTCGTATTTCTACTTTCCGAAAAAAGTATTTTTTATAATGCCGATAAAGTTTTCCTATTTGAACATAATTAACGAGTTATCGCGATATTGGATTTTTTTAAAATTGAGTTAATATAACACGCTATAAAAGATAATTAATTAATAAAATTCCATTAGTAAACGCTAAAACTTAATTACAATAATATGGAATTATATGAATTAACATGTTACGTATACGGCTAAACAAACATATCATTAAATAACGTAAAATAAACAGTTAATGAAAATTTAACGACATACTTGTCGGCAGTAATAATATTTATCAAAAGCAGTTTTTTTTTTTACTGCCTTGAAATAGTAGTGCTAGTTAAAGAAAACTCAGTTTGCAAATTTATTGATTAATAGAAAATTTAATTGTAGAAGAGTGATACGAATTTTATTGTCATTAAATTGTGAATAATTTCAATTCGTATTAAAAAAAAATTTGAATGAATGCATGAAAATAATAATTTTTACATTGATAAATAATTAGATAGTAAAAAAATTACTGTTTTAAATGAATACGTATTAAGTTTATGAACGAATGACTTTTATGAGTTAATATTAATTCGTTGTAAAGGATAATATTTTTCAATTTATAAATATGAATTATATATATTTAAAATCGTCAAGATTATTTACATTACTTTATTAGTTGTAGATGCATTTATCATAAATACATACAATCGCAAAACGCAATTTTTTCAAGAATTAGTATTTTAAAAAAAAATTGAAACTGTTTTTATTTTTTATTCACTTTTAATTTGCATTGACGGATCTTTGATCGAAAAATTATTTAACGTTTAAATAGTATTTAAATAATTCTTTAGTACAATAATTATTTTAACTGGCTTAGCCGTGGTTGAACATAATGAAGTGTTTATCTTAAGTTTCAAAGTATTTAAGTTTAATGCATTTATTTAAAAAAATTAATCATTAATCATATTGCATGTAACTGCTCATGAAGACATAATTAATCGCACATATACAAAAAAAAAAAAAAAAAAAAAAAAAAGATATTTGATTGAATTAAAATTGTGAGAAAGTGCACTTTCGTTCTTTATTACTTTGTTTTGGTATAAATTTTTACTTTGATTAAGTAAACTTTCGCATTGTTTGAATTTTCATTCACGACAAAGGATTAATTTTAGTTTACACTAAAGAACATTAATTCACATTAATTCATTAAGTTATAACGAAACTTTTCTCGCGCGACTCGACACTCCCGACTTACCAGTTTACGAACCAAAGCGTTGGCGTAGTTTAAACTGAAAAAAAAAAAAAAAAAAAAAAGCGGAAAACGAGCGACGCGCTATCTATTTCCACACCGTAAAGTAAAGGGAGAAAAAAAAAAAAGAAAGAAAAAAAGGAAAAAAGAAAGAAGGTTACCCGCAAAATTTCCCTTTGACGTGAAGTATAGTCGGTGTGTTGGGCGAGCTTGGATCGCACGTCAGCTGCGACGCGATCCGTTCTCCTCGGCTTTACAAATCCCCGCGAATGGCGAGTGCGCGAGCAACGGGTCAATATATGAAGTAAATGCACCAACTGCTCGATACTATATACCGGATAGGTTATATGCTTTATTCTAATGCTCCGTTGGATTATCGAGTCTGGATACTGGGCTTTTTATTTTTTTCTTTTTTTCTTTCTTTCTTTTTTTTTTTTTTTTTTTTTTCTTTTCTTTAACTTACGTTACGTACTTGAATATTGCGTGTTGCGTTGGCGGTTTTTATTTTTTCTTGCGAAGAGGAAATATTATTTTAATCGGATCTATCGAATAATTAGATTTTTATTTTTCATTTTATCAATTTCACATTTTTTAATCCAGCGTACGTATACGGACAACCGTACCGTTATCGATTATTAGCCATCTTCGATTTTTTGTATCGTTGAATAAAGTTTAACAATTGCCTACATCGAGAATAAACGTTTTAAAAAAAGACGGTACAAATTGCCGATTCTTCTCGCGTTGAGTAATTATTTTCTTATTCAAAAAAAAAGAGAGAGAGAGAGAGAGAGAGAAACAAGTCATACAGCGCTCGGCAATTACGAAACGAATACCACGAGGTGAGTTACTTTGCTGAAAGGGAAAGAGAAAAAGGTCGGGGGATGAAAACCAAAACATGTAGGGATAAATTAAGCGAGAACAAGAGGAAATAGAAGGTACCTTTGCTCGGCTTTACACTTGGCGCTTGTTATAGGCGTTACCCTTGTGAGCCTATTTCCATTGCAAAGAAAGATAATTGCCGGCTGTTTTCTCTTTTGATCTCGATTTTACAAAAAGAAAGAGAAATAAATAACTATTGAAATGAAAATAAGGAAAAATAGAAAGGAAGAAATGATAAGGTTTTTTTTTTTTCGCAATTTTATGAATGCTTTATATTTATACTGAATTGAATTTACGTGAAATGGAATTTATGGAAAATGTACATGTACATATATTTTTTATATATATATTTTATGCACAAGAAAAGAAAAATGATTAAAAAAATAGTTAAAGGAGAATAAAATTATTTTTATCTTTGTATAAAATAACAATGTAAGAAATGCGAATCAATATCGATAGATTTCTATACAATTTTCCTGACGTAAATGTAGTATAAAATTTAAAGCAATTTAATAATTAAATAAAAATATTTACTATTAAAAATTTCTTCGATAATTTTGAAAATTTCATTTTATTACGTGATTATATTGACAACTATCGATGATATTCAATAGATTTATTAGGTTTAAAACGAGATTTACATTGTAATAACATCAATTTAAATGAAACAAATGGTTTAAATAAAATTTTATAAAAATTATAACGGCATTCTTAATTATTCGCGATCGCGCGTTAAAAATTTCGTAACCATCGCCTAGATTAAACGCAAGAACGTGAGAATTTACAGTCGACGTTAACGTTATCTTTGTCTCTTTTGCGTATATAGCGATCGATTTTCAATGCACTTTACTCTTATGCTTTAACAGCCGACATTCTGAATTATTTTATTCCGGATGATTGGAAGGTTGCCCGAAGATCGCGTCTCTCCTGTTTATTCGTACACACATGTCGTTTTACAGTCGCTTGAATTGTGATAAGCACGCAATTTTAATCATTAATGATTCTATATTTAACGTGGATTATAATAAAATCTTAATTAAAAATCGATCTACTACTCTAATTCTGGTTTATGTATACATCGTGCGAGTATTCTTTTTATCTCAATTTTCTTTTTTGGCTTATTCGAATGTTGAATAATGGTATTGTATTTTTTTAAATGTATCTAAATTATTTAGTTTTCCGTTTCTTATGTTAATAAATTAATTAAATGTGTATTTTAAACCGTTAAAATTACTAATCACTATTGAAATCTCATATAAACATCTTTATAAATTGCAATTAAAATCATAAAATCAATGTTATTTAAACTAAAATTTTTTATAATTCTATGTTATACGTATCTTTAATAACATTTTAACTTTCGCAACAACTTATAATACGGTACGAAATTTTCAAACAAAAAAAAAAAAAAAACAAAAATAAATAAAATTCAAACAAAACAAAGCAGATCTTATCGGCTATTTATCGTTGAAAACGCACATTTTAAAACACTCGCACATGTACGACAAAGATCGAGGCTCAAAAGAGAAACTTTATCGCGCACGCAATAAATGAATAGTAGAAAAAAAGAAAAAAAAAAGAAAATAAGAACGTCATCCCATATGCACGCAAGTTCAAGGCACGAAGGGATTATGCTCACGTAATCGCGCGTTAAAAATCGTAATATATCGACCCCTCCCTACTCCCTCCTTTCTCCCTTCAACTTGCCGTGCAACGAGAATCTTTTCTTTTCGTTCTTTCGCGACATACATGCACAATCGGCAATTTTGCATGTCAAGACCAAGGGATGAAAATGGAGATGGAGTTTGTTTATATGTGTGCGTGTGTGCGTGTGTGTATGTATGTCTGGATTTATAACGCGTGTTAAACGGTTTAGAAAAATTTTTATTATACGGTTTTATCGTTACCGTGACGAAAATGTATGTAATTTCTTTTTGTTCGTTTCTCTCTCTCTCTGTTACTCATTCTTTCTTTTTAATTTGGAAATTGATCTTTCTCTTGCTCGTTTTATTTCACGATCTTTTTATCGGTTTTTTTTTTTTTATTCATTTTGTATTTGTATAGATATAAAAGTTAATTTAAATTTGACGAAGTTTCGCGAATGCATTCATCAAATTTTTAATTATAAAAATTTTTTATTACGTATCGTTAAAAGCTTACAGTGCTTTAAATTTTACGTACGAATTTTACGGCTTGATTTTCGTTTAATATACCCCAATAAAAACCAAATTTCTCTACTTCTATTTTATTTCGAATATTCAATTACTTTTATTATATTTATAAAAGTAAAACATGATTAAGAAAATGTTTTTGAAAAAAAATAACGAATCGCTTGAAGAAACATATGTTATAATCTTTCATTTTAATCTTCGAACGATATTGCACAAAGTTGTATAACTTTTGATAGATACGTATTGTCGATCAAAATATTTATTACAGAAAAGAATCTATAATTTATTAACTCATTCAAAAAGAATCGGAAATTACTTTTATTTATACAAGAAAATAACTTTAACATACTTTCCGAATGTACCGATAATCTAAGGGCAAGAGAAAGAAAATCAATAAAAATTATTTGCCTCGAACGCGACGCAAACGAAAACGAAATGTTCCACAGCGACGAACTACGTATATGCATGTATATTTACATATACACTCGCAAAAGCATAAAACTTTAACAAATAGAATGGAGAAACAGCTATAACACAATGGTTCCTATTATTATAGACTATTGTTCCCAAACGAACGCGAAATTTGGACGTTAGCTCAAGGATGGAGAAAAACTCTCGTAGCTGTCAACTCGACTGCGTACGGTGAATTAACGAGTTTACGGTGTATATAACCTTTGATCAAGAAACAACGCGTGACACGGCTTCGATTCCCTTAACGATTATCCTTTCGTATTACGCACGCGTACGCGTGGGATATTTCACGATTGGCTCGAGTATTATTCCTGCTTACGTCTGACTGCGCGTAAATAATGGCGAGATCCCCATTATAGCGTATTATGGATGAATTTGTAAGTGGGAAAGTGGGCTGCTGCTGCTGTTTGAAAATTGATGTTTGACCGAAAATCGATTTCGTGATATAGCGATAATCTTTGTTGAGTTTAATGGGTATTAAATGAGTGGATCTTGATTGTGAAGATAAAATTTAATGAATAAATTATAGGATATTTATATTTGTTGGATTTAAAAAAAGTATTTGAGTTCAAACTATTAAGATAGTTGAATATTTTTTACAGCGGTAATTTAAGCGTCTTACCACGCTCGTCTGTTTCTACTTAACCAATGCTTTCGCGCTTTAAATGTTTGAACGTCTCGCCACATTCGCAGGGTTTTTACCGAGTGTATGATTAAATATGAATAGTAGAAAACATTAAACGTAATTACAATTATGCAATTTGAAAAGTTTAAAAAAACAACCTAATCAATAAATCGATAGTAATTCTTGACAAACGCATTTATTGCGATAAAATTTTTGTAACCCAAGCAGTTACTTTAATTTAATCAAAAATTCGACTTAAAGGATATGCATAATAATCAAAAACAAATCTTCTATATTCATACTTATATTAAAATATAAAAGACCTCAGGATTATCATAACAATACCTCAAGTCGATGCATGAGAAAGCAACGATACAGCCTTTGCGCATAAAGCAATAACAGCATCACTCCAATATAAATCAGCCCCGAGCAAATCAGAATTTTAGAATCGACCTTTTTTTCCACAAAGCGTGGGCAAATCTCGCTTTTACTCTCTATTCCTCTTTCAAATGAGAGAGAGAAAGAGAGAGTAAGAGTGAGAGAGTCAGAGAGAAATCTTCTTCCCAGAGGGAATGAATGAAGCGGCAGCAAAGCCAAGAGCCACGCACACACACATCCGCTCGTACGCTCTCCTTTACGCACATTTGCACGCAGACGCGCGGAGGACATACACGTGTATACGATCGCGACGTTGAACATACCGTGGAAAGTCGAGCGTGCGACGCGTCTAGCTACGCCATCCGTATTACCCGGGAGAGGAGGCATCAGCTTCAAAGCACACCCACGCACCGAAGCGAGGATTAACCCTCCCTCTCTTGTTCTCCCTTCTCTCTCCCTTCTCTCTCTCTCTCTCTCTTTAAACGTCTTTTTTTCCCTCCACTTTTTTATCGATGCTCTTCGCTGTCTCTCTCTTTCTCTCTCTCACTCTCTCTCTCTCTCTCTTCCTTCGCCTCCTTCTTCATTTTACTGAATGGAATGAAGAGACCGATAGCGTGCTTGTGTATTGTTAATGGAGAGCCTTGGTAGTGTCGTCATCGTTGTCGTTGCCGATAAGAGACTTTTATTTCTGTTTTATATTTCACGAAGCGAAGATATTTTTCTTTTTCTTTATTTATTTATTTTTTTTTTCATTTTTTTTTTTGTTTTTTTGAAGATTTTACGCTTTGCTTTTTAACGCACCATTTTTTCTTTTTACCTTCAAGGCTTTTATAAACGCTTTTTATAATCGATTCGCGTTTTAAGTTTGTCATTTTACGCTCTCGACTTTGTCTTACGACTATACAACGATTTATTCATTAAGAATAAAAATAGACGAATATTTTGTGTACTTGATAAAAGTAAAATTCCGAGCGAGTATAAATACATTGAAAAAAAATTTTATAGAATGTTACAGCGAAGGAAGAACATTAAGGTGCACGAGAAGTCCTTCGAAATATGCATTATAAATATAGAGCAGCAGAGTAGTAATAAAAATGCGCAACGTAACCAAAGACATCGGCAATAAGCGAGTGTAGCTAAAGTTTCTTCCTTCCTTATTTAATACATCGAAACGAGCAGTTCCTTCTCGATCGATTCTATCTTTCTTTTTATCTTTCATTTCTCTCGGCCATTTTATGCATCTCTAGATTTTAACTTGAAATTATAATAATTCGACCGACGTAGTATTCCTCCAACAGTATTTCCAGTCAGCGGATCACGTTGAAATCGCTTAGTTATTAAATTCAGCTAAAACTTATCCTCGTCTGATTATCTTTGAACAATGCTCGGCGGATTTTATTAATTAAATATTCAATTGTTCTGGTAAATATATATACATACATATGCTATGTAATTCTACACGGAAAAATCAAGTATTTTTCTTTTCTATTCTTTTTTTTCTCGAATAATTGAATTTTTTATATTTTTAAAAGCTTATCCTGAAACGATTTGGTATGCTTGTCGTGAAACTAATTTTGAATCGAATAAGAAAATAATAATTTATATTTATAAATAATTAATTTTATTTATTTAGTTTATCAAAAGTGTCACTATATAAAATAAACATTATCCATCGTAAGCTGAACCTGAAAAATTCGTAAGTAGAATACTATTCGAATAGGAAAATAAATTAAATGCATTCACCAATTCCAATAAAATTATACTAGAATATTTAAATCATGAATTAGTCTACTTTTTCAATCGCGTTTTTAAAAAAAAGAAGCGATTAAAGTCAATTTATTTTTCGATTTAATTGCAAAAGAAATGCATTTCAATATCTCGCAATTTAATTATAAAATTAGTTAAAATGTCGTTCAAAAGAAATTTTTGTTAAAAATAATATAATCTGAAAATTTTCACGAAAAATTGTGAAATAAAATTCAAAGAGAAATTTAAGCACCGAGATGTTAACTATAAGTTTATTTACTCACGCCAAAATGAGTGAAGAAGTAGGATAGCGAGAGAAAATTTTCATGTCCTGGAGCTTTGCTCGATAGTAACTCTTTGACTGTATGCTTACTTTGTTGAAATTGGTTGTGTGTATTCAATATTTTCGTTGACTTAAATATAATAATCGGAATCTCGAGTTCATAACGTAAGACTTTTATTGAATTCTTCCTTTATCACGTAAAATCATATTTTCCTTGTTACCAACCTAAGCAAAATGATTCTTTAATTATTTTTTTACAATTTTAAAGTGAGCTTAATTCAGTTAACATGTAAATAATTTACGTTTACAATAATACATAAAATTATATTTTATTAACTTTCAACCATGATATTAAAATATAATCTTTTATTTTCTAAAAGTTAGACATACTAATCCTTTGAGTATTTTGGCAGCTTATTAATTGCTTCACAAAGTATGAATTATTTCATTAGTCCGGCATGTCGGATATTTAATTATATATTTAGATTTTCGTAGTAAAGTTTGATGAAATATAATATTACATGAATAAATTAAAAGCAAAAAACAATGTAAATGCAAGTTTCAATTAACTCTGACTTTTAAGATACATTGAATCATAATAGAATTTAAAATTACAGATATATTTGAAGATTTAACCTTTAAAAATCTTAAAAAAAAAAAACCTCTTTTACAATTTCGAGTATGTATATATATATATATATATATATATATATATATATATATATATATATATATATATATATATATATATATATATATATATATATATATATATATAAATTCAAATGCTAAATTTTCATATATCGAAAACATCTAACTTTACTAGCAGACGCATTCGCGTCTTATTCCTCATCTTGCACCCTTACTCACCCATCATTACGTCTCGGCAAAAATTTTTCCTCGTTTCTCGCCGTATAACGCCGGGCATAGGAAATTTTACATTCCGTGTCCGTGCGACATTATCCTAACGTCATCCGCAAAAGCGAGATTCTTCCTTGAATGACGCGAGAGAGACGCGAGAGCTTATCGCTTATAATGTGCATAGCACGCGCGGTTGCTCCTTCGATTTTTCATGTTTACTTTGCATATCGTCTAACGCTTATGTTTGCGTGTATGCGTATATGCGCGTGTGGTATACTATCGGTGTACCTATAACGCGTTTGTACGCGTTAATGGACGCGTGTACGCGCTTGGGTTAATTCACACGCGCGTGTTTGTTCCCCTTTTTACGTTTGGCTTTATTTACGCGCATTTGCGTTCTTCTTTTTTTTTTTTTTTTTTTTTGCATTTTTTTTTCTTTTTCGATTACGCTGATGGAGGATGAATGAAAAAAAGAGGGTAGGCGCGCTATTGTGAAGAATGTAATAATTCGAAAGAGGTATTTGAAGAAAAAGGATTTTTATATTCTTCGAGTCCTTCTTTTTTTTTTTTTTTTTTTTTTTTTTTTTTAATTAAATGCAATGGTGCGTTTTAATTAATTTTTAAGTTTTAAATATTTTTATTTAATGGTTTGTTAAATGTGCTCAAAATATTTTTAATAATATTGAAATACAATTTAATTGAATACGAGTATACGAGCGTAAAAGTTGATTTTATTAAAATTTTTTAAATATCGATTAAATTTTCACTACCAAATGTACCTTTATTAATTCAAATTATATTTTTCTTTTAATATATCGCAGTTCCTATTATTAATATACCTCGGAAGATCATAAGCCAAACAATAATTTATAGAACAGAGGAATTTATTTTCGATGTCGATTTAATCTTTGTAATTGAAATATGAATTATTTATCATTTAACGTATCAAATTGCTATACGAGTTAATTAACAATCACCCGAAATAGAAACTTTACAACTCAGCGATTTCTCTTTTGTTGATTAATTTTATACATTGCGCATCGAGCAGTAAAACGCAAAATATATTTTAATACAATTTTAATCTTTTGAATATTAATCTTTTTCCTTTAGCGTCTTTAAATTTTTTTTTGGTCAATACGATAGAAAATGTTTGTACTTTATGTTTGACAAATATATTTATTAGTCCAGTCCTCAAAAACTTAATCAATCATATTACACTGTTATTTGAGTAGATTTTATTTAAAAAAAAAAAAAAAAAAAAGCAAAGTTAATAAAAAGTTACTTTACGTAGTTACGATACGATATAAAAAGTTTATCTATGACCTTCGAAACTTTTTTCAAATCTTGCGAAATGATGTAAAAAGTTTATATACATTACCACAAAGTTCACTTAAAACTTTAAAAATCTCTAAGACAGTCATTTTCTTTTCTCTTAATACGATTACACATTTCAACGGCTGACGCTTGACGGCAAAAGAGAGAATAAATAAAAGAGAAGGCTAAACGTATGCGAGAAAGGGTCGAGAATAAATTGTACCTTTCGTTGGGTTGCTTCGGTCGGAGCTTTTTTTTAAATTACAAGGGGAAAGTGTGTACGCAAGTGTAAATGGAAATGAAATTATATAAGCACGAGTTTTACGAAGGATGCCGGTACGCGTAGCCATCTAACCCTCTTTTTCTTTTTTTTTTTTTTTTAACATTTCGCTAGTTATAATCTTTTTTATCCTACTTTTTCATTAGTCTTGATAAGGTACGCGGTGAGTTTATTTAAACTTTTTTTTTTCTCTTTGTTGTTGCGAAAGAAACAACGGCGCGTTTATATGCGTTAAAGTGAGAACGGAATAAAAAAAAAAAAAAAGAAAAAAAGTGAGCCGCGCGAACTGAAAAATTCTATGCAAACCGCTTGGCTGATTATGGAAAAGAAAAATAAAGGCTTTAAGCGAGAAAAAAAAGAACGAATAAGTCGCAAAGTTTCAGCGACTCCTTGAAATGAAATTTTCGAAAGAGCGTGGGATAATGAAGAAGCGAGCGAGCGACTGTTTTTGAAAGAGGACGATTAGATAATCAAAACAAATTTTCAGCTTTCACTTTCGAATGTAATTGTAGCTTTTTTTTTTACTTTTTTTTTTTTTTTTATATAATTTATCGTTTAGTTGCAGTATGTTATATAATTTTGATTTAATAATCGTTCTTTTATAGATATTTGAAATTAAAATTAAAATTGAGCCGTTTTACTATAAATATACTAATTATTATAACATAATACAAATTTTAATCATTAAAAAATATACCATATAAATACGTTATCGATAAAAAGAGACGAAAATTTTAAAGCCTTATTTGCCTACGTCGATGTAATTTCCATTTCAGGAGAAACAATATTCTTAAGCGATAAGCAATTAATGTTCTTCAAACGCTGTGTGCTCTACCTTTAATAACGTTGCACAACACTTTTGTCGTAGCGTGATGTTTTAATAAAGTTATACCCTAATAAGTAAAGTCAATTTAACGCTACATTTTATGAAAAGATAGGAATAATTTCAATCGTATTAGAAATTGTGAAATACGAGACGGAAAACTGGAAATGCATATTATAACGATACATATGCGCTGTAAAAAAAAAAAAAAAAAAAAAAAAAAAAAAAATGTCAGACCATGCACACACGGGTCCAAAGAGCATAAGTGGATAATTAAAGTTGCGAAACGCGATAACTGCACAGCCCGAAGTATATAAAAATGAAAAAAGGCCACGAACAAGTTGGCGGCGTCAACTTTTTCTTCATCGCTGGGGGGATTTACCTTCGTCGATTAGCGTTCGCGTGAACGGCGTATAACGTGACGACGTATCCGGAGCACGTAGCCTTGACTCTCTGCTTGTAATAAATATCAGCCAGAATCTATAAATAAAATCTCGCGACTCGATCTAGTTAACGGTGGCGGCGGCGGTGGCAGCGGCGGCGGCGTGCGAATAAAGCGAGAGTCAATAAACGGTAGAAGGGAGGGAGGGACAAGAGAACGCCTTCTCGCGGCCCTTTCATCCCAAGCTTTCGCGATATCGATGAGCTCTTCATCTTTTTTATTTCTTCTCTCGTTCTAGTTGATTTCACACGCAAGGTGTGGATCGTCTTGTTGCTCATTTCAACGATGGATTAAATTTTTTAAAAAAAGCCACAAAGCTGAGACTTTTTTTTTCTTTTCATAAAATAATATACAAATATTATTGAAAATTTTTTATTTTATAATGTTCCTTTTAAAATATACAAGCAAATAACTACTAGGCATAAAAGTTATCTTAGAAAATGAAATTATCGTAACTTAACAGTAAAATCGCGAATCGCGCGCGCGAATGGATCGAACAAGACGAGATTTTCAAATCCCATCAACGTCCCAGCAGTCGAGTACCGATCGTCTCGATGCGATAAAAAAGTGCCACGAAGAAGCAAGCTCGTCTCTTCTTTCACGTCCTACGTATGTAAATTTTCTGCTGCTAAACGGAAAGGCATAAAAAGACAATAAAAATTATAGTTCTGAACTTACAATCGCGCGATACGGTATACTTTTGAGAAATTTAATACGATGTTGCAGGGAAAAATAAAAATCTAATAATGATAATTTAAAATTTTATTTTATTTTTAAGATGTAGAATTTAAATTCTTTTTTACATTAGAATACGCGGTTATTACGCGATACTATACAAGTTTACAACAGTCTGCGACTGTTGATTTTACCAATGGTTTCAAAAAACATTGAAAGTGTGTTTTATTTATGGAAAGAATACACTTTTCCTTTGTTACGTAAGATTCGTAGTAAAAGATTTCACAGCCGGAAGATGAGAAGAGCCTTTAAATATTGCAAAAGCTTCGATGATACTTTTAATTAAAGATACTTCTTGGAACGAATGAGAAAAAGAATAAATTATCATTCGTTAAAGGTGTCGATAGGAAAATAACTAACTACTTTTTCCAATTCATCGTTTAATCAATTTGTTTCCATTTTCTTACAATCATCTCCGTTGTTTAATTCTCTCATTCAAATTTTTGTTATTCTTTATCTTCAAACTTTGTTCGTTTTGTTTTTACCTCTTTAGTACTTGTTGTCAACCTACAATCTTCTCTTATATTATTATTCACTCTTTTAAACAAGTTCTTAAAATCTCTTTGTCCCTTGTCTAATTTGCGCTTCTTATATTCACTGAAAAACAATCAGGAGCGCTCTTTACTACTTTTCAGAATGTCTCGTCTTCGTTAATTCTTGCTTTTGTTTCTATCTTCTTTTTTTTTCTCTCTTATTCTCTACCTATGGTACTATTTAATAAGACTGACTATTAGTTGATAGTATAATTGAACGCTGTTTATTTTTTGTTAAAATACCCATTCGATAATATTTTTTTGCACGCATTTAAACACGATGAATGAAAACCTAAAATTTACGCAAAAGATAATTATTATCGAATTTTTATCTAAAAATAAAAGACGCAGAATCGTAAAAGATTTCAAACTCGTCGCGTTTCAATAAATATAGAGAGTGGCACTCGGTATTTGTTACCCTCATAATGGGGGAGTTTGCCTTTTGCGTCATAGCCCATTGTAAAGTTCCATTTTCCAGCGGTGAAAATTCTTTTCTTTTCATCCCGGAGCGGGCAAAGCTTTCGGATCGTAGCGTTGGAATGACTACATCGGCCGAGAAAATGTGTATCGCTTGCTAAAAGCTCGATGATAAGGTTATTATTCAAAATTGTTTTCGGTTATATGTGTTTTCCACGAGATAACGAGATGATGTTGCGATGATGATTACTGTGTGTATTCGACCGTTTCACCTTTAACTTTTGTAGAATATTTTTTTTTTTTTTTTTTTACAATATTTTGTATTAATTATAAATTTTTGACAATTAATTTATAAGCTTTTTGTAAAAGAAAGCAAATATTCCTTTGTCTGTTAAGTCGAGAATTTAATTTTAACATAATTATTTATAACTGTTCAGTTTTGTAAAATGTCGAAAAATAATTTCAATTATTTTTCTTATTATGTTTATTTTATTATATTATGTTGCAAAATTATTTCTTCATTAAATTTTTAATAATGTATCTTGAAAACAAGCATATACACGTTTCCAAAATGTTTTCGTCCTCTCAACATCTTCGTCAATTTTATTCCAAACGTGTGAATAGAAAAGCACAAACCGCAAAAAAAAAAATATATATATATATGTATATATAACGAGAGAAATATAACGGCTCGAAATCCAGAAATAACATCGTAATGTTTGAAGAGCGAAAGAAAGGTAAAAGAAACGATGAAAGAGGACGACAAAAGGGCTCGAAAAAAGCTATCAACAGCAAGCCTATACACATAAGCCAGAGGTATACGGCACGCACGGAACGGCGAACCGTTCATTCCTTTTCCATTCAGAAAACGTGGCGCCTCTCGCAATATTCCCACCCGAGCCTTTTTTCCACTCGGTCAGTAGGAGGTGCACATATATCTATGTATATGTATACGTATACGTTACTCGTACGCGGTTGTATTTAGGTAGCCTAACACACGCGCGCATCGTTGCTTCATTATTTCCTTTGACCTTCCAGCATTGATGCCGGCGTTACCAAACTCCTCGAACGAAAGGAGTCTTCGACGTTCGCGCGCGCACGCGGACGTGCGCAACGTGCGGATGACAACTATTGCCTTGTAATTTTTTTCCCCTTCTTTCGAAGGCTTCGATTATGCGCGAGTTTGTGCACGTCGAAACTCTTGGGCGCCGACGCGCCCGGAATACTTATTGGAAAATGTGCGCGAGTGCATATGTGCGATATGCATATACATGTAAATATTCAAATATCAACGCATATACATATATACGCATATCGATCGATGTGCGTTCCTTGCGCGATGGTTAATCGACTGTTTGACACGTCCGACGATTGAATATTTTATAATTTTTCTTTTTCTCTTCGTGCCTTTCTCTCTCTCTCTCTCTCTCTCTTTCTCTTTAAATCTTTCCACGCTGCTCATTTGTCGTGGCGAGAGCGATCGTGATTGGATTTTCACCGTTAAATTTCGATTGTTACATACTTTTCTTTTATCGACTCGCGTTCACTTTACTCGATAAAATGAATTGCGTTTATTTTTTATTTGCGATAAGTAATCGAATTTTATGTGTCTCAAAATACAATATTTGAGACGAAGATTGAAAGAGAAGAAAATTGTTCTTTAAAATATTATAAGAAAGTAGGTCAAAATAAGCTAAATTCAATGTGATATTAAAAAAAAAAGTTATGTGTATATAGGTACATTGCTGAGAGTATTAATATATATACTTTAAATGCATTTCAAATAATACCATTAATTTAGAAAATTATTTATAAAGTTAAACAAATTAGTTCTTTGTAAAGAAATATCAAATGTCTCATTGATTAAATAAAAACAAACAAAACAAAAGCATTTTTTAGTTTGAAGAAAATACGTTTTAATTATTTTAAAATTTTAATCAAATTAAAAGTCAACACTGTTAAAATTTATACAATGACCGAGTGAATTTCAATTAATGTTAATTATTGCAATTTTCTACAAGTTGATTGTTTTAATTTTAAGTCAAATAAATAATATAAAAATAAGAAAATTTTTATTTTGAAAATAACTTTACATTTTAAGGATTCAATTTTTTGGTAGAAATATATTATCTTATGTACATATCAATACACTACTTTTTCTTGAATGAATATCATTCGGTGATTTATGTTACTGCAGCAATGATAAAAAAAAAAACTTCTAGCAGCTTTAGAAATCTTTGTCGTATTTATAAAATAAATGCAGAAACGTAAAAAACTAATCCCAAGATCGGCAGATTATGTTTAATTTAAATACTATTTATTTCTCTCACTTCTAGCTGATTAAATTTTCAAAAAAAAAAAAAAAAAACAACTCGTTACATAGCAAATTTATAAACATAATATTTAAATAAAAAGGAAATGACGCTATTTTCTATCCGCACATATATTTACGCAACTATTTCATGATCGAACTCGACACAGCTTCTTCAAGTACACATGTCGATCGATTTTCCAACTCCTCGTGGACGTCGGATGTCCTTCGGTATCCCTTGCCAAAATCCGGACCGCCAAAATTACTTCCGAGCAATGCGATCTTCTTTTTCTCGCAACGATATGTATGTATATACATCTACGATAGAGTAGAGGAAAAGTAAAGGGGAGAGTCTAAAGAAATCAAGAGAGGATAGGGTTGACAAAAAGAAAGAGAAAGAGAGAGAAGAAGAGCAAACTTGAATGAGTACGAGAAAAGAGAGAAGAATCACGTAACATGGATATTGTGCAATAGTTTTGAATTTGAAAGAAAAGCTTGCATTTATTTCTGATTGTACATAACTGCGGAACGAAAAGAAAGCAGCACACTTGAATTAGAAATCGTGCTTATTAATTTTTGTATGACTTTTTTTATTTAGGGAATTAATTATTCGTTGAGGAGAGTAATTAAATTTGTTACGATCGATTGATGTATTGTTATTTTATAGAAACTTATCATTTTGTATTTTATTTTTAAATGGAAGAGGGATCGATCTTTTTTCTAATAATTTTGAATTTTAGTAAAAAAAAAAAATAAAATTACAAAGATTTTTTAATTTTATAGCGTTCTTTTTTTTTTACAATAAATGTAAACTATATTTACATTGTTTTAAATAAATATTCACTTGAGAAAACAATGATAATTAGAAAAAAAAGAAAAAAAAAAATTCTTTACACAAGTTCAAAAAGTAAACAGTCAAAATGTTTGTAAGTTATAAGTGTAACGTTAATGAATTCCAGAAAATAAGCAAAAGGTTCGATAAACGGAACTGACGTAGACTATGCGATAAGAACAATACGAAAAAGAAAGATAAAATTTATCACGACCCTACCAAGGCTTTTAAATAAAACTTGATTTTTCTCTAAATTATGACCACTGTTTCTTCCTCGTTCTTTCTTTCTTTTAATTTCAAATAGTTTTCTGTAATCAAAACTTAAATTACTTTTCTTCAAAATTAAGCTATTTACTTATTATGTTTAATTTTGAAAGTAATAAAATTAATAACGCCCAGTAAATTATACCCATAGACTTAAATTACATTTCGACGATGAAATTTTTTTTTTTTTTTTGTTTATTACGGACCCATTGAACAAAACAATCGACGACAAAATCACCAACACCGAAAAAGTAAAATCGGACATCTAGCGCTAGAAAATTTCCTCTCCGCAAATAATTAACCAAAGTCCATAAAGCGGCCAACTCGTCGCCGTCAGAAATACACACGCGAGAGCGCAACGTTTTTTTTGTCTTAACTTCGGCCCTCTGTATAATTCAACGATATTTTTTTTTTTTTTCCCCTATCGAGCTCTTCGGAATCCTTCCACATAAAGTTTTGCGTCAAGAAACGATTTATGTCGTTCACCTGTACGTGGATAGGGGAGAAGAAAGAGAGAAAGAGAGAGAAAGAGAGAGAGAGAGCGGCGCGAGGTAAAAGGGAAATGCCATCGCCGGTGTGGATATTATACAATGTTTGTGCGCGCGCGTGCGTGTATAAGTGTGTTAGTGTACGAGCTCGGTGGGCGATATACTCGTATACGAGTATACCGTATACCTGCGGACACTGAGCAGATCGATGTTGCGCGCTTTTCCACCCCTATTTTTTAGTTATTATTTTGTTTTAGCTTTTGGCATCCGCGCAACGAATTGGTTTATTCACCGTCGCATATTTGCCTTATTTTTACTCTCTGGGGTTATTTTTTTTACGACGTATTGTTATTACTGCTCGCGATAAATTTTTACGAGATATACTTTTTGTTTATTCTTTTTTATTTTTTATATATGTTTTACGACGCTTTGCGAATTTTTATTATTTATCGTATTTTTTCCAATTATTTATTTGATAAAAATGAATTTTGCATCGAACGACGTGAAGTTTTTTTTTTTTTTTTTGTAGATGATAAAGTTTCCTATTCATTTCGTTGAAAATTTTTCATAAAGCTTTACAATTTTCACCTAAATGTAAAATTTGATATTAGATTTCACCAATGGCTTTATATATTTTGAGTAAATAAAAATCAGAATAATAATGTTATAGAATATTCAAATTCGTAAAAATATCTTTATCGTGCATTGAATTGCAAAGATTAATTTTGAAATCTCATAAAGTATGCTATATTTACTCTATTTATATGAATTTTATTATTTAGTGTATCGAAAATCATTAATAAAACATTAATATGCAGAATATTAACCCTTATTAATAAATATAATAACTTTGAGATTATTTTGCAAGTTATGTTTAAAGTATACTTTATGAATTCAGTTTATACGAATCTCTGAATATTTGAATACCAAACTACATACTTGATTTTACGGACACTCGAATAAATAGAATTCAAAAATGATTATTCATACATTAAAATAATGTTAAAATAGAATATAAATAAAAGAATAATGCGTTTATTGCTTATAAAAATGAATAAAATTATTTAAAAATTTTGTAACATTTATGAAATTATTGATTTGTAAATATGAGTTGAAAATAAATGAAAATAAACCATTTCTTTTTAATAAATCGTTATTACTGTTTTTTTTTTTTTTTTTTTTTTTTTTTTTTTTTAAATCAAAAATTTATCCAACGTTCTTGTCTCGATATCGTAAAAATTACATACTTTTTATGCCAACATCATCTATTCACAAACGAGCGTTTCCACTACCGCAAGAGTCATCTAGCAAGCGCGATTATAGCAAACATAAAAACGATTCGAAGCGCGCCTACTTAACCCATCAAATTATACCAACCGGTTGCACGTCCGTTAAAACAACACGTAAAACGAAGACGAAGAAAAAAAAAAAAAAAAAAAAAAAAAAAAAAAAAAAAGTAAACGAAAAGAAGAAAAACAAACGTAAAAGCGTAGTCTTCGTCATTTTTAAAAACGCGGGACAATTATATTTGGGAGGCGCGAAGGCCGCGGGTGTATAATCACCTGAGAGAGCGCTTGGAACTCGCACATATGTATATATATATATATATATATATATATATACACGTGCGTCATGCGTTCGTTCATCGTCGAGCGAACCGGTCACTTAAGGGGCCTTGATCTCGAGCGAATGTAGCCACGCGCACAGTCGCAAATTGACCGCCTCGACGCGAGGATATATACATACGTCTGTGTGTGTGTGTGTGTGTGTTTACGGCGTGATTTATTTTAAACTTTTTTTTTTTTTTTTTTTTTTTCCATTTATTTATTTATTTATTTCTATCCATTTCTTTTTTTTATTTCGGTTCGGTTAGAGTAGTTTTTACGTAGCGCGGGATTTCTCGACGAGAGGATGATGCTTTTGAGTGATGAAGAGTCGATTAATAATGTGCATTATTATAATATGTGGATGTTTTTGCCTTTGAAATCTTTAAGATTCGGTGGGAATGTCGCGCGGTAAAATTAGTACTTTGACTTTGTAAATATCGTATTCTTACGACGGAGACGTGCTTGCGTCGTTGACGTGAAGTGTTTTAACATTGTTGTGGGTGTTTTGTAAATACTCGTATATTGTTTTATAGAGTCTTTGAAAATCTTGTGCTACATTTGTAAATATAAAACTAGAAAGTTTCTTTAAATCTATATTGTTGAATACTTATAATTATAAATTTAAAATAATGTTTTAATAATAAATTTATATCGTTTCTGTAATGATACGATATCGAATAAAAGTAATTCACATGCGTGTATATTCTTTGGTATAAAAAAATTTAATTTTAAATTTAAAAACAATCTCTCTTTTCTAAAGCCACCCGGCTATATGAAAGATATTTTTCTTTTTTCTATAAAATTTATGCACAAGATGCATATTCACAGGCATCATTCCCTTCTCATTGCACTAAAAATATTCACTTTAAGCTTTTTACGCGTTACAAAAGCCAAATGTACTCGCGCTTAAACACAAGAAAAAAAAAAAAAAAAAAAAAAAAAAAAAAAAAAAAAAAAAAAAAACAACTCTATGAAAAATATTAAAAAATTTCGTAAAATCATCGATTAATAAATAAAATTTTTACTTTATTATTTTGTAGAAAATGCCTTCGCTGGTAAAGAGACAAGCGCCGCTTCCGGCAAAAGCACCGGAAGAGACGCAGGCTATCATGACAACTTTGGCCCAGAACCAATCGACGACAAAATTACCGTTCACAAATATGGAAGAAACGGGGGCTCCTGGTAAGTTATATTTTAATCTTACACTATTAATTATAAGTTGTGTATATAGATATATTTAAATTTTAATAAATTATTTTTTTATTCGGTTACGCGTTCCTTATCGACTTTGTATATACTCGCGTTCGAAGTATTATATTTTTTAATCATCGACTTTGGTTAAAAACTTTCGCCGTTGATTGGCCTTACGCGTAAAAAAAATTACGTCGTTCGTTTATTCTTTAAAAATGTAAAATTATCATTGATTTATTTATTTTTTTTTTTTTTTCTTTTTGTATAGTTATGACGACGGATGTGGAAGGCGTTATCACCACAACAACGGGAAAAACTGTAGAGGAGACAATTGAAGAATCCGTCGAGAAACTCGCAGCTGAGGCTGGTTTACCCACGTGGGGCCTCGTTGCTATTTTGATAGGTATTGTTAATAATATTTAATGCATCGTGTCTTTCTGATAAAATTTATTCTTCATTTTTATTGAATATATTAACTTGAATATTTATATTATTGAATGTTTTGTTTCGATTAAATTGAAATAAATAAAAATTGATAAAATAATACTTTTTTCACTATTATCTGAATTATCGATTTCGATCTCTACAATTATTGATCTCGTTACTTATATTTTATTTACAATCAAAGGAAAAAAAAAAAAACACTTTTTTTGTTGAATTTTAAAGAAAAAAGATTCAATATTATCTAACGTGTAATTTCAAATTAAAAATTTTTAACGATAACAGAATTTCATAGACTTGTCAAATCTTTCATGCTTCTACTACGTGCACGTACAGTGACATAATCTATAACTTTATCATTTGTTTATATCAACTAAAATTTTACTTTTTTCAATTTAAAATATTCTTAAAATTAAAAAAAAAACTAAATTATCATAATTTACTGTAGAAATTTCTTTTCTAAATACTTTATTTAATACAAATTAACATAATATCAATCAAAAATATTAAACATTCTAATTGTTACAGAACTTAACTATTTTTTATTTACATAAATTTAACATTTATTTAGTGCATGTATTAAATGAGTTAGCTTACTAGTTTACAACTAATGTAACACTGCTTCATAACATATCTAATTATAATGCAAATAGAAACATATGCTTATTTTTACTTGTACAAAATTATTTTAATATTAATAAAATAAAAATCTTTAAAGTATAATAAATCATTTAATACGAAAAATCTCTTGAATAAAATGCCATTTTTTTAATAAATAGAACAATACTATAAATTACCGTTATAGTTACATTTTAAAGCATAAGTAATTGGTAATTTTTTTAATAAAAGATTTATCTTACAAATCAAAACAAAACATATATTAAAAATGATTCATTGAATTCTAAATTATCTGTTAAAACTATATAATTTTATTATTAAAATATCTTGATTTTTAAACAAACTTTTTCAAGTGTACACACTACAAAAATTATATAAATGTAAAGTCATTGTAATGAATTCTTAAATAATTCTTATGATAACTAATCTATGCATATAATAATTTATAAATAATTTTATTATTTTTAAAAATTTAGTTTTAATATTTAAAAATAAATAATGTTTTAGTGAGTTTTTAACTTCAATAACACTTAAATATTACTGAAAATGATTAAGTAGTTACAACTTGATAATAAAACGACTTAACATATCAGAAACACGGGAGAAAATTTGGAATTCAATTGTCTTTTTTATCGCATACCTTGAAAAAAAAAAGAATAAGCCATTAGTCGAACGAAGAGAACAAAAAAAAAAAAAAAAAAAAATAAACAAAAAAAAAATGTTCAAAAGAAACGAGGCACATTTAATTACAAAATTGATAAAAAAAAAAAAAAAAAGGGAAAGAAAAACTTGGATAAAAAGAAAAATCGAATAACTTGCTCGTTCGTAGCGGTGGGCATAATAGTTCTCGGAATCTGCGGCTTCTGCATAAGAAGATGCTTCCGCAAGCGGCGCTCAAAGGACGGAAAGAAGGGCTTGAAGGGCGCGGTCGACCTAAAATCCGTGCAGCTGCTGGGCAGCACGTACAAGGACAAGGTAAGCCCGATCCGCTTCCGATACGCTTTCGTAGTCACGTAGGCGCCTCTCATACAAGCGAGGAATCCGCTTCGATATGTGCAGGTACAGCCGGACATGGAAGAGCTCACCGACAATGCCGAGGAACCCGACGAAGCCGAGAGCAAGCAGAGCGAAGTCAAACTCGGAAGGCTTCAGTATAAGGTAAACAATACAAACCTATTGTCCCTTTAAGAGCTCGTATTTTATTAACATTTTATTATTACATTTTTACCATCGAGTACTCTTGCATTATATTGTTTCTACTCAAGCATTTTTCATTTTAAAGCTTTTTACACGTTTAATACCATACGATAATAATGAAAAATTTATACGTATTCAAATTTCATTATTTTTACAAAAAATAAAGTTAACGTTTTAGAAAATTTTTTTTTTTCTTCTATCACTATTTTTCAAAAAGTAGCGTTTCATATTTTTGAAATCAAGCTTTAAAATTAAGCTTTTTTTTTTACATTAACTTGTATATATAAAATGAAATTTTTAAAAGATAAAGGAATTATATATTTCTATTTTGTTTAAAAATGTATTAAATTGTATAAAAATAAATTTTATAAGAACAATCATTTTTCATCTCTTTATGGTTATTTTATTTTACAGTGTTACATGCGAGTAAAATAAAATTTTTAATTCACATTACGTGAAATATTTTAAAGATACCCGATTCGTTAAAAAACATTTGCAAAATGTGCTGAAATTTTAATAATATTTGAAAATATTATAAAAATAAATCACATTATTCAATAAATGTAATAAATTTCAAAAATTTTACTCTTTAGCTTATATATAAAACAACTGTAATATTGATAAAAAATTAGTAATCAGCTAAAAATTCTTCTTTTGTTTTTGGAATAAAATTAATATTTATGTTTTCTTAAAATAGTAGTTTAATTTAATAACGATAAAAAAAGTAAAACGATAATTATTAAAGTTATAATTTTTAGTTTTATATTACATCTCATAACTAGTTTATAAAAATATCCTTTTTAGTTTTTTTTTTTTTTTTTTTTTTAATACGTAAATAAAATATAAATTTTTAAATCAAACATATATTTTCCGTTTATTTATATAAAATTTTATCTAAAAAATTCGTTCCTCAACAGATTGTAATATAAATAATAGTAGCTGGTAAACGTATGTTGATAATTTTACTGTCTTTTTTGTATCATCACTTTACCGTGACTGCGCCGTAATTCTTCCATTATTTATTTTGTTAAAGATAATAAATAATATATTTTGATGAAAAAACTTTATTTTAAGCTGCAAAATATTATAATTCACTTTCGAAATTGCTTGATTATTCAACAATTTAATATTCTTCAACGATCTCTCTATAGTTTTTACATTTACAATTAAATTATTCTTCATTTACAATAATTGTTAAAAAGTCATTTGTACAAACGAAAATAAAACTAAAGCGACATTGATAAGACTGAATTTGATTATTTGTATATCTTTACACACACAAATATGTATATTAATATGTATATTAATACGCTTTTTACGAGAATTAATGAATTAGAAAAAGATTGTATGTTAATTGTATTAGTACTTGAAAAAGTCAAATGATTTTCTTAATTGTACCATATTAGTAATGACTAGTAACGATACTTTATAAAATTTACTTGATTAAAAAATAAACATTTATAGTTACTTGAATAACACTTTATGATTAAAATTTACTCGATTGTACAATTACTTTGGCAATATCTATGTAGTAATGAGTCGATATTACCGTAAAAAAATAGTACTAAAAAAGTTAAAAATACCAACAAACATTAACTGACAATCAATCGTAGAAAATGCCATTCATGAATTAATCAAACAACAAGTTGACGCATACAGAAACGAGAAAAAAAAAAATTAACATTACCACACAAATGTGTCATCCAAACGCAGTTACTAAAAGACAAAATAAAATTCTAACGTCGCGCAGTAAGTCTCAAGTGAATGTTTATTGATCGTCGGGACTCGCTCGTTCTGTCTCTCTTTATCTTACTCTTTCTCTCCTTTCTCTCGCTATACAGTTATTCTAGCCTCTTTATCATACATACATAGCGCGCGCGCTCATGTGAGAAATCGAGCGAGAGGATGGGGAATAGAGAAAGTGAGATAAAAAAAAGGGAAGGTTAAGAAGAGAGTAAGAAAATAAAAACAAGAGAGGGAGGAAAAGAGAGAGAGAGAGAGAGAGAGAGAAAGAGATGCAGAAAGAAAAATAGAAGGAGGCGTGATAAAAGGCGCATTAATGAGAATGCGCAAAATAATGTTAAAAAAAAAGGAGGATAAAAAAATTAATTTTAGCACATTTATGCAATGAGCCTTTTTGGTAGAAATTATGACGAAAAGAAATAACGAAGATGTTTGAGTTATAAGAAAGATCCGATTATAAATTCATCTTAATTGTTTTCTTAAAAATTGAAGAATTACGTGACCTCGTTTAATGCTCAAATTTCAAATTAGTTTTTTTTTTTTTTTTTTTATAATTTTTAAGAAAACACTTACTTACGTCACGTTTATTATCTATACACTAATATTGATTTTTCAATAAAATCTATTAAAGGATAATTTCAAATTTTTTCTTTACAATAAAGTAGTTATCTGTATCCAAGAAACATTAAAAAAGGGTATTTAAGGGAAAAGTTTACGTAGCAATGAAAAAGAAAAAGCAACGATAAAAATGTTTTCAAACATGTTTACGAGTATATAAATGTTGATCTATATATATATATATATATATATATATATATATATATATATATATATATGCAAGAGTGAACAAAAAGTTGATAAAATAATAAAACGAAAGCAAATAACTAACATAACGACTGTATATTTGTATGGTAAAGCTGGAGTACGACTTCAACTCGAACAGCCTTGCGGTAACCGTAATAAAGGCTGAGGAACTTCCGGCCCTAGACATGGGCGGCACATCCGATCCTTACGTCAAGGTCTACCTGCTGCCCGATAAGAAGAAGAAGTTCGAGACGAAAGTTCACAGGAAGACGTTGAATCCGGAATTCAACGAAACCTTTACGTTTAAGGTACGAATATATGTATCGACGTATTTCATACATAAACATCGTCGATCGATCTTTCATCGAAAACGTAAAAATACCATTAACCTAGAAACTTATTATTATTTCTCATTATTATTATTATAATTATTATTATTATTATTATTATTATTATTACTTTATTATTATTATTTTTCTTTTCTTTAGGTAACGAAACAAAAAAAAAATTTAAACAAATAAACGACAGCGATCGAGAGATTTTAATCGTTGCTATTGTTATTGTCGGCTTTACATTGTGTATTATTAGTTTTAGTCCATTCAAAGGATCGCTAGCAATTAGATAATAGATTAATCGAGTATAGTATTATGTTACGTCGTGTAATACAGTGAATAAAGTAACGGCGAGAATACTTAATTAGATGGCTCAAAATAATGATTATTGGTCGGCTATATTACCGTAAATTTTACATGCGAATGGTAAAATTTGTTCGAAGCACTTATTATCCGAATTGATATATTTATTTGCGCTGAATCTTGCATTTAATTAAAATACCACATAATAAATTAATAAAAAATAAAAACAAAATACAATATCCATTATCTAGTAATCTTTAATAATTCAAAATATTAATTTTTAAACAAACAAAGCTAATTTTTTGATAAAAAAATTTTATTCGTTTACAAAAAAGATAAAGAAGAAAAAAAAAAAAAAGAAAAAGAAAAAATAAAGCCCATTTATTCTTCCAGGGTGTGCCATACGCTGACGCAATGAACAAGACACTGGTGTTCGCCATCTTCGACTTTGACCGATTCTCGAAACATGACCAAATCGGTGAGGTGAAGGTGCCGCTCTGTCAGATTGACTTGGCGCAAACGATCGAGGAATGGCGAGAGCTACAGAGCGTCGAGGGCGAAGGTGGACAGGTGAGCGCGAGTCTTTTTTATTTCGTGTCTTTTTTTTTTTTTTTCTTTTTTCATTTTCTTTACGGCCGTTTGAGTCCTTTTAAAATTCGCGGATGATTTAACACCGGCCGAATATACTTTAATGTAACTTTAATGATTTATAGATATATATATATATATATAAAGAAATTGTTGTACTGTTCGCAATTTCTTCGAGGAGCTTTTTGAAAGCGTTTTATCATCGAGTAGCGTTGATTTGGGGCTATTTTTAAAATTTTGTTCTTTTGCGATAAGTGATAAATAAGCGTGTGCTATCCTTGTAACACTTGAAAGTTAAAATTAGTTCACGATGAATTTTATGTGCATTATAAGTTGAAGAATAACGTTCATTACGTAGGCGATGATTTAAATAACAATGTTGATGTTAAAGTTAATTATTAAAAATGATAATAAACTCATTGTTTATTTGTTCTTAAAAATCATCGAAATAACTTTATAATAATTTCATGATTAGTCTGAAAAAAATTAATTGCAGCGAGTCGTTCTTTCATGTAAATAAAAAATTCGTCGATTAAATTGCAAATCGATGATAATGTTAAGCAAAAATAAAAAGGATTCGATAAAAGATAAATTTATCGTAAGCAAATAATAAAACAATCGTTTTACAGGACAACAAACTCGGTGACATTTGCTTCTCTCTGCGATACGTGCCGACAGCCGGTAAATTGACGGTCGTTATTCTGGAGGCAAAGAATCTGAAGAAGATGGACGTCGGTGGTCTATCCGATCCTTACGTCAAGATCGCCCTCATGCAGAATGGCAAACGACTGAAGAAGAAGAAGACGTCCATCAAAAAGTGCACTCTTAATCCGTATTACAACGAATCTTTTACCTTTGAAGTACCCTTCGAACAAATACAGGCAAGATTATTTCTTTTCCTATTTTCATGTCTTTGATACAAAAAATATAAAAAAAAAAAAAAAAACACGTTTATTGGACAAATTTATGTTTATTGATTTTCGTATCATGAAAAAGTCGTCTTTTTTTTTAATTATATTTTTATCAACTAAATAAACTATTAACTTTAAATATTGAAAAATTAAACTTTAAATAAAATATCTTAATAATCTATTCTTTTTTTCTGTATCAAAATAATCTTATAACGTAAGAAACTTACCAAGACAAGCAAACTATATTTCAAGTAAGTTTCGCCAACATTTTAAGAAGTTTTTCAGATAAATACCTTGACCACGTTCGCATAAAAACTATATCCGCGTAGAGGAAATTTTCGCCATTGATTTTGGCAAGGGTTCAATAAAATGCATTAAATATTTATGAAATGTACCAAAAAAGCATCGTTAAAAGTCATTTAAATTTTCGGTTTTTTCAAAATTTTCGAAATTAATCATAATTCCAACAAAAGAAAAATTATTATCGACGAAATATATATATATATATATTATTTATTCGAAAATGTTATATATTAACAGTAGATTAAATACTTTTAACTCGACAAATTGTCCCAACAGAAAGTTAACTTGATGGTTACGGTTGTGGATTACGATCGTATCGGTACGTCCGAGCCCATTGGAAAGGTCATACTCGGCTACAACGCGAGCGGCACGGAACTCAGACATTGGTCGGACATGTTGGCGTCGCCGAGGCGTCCAATCGCTCAGTGGCACACGCTCAAAGATCCCGAAGATGGAGACAAGAAGGACTAAGAAAATTCTAAATCATAATAAGGGTAATTCGCATATTTTCATTCAAAGTGTATTATTATTGTTATTAAATGATATACCTTTTTGTTGAAAAATTTATTATTATTAAGATATTTGATGATAAGAATTTTAAAAATATTAGATTAATAATAAAATAAGTTAATCGGTATCCTTTTAATAAGATAAGACAATCATCCTTTGTAATATTTCTGCATAAAAAACGTCAATTTTTATGATTGCAGGAAGCAAAAACCATATTGAAGAATGAATACCAAAAAATTGATATAAAAAACAAAAACTTGATAGATATACTAAAATAACTTATGATTAATTGAAGAAATAAGAGATAAATAAGAAGCAGACAAACAACATTAATAAAAAAATTACCACCAAGAAAGAGTTAGCGTTAACGATATGTTCTCATGGAGTGTAGTGTCTTGTATATACACATACTATATCAGCTATACTTCTCTCTGTAGACGTAACGGTTATGAGTTATAATATGATTATTTAAGAAGAAATAAGAAAAAAAAAAAAAAAACTATATAAGAAATCGCGACGCGTCCTTTTAACGAAGACACGAACACGCAAAATGCATTGCTAACCTACGCATTCCAAAGCGCTTTTTCATATACTTATAAAGTATTATAATTTCTTTTTTTTCTCTTGTCAATTTTTCTTTTTCAACCTTCTTACGAAATATTTCAATAAAAGAAAAAGAAGAAAATCTATTAAAAAGCTTCGTTGTATGAAGAAAAAAAAGAATGAAAGTTTCGAGCTGTATTTCGCAAACTGTACAAAAAAAAAAAAATAAAATAAAAATTATACGGGAAAATGTACCAAACTAGTTGTTGAAGTTTGTCTCTTTTTCAAACAACCTTCCTTACACTATGAAAATTTTTCTTACCTCGTTACATCCATTAGAGTATATGCATGGTAATTAATTCATTTTTTTTTTTTTTTTTTTTTTCTTTTTTTTTTTTTTGCGAAGGAACAATGCTTTTGTCTGCGCTGTCTTCGTTGCAATATACATTACGATTATTAAAAAAATTGATATAAAGAAATCATAAAAAGGAGAAGCCAAAAATGGATTAAAAAAATAGTAGAAACTAACGCTACACTCGTTCAGGGCGTTCGCGTCTTTAAAGCGATTTCGTCGACAATATACATACATATATACATACATACATATATATATATATATATATATATATATTATATTTGCTTCTCGTATAAGTATAAACTCGCCGTTATGCTACGTTAAGCGACGCATCCGATAAATAAATCGCTAAAAAAAATAAAGAATGCATGAGCGCATCGTTCGAGCGATAAATTATATAGAAAGAAAAATTGGACTAGAGGGAAGTACACGACCCGTTAAATTCGTCATTCGAACAGCCGCGAATTGTCGAATGTTATAAATAAATATTATTGAAAGTTAAATTCCGAGGATGAAACAAATTACTGGCCTATTAAATGACGCGATAAGTCGCACGAACGATGCAAAATAAGATGAAATAATAATTTGAAATTAAATGAGACAAAGAAAATAAAGAATGAAGATTAAAAATAAAAGCGTTTGCGTCGCAGCGCTAAGTGTTCGGCGATCTATCGGCCTGTAAATTTTGCGTGCTCGTGCAAGCTCAGTTGTTGTCTTCTGTCGAAAAAACGTAGGATAGAAACGAATGGCACATCGGAGACATGTAAATAATTTTCAAAACCATCTTTCTTGTGTGTCGCCAGTTTTTTTTCTTCTCCATTTTTTTTTTTTTTTTTTTTTTTTTCAAGAGCTAACTCTGATATGGATAGTCAAATGCATCAAAGATGTAAAACAAAAAAAAAAAAAAAAAAAAAAAAAAAAAACGATTAGAATAAGTAAAGAATATAAGTAAAAAAAGAGTTTTGAAAATTTGGCACATGTTTCTATGTATCATACATTTCTGCTAGATTTTTTCCAGATAATGTATCAATGAACCATGGCGTTTTAATGAAGAATTACATATAGTTATTCTTATTATTATTATTGTAATCGAAACCCTGATTGATATCGACAACGTATTTACACATACGTATTTTGCGGATTAATCATTACTTATAAACTTCTTTGTTATTAAAGTAACGAGAGATTAAAAAAAAAAAAAAAAAAAAAAGGTTATATATTTAATTGTAAGATGAAAGATAACAAAAAAAAGTGTATACTTTAACGTGTTGCTGGTATTATTGTACGTTATATGACATGAGAAAATCTATTATATTAAGAAAAAGAGTGAAAGGTAAAGAAAGAATGTGAGAGCGAAAATGAGATTAAATAAACAAAAAAAAAAAAACAAAAAAAAAAAAAAAAAAAAAAAAAAAATAAGAATTAAAATAAAAAGAGAGACTAGTGTTATAGACTTCTCAATATACACTAATAGAATATCGCTTATTTAAAAAGCAAAAAATAATAAAATAAAATATTTCCGTTTCTCGACCTGATCCATTGCAAATAGCTTAAAGACCATTATAAATACGCAGCTTATAACTCGTACAACATGTATATTTTTCCGATTCGGAATCATTACCCTTATATCGCATATTCACGCATTGATCTACTTTTCATCCGCTAAGCCGGTAATTTTCTTTTCATTGTTTTCATGTAGAATTATAAAGAAACGTGTTTAATCTGTGTAAATATTTCCTCCCCCCTTTTACCTTAAAAATATCCGACAATTACTTTGCTTTCTTGTATGTTTAAATATTTGAAAGCGCGATTGTCGTTAATTACTTGCATTGTATATTCGTACGTGCATTTACGCATTGCCGAGAAGCTACTTCCCTTGCAATTTATACGAGCGTACGTGATGATTTGTTTTTCTTTTTATCGACTGAAAAATGCCATACTTATAATTATTGATGAGTATTATTTTACGTCATAACATTGACCAACGATCATTCCAAAAATATCAGTATTCACGATGTTTTGATCAAACGATTGTAGCGCACGTAAAATTGTATTGTAAAAAAAAAAAAAAAAAAAAAAAAAAAAAAACTATAATTTCAATAATGCACACGTAATTATTGGTATACCATTGTTCAGCTATAAATAATCAATTTCAACGTGCTATTCTCACTGTATCCCGTTAAAAGGATTAAGAAAAAAAAAAAAAGAATGGCCTTTCTCAAGCGACGCATTTTCATGTTCATAAAAAATTTCTCGTTTCAAGGCAAGAGATCAAATTGCGAAAGATGTGCTAAGAATTTGACTGTCCTGTGAATGTAACGTATAAAAAATTTAAAATGGCGATATGAATATTATATCGGTACCTGCATCAAAGCTTCGTCCGATTTACATTAGTATGTTTCTTTCTTTTCTTTAACATCCGTTTATTATTATTACTTTTAAAGTTATCGATCGTTATATATTTCAATATTATACATACGACATGTAAGATTGCCGAAAAAAAAAAAACAAAATGCACGCATCAGAGTCAGAATAAATATCCCAGAGATGATCGTTATACGCTAAAGACCAATTATAGAATTATAAAATAATGCAGAAAAAAAAAACAAATACAAACGAATATAACAGATACGAAACATTCGAGCGAGTCGACAGTTCGAATATCCTGCCGCAGTCGGGATTCGTTCGAATTGTCGATAAATGATAAAAAAAAAAAAAAAAAAAAGAAAAGAAAAGAAAATTATCGCAATCGCGCATGAAAATGGGGAAATAACCGAGAGAGTATGTAAGAATATAAAAAAAAAAAAAAATTGCTAAAGTATAAACGGCGATGCGAGAGAGAGAGAGAGAAAAAGAGAAAAGGTTAACGAGGGCACGAAGATGACAACGCAATCGAGTACACCGAGTAAAATATGTGCGTTTCTCCGAATATGTGTCGTTGAGCGTGCGTAAATGTGTGCGTTTATTGCGCGATTACTGACGCGCGAAATAAAGAGAAAGAAAGAACGAGAGGAGTTAACGTTGTGTAGCGCCCGCTCATCGAAATATATAAATATAGAAAAATGGAAGAAGAAAATAATGATAACGTAGCGATATATGATATTATTGCGTAAGGCACGTGCACATCACACCGCGTATACATGCATCACACACTCACACTCTCACTTATATAAAAAAAGATATAGCGAAACTATTAGCAAAAAGGAAAGAAAAAGGGCATACAAAAAAAAAAAAAAAAAAAAAATAATAATAATAATAATAATAATAAAATAATAATGTAGTTGACAGTTACGCAGATTATATATAGAAATTTAAACGAAATACCAATGCGCGGTGCGTTAAATTTTTTTCTCTCTTTTGGATCGACGATGAATAAAAATAATAATAATAATAATAATAATAATAATAATAATAATAATAATAATATATAACGACGACGATGATCGTGACTTGGCCGATCATTTTTTTGCAAGAGTGTGCACTTTTTTCACGTTGAATATTTATAGATTTGTTGAAGATCGTCGAGCGAAAGGCGAGAAAAAAACAAAATAATCGTCACCGCCAAAAATCGATAGAGAATCGAATCGCGTATTATAATAAAGCACTCCATTAAATAACTCTTGGCAAGATTACATCGTTTTTTTAATGATTTTCATTACAAATCATCTGGACCAATTAACGACTTATTAATAAAAACATAAATTAATAAGTAAATAAAATAAAATAAAATCGACAAAGGATTAACGAGGGAGGAAAAATTTATATATCAGTATAGCTTGCCGTGCTCGTGTTGTAAAAGCAAAAGCAACAGCTGCAACGTACTTACAATAAATAATCCAAAGTCGTCTTAAGTGGAACGAGAATCTAAAGCGCAAAGAGAATGAATTTATTTGAAAAAAAAAAAAAAAAAAAATGTGTATCACGTGTTGTATACCTCGATCGCTTGAACCGTAGTTAAAAATCTTAACGTAATTTTTAGTATTTAAATTATTTCGACTGCTTAGAATAAGTGGTTATGTATTTTAAAAGATTTAACGATAGTTTCCTAAATTATATGTTAAATTATTATTGAATAAATCTAAAAAAAAAAAAAAAACAAAAAAAAAAAATAAATAACATGTTGAAAAGTGAAATTATTTGTTCAAAGTAGAGACGTAGTTACATAATTTTTCAATGTTATATCGTTATCGGACAGAGAGCGCATCGAGAAAGAGAGAGAGAGAGAAAAAAACGAAGCAAGAATGGAAACAATTATTAATCGTGGATGATAAAATTTTAGAATATTTCATATAACGCACGCTTGCACCGAGATTATCCATAAAGCTGACGAAATAGCTCATTCATAGAACTATCGGACACGCGCATTATGAAAAAAAAAAAAAAAAAAAATGAAAACAAAACTTCATTTGCCATTTAAATGATATCAGATCATTCATTAAGCAAAAAATCACGCGCATATACCGCCGCATATCGCTCTCACTGAAATCGTACATAAATATATAAATATACGCGCTACTAGCTCAAACTGCAAGATTTTACCGTGCGTGTCATCCATCCGTACGCATTGACATACATACACACATACGCCCACATCCACACTTTCAAACACCGTCATATACACCTTCGTGAGGGGAGCTTTTAAAACGAACGAACTGACGAACGAGCTAACGAATCTCTCAGGGGCGCGCCATCGAATCCTCGGACGTGCGCTACATAATATATACATCGGTATACGTATGTCGAAGAATCGAGATTTTTGATGAAACGAAAGGACGCAACCTTAATTAAAAAAAAAATGTGCATGTAGAAGTAGTTCGAAAAAATTAGTCGATTTAACGTTACATTTAAATTTAAAGAAGAAAATAAATTACAATACGGAAGCTCTGAAAGAGATATTAAATGAATAATTTTGTTAAGTAGCGATATTGCGTGATAAAAAAAAAAATAAAAAAAAAATAAATAAATAAAGATAACGGACTGACAAATTAAGATTTGGACTCGGTGTATAAAAGAAAGCGAGAAATTTTATTATTTAAATCGAATTTTACGTAGCTAGTGCTTGATAAAAAACGGAGCGTACTCGATTAAAGACGTGGATTTTTCGAAGAATCGATTTATTCGGGATGAACGATCGATCGTACGGTTGGTTAATTAAAAAAAATAAATAAATAAAAAAAAAAAAAAATAAAAAAAAAAAAAAAAATAAAAAAAAAAAAAACAAAATTACAGATTTTAACACACCATGTGCCTAAATATTATAAATATATACATATATATATATACCTTGATGCCTGTGCACATTTTTTATTTTCTAACATTTACGATCGAGGGTGAGAAAAGATCGTTAAATTTTGTCTAAAGTCGTAAAAGAAAAAAAAAAAAAAACAAGTTGATATTCGCCGCCGAATAATTAACGAATGGAGAATGAATTTTTTTTTTTCTTTTTCCTTTTTTTGCTTTTATTCAATATGAGTGATTCGATTACGCGATTTATTAAGGGAAAAATGTTTGAGGAAAAAAAAAATAATAATAATAATAACGATAATCTTTTCGACTAAAACATCCACGTATATAGAAGTACTTTTTTACATCTTGCAATGTGTCTTCATATTACAAAGTAAATTAACAATGACAAAGAAAAAAAAAAACGTGTTTTTACAAATCACCGAGAAAATGAATTTTGTAATTTTTGCCGAGGACGCTGAGTCGTTGCTGTGAGCGTTACAAAAAATATTTTACTCAGCGTGAGAAACATGTTTTTTGTAATATATCAATAACATCTAACTCACTGCACCAAACTGCACCTTATTTCGTAAATAAGAAACGTTAGTTGTTTTCTTTTCTTTCTCATTTTTTTATTTTTTTTTTATTTTTTTTATTTTTTTTTATTTTTCCTTTAAATGTATTTCATTCGGTCGATTATGCATATGTCAAACGCAAACAAACAATAAAAGAATAAAGGTACAGAACAGCGATCGTTGGTAATGTTCGAAAGAAAATAACGCGTAAAAAATAAGCATCGAAACACATTGAGATAAACTTCATTGGCGCGTTTAATAAGAGATGTATCAATTAGAAATCATTCAAACACCAATCGATCAATCTCACCGTCATTTATTCATATCACCAAAACCGCTCGAGCCCGTCGTCGAAAAATTTCCTTTATTTCGAGTACGCTCCGAATCATCGTCAAAAAAATTCTTTTTTTTTTTTTTTTTTTTTTTCTTTTTACATATCTCATTTTTATTTTTAATCTCAATAAGCTTATCGACTAACATCGTTGACACTTCGAAATAATAAGATCATTCGTAATTGTTTTTACTGTATTAAAACTATATCCAAACATTTTTAAAATAATATTTAACGTTCAGAAAATTTATTTATTAACATTTTTATTATTCGATCGCATAGCAATCGCGTCTTAATCGCAGACTTTAAGACTCAAAAATTATTATGAATAACGGAGAAAATTTGTTGTATATTTAACCAAGATTCTAGATGTTGATCTGTGAAATTTTTGATCGTGTATTTAAAAAACGAAAAAAGAAAAAAAAAAGCCAAAATTGTCAAAGCTCGCGCTTCGATCAACGTAAAGTCATCGATCGTGACGAATCTGCCTTTTTATTACGCCAAAGTTACGCTTAGACGATCTCATAACGAACAACAGCGTTCTCTCGATACATTTTATAAAATAAAACGTAAACTAATCGTTTACGATATCAAGCATTGTTCATTCGTCATCGAATGATTTTTTAGCGATTATTTTGCGGCTGCATATATATAGAAACTTTTTCAATCAACTTCGACGATCATCAAAGAATATGTGCAAAAAATGAAATGAAAAACAAAGAAAAAATAAAAAAATAAATAAATAAATAAATAAATAAATAAAAATGACAAGAAACACTAAAAAATAAGTCACTCTTTAACGATCTCCGTGTGACATTACATTTTAAGCGACTGTTTGCCTCGTACGATTACGTTAAATACAAATATATATACATATATATATACACCTTGATACAAAAGGTATTCGCTATAATCGTAATGTTAACGAACTTGCGGCGGCGTATTTAAAATTTATCGCAAATGGTCAAAATGTGGAATAAAAAAGCAAAAAAAAAAAAAAAAAAAAAAAGAAAGAAAGAAAAGAAAATTGAACAAAAAGAACGAACGATAAGCCAAAGAGAAATGCGAGTAATGTATACATGTGTATTTACATACGTGGGTGGGTCGACTAATTGTCGTTTTGCCGGCAGGACGACAGTTTTATGTCACACGATAATAAATCGTTACACATACACGCTTACATACACACATGTGACACACAAATTACATACACACACACACACACACTTATACAAAGACAAATCGTGTAAATAGTAGAAGTGTTCGTATTGTAAGCTTTGTTTCCTTCTTTTCTTTTTCGTCCGGGGGGTTAGATCGTTACAAACGTTGAAAAAAAGAAATAAAAATGATAACAAAAGAGCATAAAACAACTTAAAATAAGACAAAAAAAAAAAAAAATGAAAGAATAAAGCAGAGGACACGATACAGACGTTGAGATTCGCGCGAGTTCGTTTCTTTTATTTATACGTACATCTCTACCACATATACCTACATACGTGTTGAAAATACTTCGAGTGATATTTCAGTATGCGGTAATTATCGTGTACGAGCTCCGTATATAATACACGAAATTAGCAAAGCGTTGCCGAGCGTACGTTTTTCTTTTCTCCTTTTTTTATCCCGAGTGTATACCGCACATTTTACTTTATTACGCGAAAGCAAGCGAGACGCGTGTGTTAAAAACGTGCTGCATAGCGCCAAGTTTTGCATAAATTAGAGATGCGGCTTTCACTCGTCGTTAATTTGACGCTTTGTCAAATAAACTTTTATTTTTTTTTTTTTTTTTTTTTTTTTTTTCCTTCTTCTAGTTGGAGTTATCGTTTAGCATTCATCACGTGCGTACTTATGCGCGTTAATTAACAAAATATATTTCGCAAATTATTTAAACGTCTACTTTATTTCATTGCAATTATTTGTTACGATTTAAAAATACTATTCATATAGTTTCAACTTGCCGCAATGTATTTTACGCAATCTGACACGCGCGTCCGTTCTCGCGTACATGCAGCAGCCATCTATTCGAAATGAAAAAGATATAACACAACGTTCTTGCAATTTCATACTTTCTTCATAAATAAGTTTATGTGACAGGACAAAATAATGAATAACAGTGGCCAAGAACACGAGTAAAAGTTAAATTAATGTCAAACGATTAGTAGTTAAGCCAAAAAAAAAAAAAAAAAATTCTCGGTTTCATCTTATAATTTATAACGTGTAGTTATTGAAATAAAGGATTTAAAAAAAAAAACAACAACACGAAGTATCCGTTTTTTCTCTGTAATATAAGATGATGAATTTAAAAAAAAAAAAAAAAGTTTTGAAAAAAAATCGTGTTTGTTCCTAGTTGCGCAAGTCTGTACGAACGCTCAGCGATATTAGATTATAATTAAATTAAAAATCATCGTAAAGAGAAAATAAAAAGCTACAAAAAAAAAAAAAGAACAATTGCAAAGCAAAGAACGAAGAAACAAAAAAAAAAAAAAAAAAACAAAAAAAAAACCCTCCGAGCGATGTCCGGCGTACATTTTAAAATTTGCCTCTAAATATAGCAAAGATTTTACTCTAATGGAATTCAAAGAAAAAAAAAAGAAAAAAAAATAATAATAATAAATAAAAAACCAAAGATGAATTATACGATCGCTGACCCTCTCGCGATGGGCGTTTATATTTTTTAGCTTTGTTAATGTAGAAGCGCTCAACAAAATTTCACTTTTAAAAATAAAAAAAAAAAATAAAAAAATAAAATAAAAAAATAAAAAAAAAATCTCAATCAACGTGAGTCTATATATATACATATATATACATATATAAAACGGAAGAGAGAAAGTGCGAGAGAGGAAAGGAAAAGAAAAAGAAATATACATGTATATACGTCTTTCTCTTACTCGTTTGCACTTTCGCGCGCGTGGACGAGACGATAATATGTGTGTGTATATATATACATACATATAGGATTTCACTGCACGACGAAAGGGAAACCGGAATCGACCTCCTTATAAATACATGAATAACAATATATTATGCATATTCCTATATGTGTAATCGGGTTTTAACGAGAAAAAATTACAAAGAAATGAATAAAAATATTATAAAAATGAGAGCAACAAAAAAAAAAAAAATGAATAATAATAATAATAATAATAATAATAATAATAATAATAATAAATGAAAAAGAAAGAGACGCCCCCCCCCCCCCCAAGCTTGCCGAGAGAGAGACGAAGGATGTGTATCAACCAAAATCTTGTAATCATTCCATTACGTACTGTATTAAGGATTAGCGCGAACGATGTATTGTAAATCCATAGAAGTTATTATTATATCATAATTATTATGTAATAAATATTGTTGTTAACATAATGCCTTTATTTTGGCTCTAAAAATATTACACATTTATTTTAATGTATATAAATACATATACCGAATTAATAATTTACGCAATGTTACAACGTTGTCGCAATATATCGGAGTACTCATTAAATTCATCAAATATTTAAGAAACAATCGACAACAACGAATATTTGCATAAACTGGCTTTTATTCCAAAAATTATTCATATTGCGCGTGGCAGGTGAAAAACAATTTTTTTATTTTTTTTCTTTTTTTTATTTATTTTTATTTTTATTTTTATTTTAAGTTCGTATTTTTCATTTTGATTCGTACAATTTTAGAAATTTATTTTTACATTTTTATACATATTACTAGAGCTACATCAAAAACATCGAAGTAATCTACGTTTCTATAAACTATTCATCATCGTCGTAGATTCGTAATGATATTGTTTGCATAATTTATTAAATATAAAAATATTCAAAATAGATATACATTACTATATAATAATGGACAAGCGAAAAAAAAAACTTATCACATCTATTAATTGACTAAAAAGTGTAAAAAATATTGATTAAATGTTTTTTTTTTTTTTTCGTTTACTACAATTAATAAAAAAAAAAAAAAAAAAGAAAAAGAAAAACTCCCTACTAAATTGAACACAACACAGCGTGGCTGAACATGCGTATATAGAGCAGGTCGTTTTACCTTAAAATCAATCGACTAATTAATGCAAAATTATCAAATGATTATTTTTTTTTTTTTTTTTTTTTTTTTCATTTTCATCGCATATAAATTTATGTTTCTTTCTCTCTTTTTTTTAATCCAAATTGCAAAACTTTTACAGCTATGTTGCCAAATTGGTTATAAAATGAAAAGTTATTTTAAAATAATATTTTTTTTTTTTCAAAAGCGCGAATATTCGACGATCCATTTTTAACGAAAAGAAAAAAAAAAAAAAAATAATAATAATAATAATAATAAAAATAATGATTCGTTTGATAAATTGCATTTTAGTAAAATTGCATTTTGTTGTGAAATTCGAGTTTAACGACCTGCGCATTGATTCGCGCATCGACAAAATTTATTTATAAAAAGTATAATATTAAACGCTAAATTAAAAAAAAAAAAAAAAAAAAAAAAAAAAAGAAAAAACAAAATAAACTACGAGGTATGTAAAAAAAAGTAAATAATAATAATAATAATAATAATAATAATTGATCGACTATTCTATAATGATATTGATTAGTTGCTTCAGGAGGCTTAATACTGGCGGTAGGACTATCGCTTCCGATTTGTCAGTTGCTGTTTTTTTACGGGAAGTCCGAGGGCGTACGGTTTGTGTGCGTTTGTTGATAGATAGAAGGTGCCTCTTGCTCTGAAAATACAAACGAAGTTTATTATAATATTACTATTGCTTGTTTATATTTGAATACGATCGGTAACGATCGATGTTGGTTGTAAGCAAAATCGATTGAATTTTATATACAAATTTATAAATGTTAGTTTTTTTTTTTTTTATTTTTGTTTAATTTCGTTCCTTATTATTATTCCCTTCTCAAATTATTATTTCAATCGAGCGTTTGATATAAGAAAGACGCAGATGAAGACTGTTTACTCACGTATGCGGGGTATCTTCTCCCATCTGTACGTATTTCTCTTCGGGCGGATTGCACAATCCTATCAGGTAAGATACGAGATTTGCACAAGGCGCCGCCCAAAATCCCACTTCCGTCGTTATCGATTCTATGTAATAAGGCGTTACTTTTGTATGGTCGCAGGACAGTGCACCTATCGCATGAAATAATGATGCGATAAATCTTTTGTTTATTTTTAACGAAAGGAATATAATACAAATTATATCGGCGCGATTAAAGCGACGGTCTTCGTTATAATTTTTTTTTTTTTTTCTTTTTTCTTTTTTCTTTTTCTAATACAAGCCTCGTAATATTAACAGATATTAAGAGCAAAACCGCCAATGATAATCATCGATACAAATCAAGCGACAATAATTGTTGCGTAAGAAAAATTTCACCTTAATCAACTTACAATTTCAAATATTGCGCACGCGAATCGATAATAAGAGTATCTCGAGATGTAAAGGCAGCAACGTACACATTTTCATATATACTTACGAAGCAACGACGATCTCGCGCATCCGGGCTGACTCGATCCACCGTTGACATAAAAATCCGCATGGCCGTTTGGGCCCCACTGTCCCAGTATTCCCGCACCCGTGTGGATAATATCGACAAAATAAGCGTCCGTCTCGTCCAAATCTCTCGAACGATTTCCGTTCATGTAAAAAAATATCGACGGATCCAGCCCTGTTTTCGTTTTCAATAGCACATAAAACCATTCCACATCCTTATTAATCGATTTTTAGTATTTGTCACTTTTACAAAGTTTTCTTGTTTCTCACTTTTTATTTTATTTATTTATTTATTTATTTATTTATTATTATTATTATTATTATTCTTTTTTTTTTTTTTTTTTTTTTTTGTTTTTGTTTTTATTGGATAAAATTATTTATTTATGCAGATAAAAAATAATATTTCAAACGAAATAATTTTTTTAATTTCATTCAAGATGTAATGTTTTCGTAAATATAAAAATACATTATGTTCTCTTCTTCTTATTTTTTTTTTTTTTTTTTATTTTTTCAATAAATGCAAAATAAATGAAACAATAAAAATTGTAAAATTGTAAAAAACAACAAAAGCAAATTGTAAAAAAGAAGTTTTAAATTAAACACTCGTCGTTAAACTTAAAACGCAATAGAAATAAAAAATTACCGGTAATCCGGCCCAATTTGTCATTGGGCAGATGATTGGCGATGAGCCCGGCGATGTGAGCACCAACGCTGTAACCCAACACGTGAATGCTCGCGACCGGCGTACCCCGTGGATGATCTCTCAAGTACCTTACCAACTGAGCAATACATTGTGAACAGAAATCTGGTCCCCATGATATTTGCGAGAGGCAAGGATCCCGTACCAAAGAACCGTAATCGACGATTATTATATTGTAATTGCCCCGCGTGAAATACGCTGAAATATATGCATAATAATGGGCACACATAGACTTCTCATTGTCTTTTTCTTTTTTTTTTTTTTTCTTTTTCTTTTTTCGTTTGATGACCTTTTTCTGTTTTTCTTTTTCTTTTTTTTTTTAATACACCATGAAATGTCGCGATGTCGAAATGCATTAAGATAATGATTTTTATTCGTACGTTTGTTATCGATTATCAAAAGTACTGTCTGTCTTTTTATTTCAGACGCGTTTATAGATATGATTGAAATTAACCTAGCGTAAACCGGTATTTTTTCAAGTTTTACACTCCATTAATAATGCTCTCTAATGATCGCGTTCAACTTTTCTAGACTTTTCTCGTCTCTGATTCGTAATGGTTTTCGTTGACATTTGATAACGCGAGAAAATTATAATAAAAATTAAAAGCTTTTTATATTTTCTACTATAATTATCTTATATATAGTCGTATCATTATCTTTTCTATACAATTAGTGCCTGTATTTTCGTAATCCGCATTCTTAAATTAAGAAAATTTTTTATAATTTTTTAAGAATTTAAAAAAAAATTAACAATTTTTCTTATTCTTTTGTGTTACAATATATAATTTTTAAATTTTTGTATTTTACAAATTGTCATCTGAGAAAATTTAAAAATATTTATACAAACTTATGGAAAATTCACAAACTGTATATATTTTTTTCACACTTAAATAAAAACAATCAAAATTAGTTTAATATTCAATTGCTATCGATAATAATACGCTGTATTATGATTTTAAGCAGTTTTATTATGTTTTAATAATAATAAATTTAATAATATAAGGTTATTTATATCAATGCAAATTAATTTAATTATTTGATGTTAAAGTAGTTCAACAATAATTAGTAAACTTTTATTTTATAAAAAATTTTAATTAAAAAATGATTTTCGAAAGATTCTATATTTATATTTAAAATTGTTTATTGTACTTATGTGTTTATAAAATAAAATTTAAACATGATTAACTAAAATTCATATATTCAAATATATTTAAATTGTAGACTTTCTCATTATTATGTAGTCAAAGTAATAATTTTATAAAATCTTTAATTAAATTAAAATTTTAAATTTCCATATTTTTTAAAAATTTTAGGATTTCGAGTCGTTAAAAATGAATCTAATTATTATTTTAAATTTTTTATAATTTTTCACATTTAATTTTAAGGAAAATATTTTATTCACACATGCTCGTATATACACTAGAAAAGCATGAAACTATAAATTAGCGATTAACGCGAGAGTATGTACATGCGGTGTGTGTCCTGCAGAGTCGATATTTAGTAATCGAATTATGGATCAGTGGTAGTTATGCCTTAATAGATTCAATGGACAAAAACCCAAGCAAAGTGTCTAATTTTAATAACCAATATGAAAGTTTTTTCACAACGCTTTTCAAGTTGTTTTTTTTTTTTTTTTTTTTTTTGGAATTTCTCAACGATAATAAAGTTCGATGATCCGGCAACGAAACTACAGAATGTATAAAGTCGTGTTTATTTACTCCAGATAATATCTAACGTGAACAGGACTAGCATCACGTCATTAGATTAAAAAAAAGCATTTAACGAAACTTTCACCTCAACGTCGATAATCGTTTGACAAAAAAAAAAAAAAAAAAAGGATAACAAAATTCTCTCCTCGGACAGTAAAAAAAAAAAAAAAATTAAAATCGGGTTTATACCTTTACGTAGATCGGTACTCGGTGCTAAATTTCTTCCACCTCCGAAGCCATGAATGATTATTTTCGTTGGATTTCTTCGATCGAAGCGCGATTTGCTCAAAGAATCTTGTCGCGTTACGTCCAGAAGATATGGATTCTGTTGAGTATTTCTACACGAGGAAAGAATAAAAATTACATATTGTCACGAGATTAAAAATAGCTTAACGATATAGGTAATGTGCTAGATGAAACGAGAAAGAAAAAAAAAAACAGTTAAGAGGCTCACTATGTGAATGAATTTCACAACCACGGCGTTCAAGGATACAACGAATATAAAAAAAAAAATAGAAATAAAAAAAAAAGAAAAAAACACAGCGATGACATTTATTATAAATGTACATGTACTTTGCATAATCTCAAGGGGCCATCCTTCGACCTACAAAAGCAAATTCTATTAAGCTCGTTATAAAATTCTAATGGTCTCGATCATTATTCCGTATGTATACGCGTTTGCGTGGAAATAAACGCGCAAAAGTATTAATCGATCTTACATATCAATCGACCTTTATCTACTTACTCAACTCGGTATACCAGAAAGATAAATATGGTTATAGTTGCAAGGTAAGCATAAACAGTATGAGAATAAGTAAAAAACGATAATTCAAGAGAGAGAGAGAGAGAGAAGAGACGAAAACTAAAAACCGGTAAACTTCGATGATGTAAATGTTTATTAATTCTCCTCGCGGCGATGCGGTGCGTGGCATATTACCATTTTTATACCTGAGCCATCCGCGGAATCTACACTTATACGACATTCTAGCGAGACTAGACTGAAAACGTCTCGAGACACGTTCTATATAGTATACATCGTGAGTCGTAAAAGCGTTCGCTCGGAGAAAGGTGTTCGTGTATACATATAAGTGTATACGTTTATTGGGGTCACTTTCGGTTCGAGGCTCTTATAATAAGATGATCGTGATCTTGAAAGCGAGAGCGTTTTCGGTCCGCTCTCTTGCTGTGCTTGGATTTACGTGTAATTGTCGATGTGTATGTGTGTGTGTGTGTGTATATTGTACGCGCAGGTATATGCATTCGCGTACGATTTACTTCTCTCGAGTTGCTTATGGAAAAAAACGTAACGTGTCTCGAGCGCCGTTTCCGTAATTTATTTCAGCTGACATTTAATGCCGTTTTCTATTGTTTTAACTTGAAATTTTTAATTTACCGATGATTTTAAGTATGTATTTTTATTGCATAAAAACATAACATCTATAAAACATGCTTATAATTTTCAGTTTCTATAATAATGCAAATTCATGATGTTTATACTCGTATTATCGACCAAGTAAATGTATTAGCATAAAGTTTACATACGACATGCCGTAAATTAATTTGATGTTTTTAATCAAATTTATGCCAATGTATACAAATTTTTCACGTTCTTGTGAAAAATATCAAGCTTTTTAAAATTAACGAAGCAAATAAAAGTGAGTTAAAATTTAATAAAATATTTTTAACGATTAAAACGTTATAATTTTTACACTGACTTGCAATAACTGCGTACTACGCAACTTATTTCGGTATCTCGAAAACTGTTGATTCGCGCTATTCTCGTGCAGTAAGTCTGATTAATTTTGATCGCTTAATGAAATAATTATTAAAAATTGATACACCTGAACGGCATAAAAAGTCTGTATACCAAAATAAAACGTGAAAATAAAAGAACTTAAACTTGCCATATTTTGAAGCAGTTTGTACGGTGACTTTTAAATCTATTCGTGTTTACCAATTTTTTTAATTATAAGGACATACGCAGTCGAACGCTCGCGAAAAAATACGATTGGTAAATTTATAAGCAAAGTTGACGAACTTGTCATTAATCTCGTAAAAATATCAATTTGATATATCGCGAGATGTTTGAAAAGTTTAATTTCAAAAGTGTTTCAAATAATGATAATAATAATTCACGTGCATATAGAATTCACTCTTAAATAATCATTACATCATTCAAATAGATTTATATTATCCATACACGTGAATATACATTACTGAACTTCATTAGGTATTTTCATTCATACACCTAGAGATTTATAATAATATTGATTAGTTTCATAAATTTTATTCTTCCTTTACTTTGTAATTAAAAAAAAAAAAAAAAAGAAAAAAAAAAAACAATAAAAAAAATAATTTAACTTGTACGCACAAAGTTATAAAATTAACCTTTTCTTTTTTATATTTTAATTTACACTTCGATATAGCGTGAATCATTTACTCTTATTGAATACATTACGGTACTGAAACATAAATAATTGAAATATTCATCTAACGCATATAATAATTATGGAATATTCATATACTCGAAAATAAAAATAAATATTTTAAAATGATAAAAAAAAAAAAAAAAAAAAATATCCTTATAAATATACAAGGAAAATATGACAGTTCGGCTCACCTTGTGTACAAAAAAAACATTATTTGCGGATAGGGACAAGTGAACGGCGGCTTCGCGCAGGACTCACTGTTGAAAAGATCGCGCCAGGATTTGTTTTGCGCTGTCACATCGGCTGAAAAATAATCGAAAAATTTTTCGAGTTAATCATTTGTAAGCGATTTTTTGTCAAATGTACATCTTAAATGCATAGCTTAAACAATTGAACATAATTAATGCATCCCTCGCGAATATAATTACATCGATCAATAAATAATCGCACCTTGAACGCTTTTTAATAAGTACTTCTTCAACACCGATCTTAATCGATATTTTTTATTCTTCTTATAGAAAAAAAAAAATTTTTTTTAAAACTACGTTACGTTTTATCGAAAAAAAAAAAAAAAAAAAAAGCAAATCGAACTGATATAATATAGCCGATATACAATGAAAGAAATAACGAGAGCGTTGCGCTCGAGTGATATAAGAAAACGAGGTAAAGGTCGCGATAGTTAGATGCCAGAGAGCTCTTCGATTCACTTCTTTTTTCTTTATTTTGTTCTTGTAGTTGGCGGTCGGCATCGCGAATAATTAAACCGTTACGTTCCGCAGCGGAGAAAGTCACGGCTTTTAATAGGATTTAACGCCAATAAATGTGCAGATTTTTTTCTTTTTTACGATAACCACTAACTATTTTTATTTATAAACAAAATTTATCGATTGGATTAAGTACGTAGAAACACTTTATACGGTGTGGTAAAGCGTCTCCCTTATCTCAGCGCAGTTTCTTTAATCAACGTTCATTATTTACTTGGACAATTACTGAACTAGTTCAAAATTATATCATACGCAAAGTGAAATCCTTTTCACAACAGATCCTCGCTTTTTTTGTTTCAATTTAAACTTTACGCAAGTTAAGTATATATACACCGACTGTACGAAAGAAAAAAAAATATCACAAACGCATGTGCAACGATTTATTCATCATTTACAAGGGTACTGAATTAAGTAAGTGCCAGTTTAGCGTTAAATTTTGCGTGATAATTTTTATGTAACTGAGGCGTTTTTACGAAAGCGTAAGTAGCGAGCGGTTACGGAGATTCTCACGGACGCAATATAATCGCGACAGTATTGACATAATGCGCTATGAAAAATGAATTTAATTCCGTTTAAGCCAAGCCGCGATTCTTACGATAAGCCGCTTTTAAGTATATATATGTGTGTAACGTTCGCGAAACAAATTCGCATATTGTGAGAGTAAATGTTGAATGAAAACGCGAAAAAAATGCGCGACGCATAAACACACTCACACACACACACACGCGTTATACGCGCTGATGAAAGTGCGAGACAAAAAAAGAAAAAAAAAAAAAAAAAAAAAAAAAAAGTAGGCGATTTTTCGTAACCGCATACGCGTGACGTATATAGAAACTTCGACCTGCTCGAAGGAGCTCTTGTGTATGTGTACGTGTATATATGTAATTATTTGATGGAACTTGAACTTTTATGGTATTTTTCCGAGTCGACGAACGCGAAAATCTATATTAGAAATATTCTTCGGTACGTTTAAATTTATTAAAATTGATTTCTCGTACATATTGAGAGAATAATGATGCTCGTTACGCGCATATTCATCGATTTAAAGTGAAAGTTTACAGATGTTAAAAATCTTTCGTTGGATAAAATAAATTCACTTTTACTCGAAGGAAAACAAAAATATCATTTACGCTGCATAAACGTTACCGTAAACTTGTCAATTTACTAATATAATTTGCATCATTGAAATATTTCTGACTCGCAAGAAATGTTGCACCTCGTTTGATTCCTTTGTGCATTTTTATTATAAAATTTTAATAATAAATTATCAAAAAACAAATTAATCTCTTCATCTATTAAAATTAAAGCTGATAATAAATAGAAATCGAAAAATTTATACAAACTATCGTCGAAAACAAAAGTTCCGCTCGCTATATAGTTGTCCGAGCTCTCTTACAACGAGAGAAAGGCATCTTTTCGAAGAGAAGAAATGAAAATTAGGGACGCGCGGAACTCGGCTCTTTCTCACACCGGAAATTTTCGGATATAATACCGGACGTCCACCTGCTCTCGTATCTACTCTCTCCTTATTGTTCTCCCCAATTATCTCGTGGCATTAATTAATTATAAAAGAGAAAGAGAGAGAGAGAGAGAGAGAGAAAAAAGATGATTGACCGTTGAAAGTTACGCGAAGATGATTTACCGTTATTTACACACAGCGCTCGGGTAAAAAGAGGTTTATAAGGGTGTGGAATTATGCGCGCTAGGATGTATCTGTGCCGGAAATTCCGCACTGGAGTAATTATCAATGCGATCTCTCGTGCGGTTACTCGGGACTCCAATTTCGTTGAATTAATTATACCAGAAGTTATATCGATAATCGTTGCGCAAGGGAATTTGATGAAAGCGCGCGTGTACGCGCGTCTTTTTATTCTCTTGTTTACCCCGACTACTTATTAATAACTTGATGAGGTATTTTTTCATTCGGGCGACGAAGAGTTAATTGCACGACGCGGAGAAAAATTAATCGGAGAACTCGTATAAGTTAAAAAAAAAAAAAAAAAAATCACGTTGCATGGGTCGTTGGTTTTTTCCTTTTTTTTTTTTTTTTTTTTTTGTTTTTAATTATTTTTCAAGATAATATTTTATTACAGCGTTATGTTATCGTAAAAAAAAAGTGAATTACCAATCTTGTAATTTTTATTCTAAAATGAGCAATTACTATACATAGTAATTAATATTCTAAAAAAATTTTAAATCTGGTTACGTTAACCTATAACACTGATCGATACATTTGATATCGGTAATGCATAAAAAAATGTAAAAGTTGTCAGAGAATTTAACATTTTTTTTTTAATGATTAAAAATTTACTACTTCAAACGTCTACGTTAATAAATAAACGTTTAACTACGAGGAAAAAAGTTTAAACTAACGTTCGTATATTTATTTTGTGATTTTTATATTAAATAAATAAATTAATATAAAGAAACCGTGTAAATATTATTTATAAAATATGATTATCAAGATATAATTATTAAAGTAATAATTTTTCAATTTGATTAAACAAATAGATATTTTTAAACGTTTTAAAGTAACTTTAATATACTGTAAATGTTATTAAAAAATACGTGTATTTATTTTCATATTATAATAAAATAAAATATTAATAAATGCACGCCTATTTGAAATTGGTTTAAAAGAAAGCAATTTTTTTGAAAAGTATCATTTATCGTTTTAATAAAATAAAGAAAATACTTTAATACCTAATTATTAGATTTTATTGTAGTCGAAAAGAGAAAAAAAAATTTATTCAACTTTCTTATATAATATTCAATCGTCGCATGCAAATTTTCTTCACCGTGACACACCAAATATTAAAATAAAAGAAAAAAACAAAAAAAAAAAAGGAATTTAACTTTAGAAACTTTATTCGTCGAAGTTTCTCGTCTTACCAACCACGACTTTCTCTACTCCCGTATCACTTGCTCTCGGACGCCTCTAAATTTTGTAGCGAATCGTTCTCAACTCGGCATTTATACACAAAAGGTGCTTTTTTCCCATTTAGTGTCACTCTTTGCTATTATCGAATGAATAAAACCACAACTCGAATTTAATACACCGAGCGTCTTTATGCCATCAAACGAAAAACCACAACAAACTAAGTAAGCACACTGTAATCGTGACGAGCGGCGACAAAACAAACGAATTCCAAGGCGCCGTGCCGATTGCCGTCGATTTTCTAAAATACGCGTTACTGGAGCGCGCGACTCGGGCATATAAACGCGGGAAAATTCAAATCGGGTACGCGTTAAATTTTTTTACATTTTTTAAATATTGGTACAGTTGAAAGGTGTTAATTTTACTTACCGTAATTTTGAAAGAAAACAAGGACGAAGAAGAGTAAAGTTGACAACGCGACACTGAACACCGCCATCTCCCGCGCTCGTCGGGCTTATGATATAACATCGGACGACGGCGCGACGCGACTACTCGCTTTTTCTACCGCGAGCGAGGGTTGAAAATCGTCGCAATTCGCGATCGCGTATGTAATGTACTCCCTCCCTCTCTTTTTTTTTGTCTCTCTCTCTCTCTCTCACTCTCTCTCTTTCTCTCACTCACTCTCTTCACAAAGGTGCGTACGTTTCGTCGTCCGATCGGTTAATGCGCCGAGTCATCAGCCGGCGTGTTTCTCTCTCTCTGTTTCTCGGTTGTATAGCAGCCGCAAGTTCCCTACCCCGCGGTTAAAAGCGGGGAACGCGAGAGAAGGCGAGGGAATTTTAGAAAGTAACAAACGCTCTCGGCAACGTCACTCTCTCTCTCTCTCTCTCTCTCTTTCTCTCTCGTGTCTCCTCTCCGCTTGCTTGCTATGCCCGACTGATATCGTGCGTGCACGCACGCTTTTTAATACGTGAGCGCGCGAAAGAAAGAGAGAAAGAGCCGAAGATAGCAACGAGAGTGAGAGTAAGCGCGCGCGCGCGCGCGTTTCGTTCTGCGATCTTCTTTTTCTTTTTTCATTTTTCATTGCGTATACATCCCAAGTACGTGCGTGAGAAGGACGACTCGTTAGCGGCCGGTCTGCGAATCGTCGCGCGGTTTTACTTTCTTTCGTTGCAGAGTGGGAGAGAAATGAATCGATGCATTTATATGGGCACATCGTTTTATTATAGATTGGAAATATTTTTAGACTACTATATAATTGGATAGAATTGATTTGTTGATAAAGAGATTGCGGAACTTTAGATTGTTTATGTTTAATGATTTTCATTTTTCAAGTTTTCATTTGAAAATTTTGCGAGAAACGCTCGATTTTTGAGAAACACCAGGATGATTATAGTATAACGTACAGAAATATGTTTTATCTTTGCTTGATTTTAAACAAAATTCAGAAAACTAAAGAATGAAAAATATTAATTTATGTTGCATACGTACAGCGCTGACTTATCATCTTCGAGTCACGAATTTTGATTAAGCATACGTCGAAATTTTTCGCGTTCTCTTATGTTAATTATAAATATCTTTTTAGCTTACGCGCTAAGATGAACTTTTCATACCGAATAAAAATCGAAATTCTACGGTATTCGAACAAAACCTAAAAAAATATTTGAACGATATTTCAAATGAAAAATAAATCATGAATTTGTAATATATTGGTACGATAAAAAAACTTGTTTTACGAGTTATACGACATATCATGACTGAAAGTCACTTACAGTATGCATTATAAATAAAGAATTAGAAGGATAATTGTTTTTTATAATTAACTTATAAGTTAATTACCAAGATTACCGAGAACTATTTAGAAACCTAAAAGTAAATATAAAAATTAAAAAAAAAGAAAAAAAGAAAGAAAATAAATGGGAAAAATTAAAGAGAATCCATTCCGCTCTACATTTTTAACAATAAGACCGTAGCGATTTTCATTTTATCGCGCGCTGTCGCCTTCCTTGTCAAGCGTAAAGAAAAGTAAATATCTCACGTACGACACGTGAACACGCACACGTGCGCACAGAAGTGACGTACATACTCGGTAACACTTGGCTGCATCTATAATAGTTTACCGTTGCAGTCGGAAAAATTCAACGTAATAACTCCTTTCGTAGCCGAGAGTTTCGTTATCCCGCAAGCATAATCGAAAGGGATATCGCATACGATTTTCGCTTTTTCCTTTAGATGAACGTGCGTGACACATAAACGCTCTGTATAATGCGATGTGTACGATAGCGAAAGACACATGCATGTATACGTATGTAAATACAAATACATGTGTTTCTTTTTACGTTCAAGGTTCGCCCGATAATATTCCATTAATGAAAGAAAAGATGGACGATTGTTATGTATCAAATACATCGAGTAAAACTGGATCACTTTTTGGACAATCGCTCCGGTTGACAAAACTGACAGGTCCAAGGTCTCAAATCCGGTTTTCTCACGAAGTAGAGAACTTTTTTGAACAGATATGTATTTATTCTTAACAAAAACATGTTTTTTTTTGTTTTTTTTTTTTTTTTTGTTCGAAATTTTATGCGCAAAAATCTTCCGCGGTTTATTGGACTCTTAATTTTTTAAAGATATTTTACATATCGAAGAACTTTCATTGCGTGCGTTCAATGTGAACGAGTTTTTATAAAATAATAAAGGAAATAATAATAATAATAATAAAGGTTGTGCGTTAGAAATCTACTTCAACATAGAGAAGATCTTGTGGTTAATTTAGATAAGGTAAAAAATAAATATACACTGAATTTGAATTGAAAAATAGAAATTTAATTTATTAAATTAACTTGTAAAATTAAAGGTAAAAAGCCCGAGGGCATAAAAAACCCTTGAAAATTATATTATTTGTATAAAAATGATTTAAATGTGTTGAAGTATGATCGGTGTAGTATTGATTAATGTGAAAACGATAAAAACGAACTTAGAACGCAGGTGCGAACAATTTTATTCTCGCGGAGAGTAAGTGTCGAAAAAGACGAAAGATTGCGAGAAACAAGTGACCGTAGCCGATAGACTCTACAACGTAGACTGACCTTTCTTGTATTCGTCAATCGCAGGGGCTAAAGAACAGTAATGCTTTGTTTCAGTAAAAACTGTCTTGCATATGCCCGAAAATATCGAAAGGATAACAGAACCATAATTCAACCTTCGAACGTTTGCTTGCCCCTCTAGAATCATAAAGTAATAATAATGTTTAAAGAAAGATTCTACGCGAGGAAAAAATCCCAAAAGAAAGAAAGAATTTTATGAAGCGCGGCGTACGTGACAAAACGAAAATATTATATTACAATGTAAGTTTTCGAGAATGTTTTAATTCCTGAAGATTTATTTCTGATTTTTCCGATGAAGTAAAATTAATACGTGTACAAAAATAATTTTACTATTATATTTCATACTTCGTGTACGTTGGGTGAAAATAGTTTTTATATATATATTGATAATTTAAGAAATAAAAATTCTCACTACCGTACAAAGGTTAAGGATTAATGAAATAAAATAAAACAATTTCGAAAAGATTCGCTGACACTTTATTGTCATTAGCCATCCGTATTTCTTGTACTATTATAATAATACATTCAAGTTTATAATATACATACATATTTTACATGATCGCTGATATAATAATTATTAACAAACCAGACATTACCGGCGAGTAACAATGTAACTTTGATCATTATTTTTTTTAATTTTTTTTTTGTTTTATTTATTTATTTTTATTATTTTTTTTTTTTTTTTTTTTTTTTTCTACTTTAATATTTTCTTTTTCATCTATAGAATCTGCTCACTATTGATTATTTCGAGTAATATATACTTTCACCTTGCTCTTTTCGATTCAAAAAATCTTACTATGACATTTGTTTTCCTTTTTCATAATTTTACCAGCGACACGTATCGAAATACCAGTTTCCTTTAATCTCTTATCATTTCTTACTTTTTATTTCCAACATCAACACAAATACATGCCACACATTATCCTTATTATAATTAATTAATAATATTTTTTTTTTTTTCATAAGATTTGCAGCGGTTATATTGCCTAAAAATTAAAAAAAAAAAAAAAAAAAAAAAAAAAATGAACGATTAGTTGTTGACATTTTCACCTTGCCTTTCTATAATTTATTATTATTTATTTATTCTTTTTTTTTTTTTTTATTTTTTTAAACATTTTCATCGATTTGAAAACACACACGTGCACACAGAGCTAAAAGAAGTTTTAAAGATTCAGCATGAAAAAGGCAAAAAGCTTCGCGAAATTTTTTTATTTGTTCATAACAACTCTAATTATTAATTTATTTATTTATATATATTTTTTTTTTCTTTTTTTTGTTTATAGAAAAAAAAGGAAATATCTATGGTTCGATTTTCTAATCGTTAAAGGGCAGTCTTTAACACGATTTTTCTAATAATGAAATACTTTATTATGTATTTGATGAATGACATGTTAATAGGTTTTGTTTGTATTTATTTAGTTTTTTTTTTTTTTTTTTTTTTTTTTTATGAAACTGTTAAGCCTTTTCCTTTGCTTTCGTTGACATTGTATTAACAACTATAATTCAAAACGTTTATAAGAGAGACAGGAGGGGAAAATATATGTATATACAACGTTTAGAACTATCATACCAAAATGAGATTTGGAAATATATTTGCCGTTACAGTGATGGACAAATTCTCTAAAATGCATTGAATTATGAATTTTTCTGATATATTAGAAAATAACGATTAATTAATGTATTGTCTTTGTTTTAATTGATTAATTTTTTCAAATTTGTCATAATTATATTCTATATATTCACAGAATAATTTTAATACCACGAAAAAGTTTATTTCATGTAAACAAAAATTACTTATAACTTTTACAAAATTGATTAAACTCAAAATACAAACACAAATGTTGATGAATCTCAAAAAGACAGAAAAATTCAAATTCTTACATTTTCTAATATTTTTAAGTTGTATATCGAATTCGAAATACTCTATAGATATTAAACGAACCAATTTTGATCATCTTATTTATAAAAAAAAAAAATCGCAAATTTTTCAACATTAGAATTTTTTTTTTACTTGTAACAAGTTTTACATTAATGATAAAAGTACTATTTAAAAAAAATCATTTGTCGACGCTTTTGTTATTATAAGCTAAAATTTGTAAGAACATAAAAATTACACATAATCATTACAATTATAATATTATTGTTATTACCATTACGTGATGTTTTAAAGTTAATAGTCTTATAATATATGACTTTTCTTTTTAGTTTGTTTACTTTCATTATTGTCGTTATAATAATTGATACATTTTTATTAATACATAACTTTCATATTCTCCGCCGTTGGCGTCGTTAACATTGCAACTTCATAATTTTTGCTCGTCCGCTCGTTAAAATTTACAAGCATCGACGTTTAAGTATATTTTATGTATTAGGTGTGATGTATGTGTATATATTATATGCACATATCGATAAATATATGTATATACATTACACGAATGAATAAAATGACGCGTGAATTCATCGCGCTTTATTTCAATCACATAATCTGACGATCAGCTGCTATTAATTTTTATTTAAGTATATAATTTATACAATGTTTTCAAACAAAATCTGTGCGGCAATTTTTTTATAATTATTATTTATTAACAAACTTAAACGCTATCATTAATAACGCAACTTTATCAGGTAAAAACTTTTCTGCTTCACTCAAAAGTCTATATGTTTCTTCTACAATTTATGTATGTATACATGTATATATTTATTTATATAGTATTGCCATTGAATAAAACGTAAATTCAAAAAATATCATATCAACGACTCAACGAAATAATATCAACTATACATAATCTACAATATTTATTGCGAAACAAAAAATTTTTCAACATCCCTATTTGAAACGCGATAAATCTTTACGAATCTATAAAGCTCAGCTTCTATTTATTTCAACTTATCGAATATATATCAGCAATTTATCAATAATATCGCGTGTCGTCTTTCATATGTACAAAGTAATAAATAATCGCGTTGTCATTTGTTTCAAATTTTTTTTTTTTTTTTTCGAGTTATTTCTTCATTTTATTAACCCGTCTCGTTTCATTCTCTTCGTATCCTCGCACTATCAAAACGACGTCGTCGAATGTGCGCGAAATAAATAAAAAATAAATAAATAAATAAATAAATAAAAAAAAATAAAAAAAAAAAAAATAAAAAAAAAGAAAAAAGCACGTTGCCGATATACAACGGTTAAAAATGAAGGAATTTTCACGAGCGTTATAATTTCAACGGCCGACGATTACGCGTGTATTACTAACGCGCGCGTTGCACATCGAGTGTAACATCCGTTTTTGCGCAAACCGGTGCCAATTCGATATATGCGTATTTTATATACCGTTGCGTTCTCGCTCGATAGGGCAACGAACACGCGGGGAATGAGAAATGTAAAGAAAAATAAATTTTTAATTTGCGATAAAACGTGCTATTGAGTTTGCCACTCGTGCGTTGAAAAAATAATTTCTAGGCGCGGATTGGCAACAAAGGGAGAAAGAAGAGCGCGCGATAATATACTTTCCGGCGCCCGGATTAATATTGTAATTATCGAGGATAAAAATAATCGTCTGTATAGTGAGCTTTTGAGTTATTTTTACTTTTGTTATTTTTTTTTTTTTTTTTTTTTATTTTTTTTTTATTTTTTTTTGTTTTTCACCTCGTTGACTTGGCGGTACACTTTTTGTCGTCGTCGTCGAGAAAATGATAAATAACTCTCTCTTACATCTTTTCACTGACGGATGTGTGTGTGTGTGTGTGTATGTATACATATATATTTTCATGTATATATACGTAAATAGATTCACAGCGCCCGATAATTGTTTTATTTATTCATTTATTTATTTTTTTCTTCTTCTTCATTTTATAATTTAATATTGTGAATTATTATTGAAGTTTACGTTATATAAGTATATTATTTTATATAATATATTTTGCTTTATATAAATATCTCAGAATTATTGTTCGAACAGCATTAGAACTTAGCCTAGATGGTATATTTATTACCACTTTATTATTATTTTATTTTATTTTTTTTTCTTTTTTGTTATTAATATATCGTGTCGGTCAATTTTTAGAAAAATTATTTGAATTCAAAGACCTTTTTTTTTATATATATATATATATATATATCTTCTATAACATACTAATGTATATTAACTTTGAAATAAAATAAAATTTACAATGCATAATCGATATAAAGTTATTATAACCTTCGTAATAAATTATCAATATAAAACTATAAAACGATAATAAATAATAAATCTCATTTAAAACAACAACAATGTGAATTATTTTACAAAATAAAAAGAAAGCAACTTCAAAAATTAAAAAATTATTGTTAAAAATGACTTTTGGATGAGTGATTCGCCACGCTCTTAAACGTATCAAGCTTACGATCGTTTGTCGATCTCGGGTTCTAGATAATTTTATCACGCATCGCAATTAAAGACTTATTAGGCCAAACACTACTTCGATGCACGATTTTGTGCAGATTCACATATAACATTCATTTGAGGGATTCGTCGATAAATCGGCTCGCTTTATTTATCATTTCATTCCATTTTACCCGATTGATTTAGTTTTATTTTTATCGAAATAATTAACACGAGAAAATGATAATTTATTGATTTAAAATTATCGCTTGCTGCGAAAGTGTTTTTTTAAAAAAAGTTGAATAAAGCCTTGATTTGACAATATGGAACAATATAAAGGATACAGTAATTAATGATATTTGAAACGTAAAATATTCCTTTTACATCAATTGTTGTATATATTTCTTTTTTTTTTTTGAAATTGTGTGTATAATATATTAATATAAATTATTTTGTAATTGCGAGCAAATTCCATACTTTTTTTTTATAAATAGAGTCCGATCCCTTAAATGTATTCCATTAAATATAACTAAACGTAAATTTGTTGTTATAGGATATAGAATTAATACTGTAACGAATACACGATAAAACGTACAATTTTCAAGGAACTTCTTCAATAAATCTCTGCATAAATTAACGATAACTAAGCTATTTTGCAAAGTAAACATTATTATCTCTCACTCTCTCTTTCTTTCTAAATATATATATATATATATATTTCCTTTTTTTCCTTACAGAACACATATACACTTGCCTCTCATTGAATCTATATTTATATAATCTCGATCGTATTTACAATAAATATATTGCTCTAATGCTACAAAAAGGACAATGTAGAAATAGTCAATTGCTGCACGCGAAAAAATTATTGTCGATTTCGCAATTGTTAATCCGTCAGTTTGAAAATTTAAATCACGCGTAAGAAAAAAACAAACGCGTATACGTAAAAGAAGAGAAGAAAATAAAGATTAAGAAAACGAAATTATCAACGTCTAAAATACTTTGCAATTTGTCATTTGTTTTTCCGCCACAATTAAAACCCACAAAAATACGAGCAAAAATAGAGAGAAAAAAAAAAAAAGAGAAAGAAAGAATCGAAAGGATTACATAGAACACATCCCTCGCTGTCTCCGCGTGAGTTTATCGTTAATCATCGTTCGATCAAACTCGACCGACGCGCGATATACTCAACAAAAGAATACATATCTGTCGATCGATATGGATTACGATGTTTTTTTTTTCTTTTTCTTTTTTTTTTTCTTTTTTAGGAGGCAATTATTTTAGCAACGAATACATATATATTTATATAGCTTTTGATCGCGCCTTTAAAATACATTACACAGGTGGTATATTGCCCGCGTTGAGACTAATTATTACAGCTGCACGACACAATATATATATATATATATCTATATATATATCGAGCTACACGAACGTTCCTTTGCACGTTTAATTTCTCTTTTCTATCTCGTCTCGCCACGTCGATGCATGACGTTCCTCGTTTTCTTTTTTTGTTATATCGTTCGTTCATTTCACCGGTAAATTATTAGATCAATCTCTTTATAATATATTTATATATATATATATATATATATATATATGTATATATTAATAATTCAGTAATAAATATTCTATCTTCGCTCGCGTTTGTTGTTTTTATTTTTATACTTCTTTAAAAAGATCTCGCGTAAATTGACTCATTTCGTAAGTATTATTCATTTTTTTTTTTTTATTTCTTTATTATTATTTTTTCTCCTTATTCGCGTCTTATTATTGTTAGCCGAGCAACTGAAATTACGCATAAACGCTCGTAATTTGTTATATTTTTATCTTTTTTTTTTCCTTTTGTTCGCTACTTTAATATTAATATTTATGTATTTTCATAAACGTAAATCATCGTCCCTTTCTTACTTTTTTTTTCTTCTAAATTTCGTGTTTATTATAGATATTGTCATCACGATACACATATATATCTATATATCGAAACGATCGCGCAATTACTTTCTTTTAAATACTTTCATGAGTTTCATATACATATATTGTTTACTTTTTAATTTTAAACATTTTATCATTATAACTTGGCTTAAATTTTCTCGATACTCAACAAATCCCTATCAAGAAAAACACTTGCCAAAAAATGCGCTTAAAAAAATTTACGAAAAATGCGTCTTGAGCATTTATACATGTATATATATATATATATATTTTTTTTTTTTTCTTATTCTTCTAATTACTTTCATTTGTTTCTGCTAAGTATATCTGCTTTATAATACTTTCATTTTTATTTATTTTAGTCATTAATTTATTTATTATTATTATTATTTTATTTTATTTTATTTTATTTATTTACTTATTTATTTTTTTTTTTTGCTTTATTTTTTTTTGTTTTGCTTTATTTTGCTTTATTTTGCTTAACCATACCCACACGATTTTCGCATGATAAGTACATTTTTGTTCAAGTTTCTCGAAAGGGATCTCTTATAACATCAAAACCGTTTCGTGTCAGAGTGTGCGTGTGTATACATACTTTTTCACATATGTATGATTTATGTATATATTTATATATGATTTGTTTAATCGTACTCTTTTCTAAAACGCGAAGTGACATTAATGTCCCACTACGATCTCTTAAGGTACCCGTGTGTTAATGTATATACTTTCATTCAAATTTTATTTTTATCTCATCGATTCTACTTGCTTGTTTACCTTTTGATTTCGATACCTCGAACTTTCGTTTGATTAATTTCCCTTTCTTATCTTCATTCTACCCTCGATATTTTCCTCTTACATATCATTTTTTTATTGCTGCGTTTTATAATTTTACTCCAATCGGTTTTCTCATTCGCGCACGAGGAGGAATAATACCTAAAAGTTGCAGCTAACGGCGCTGCCGTTTGTTTTCACTCGAAAGCAAATCGATTTGTGTTGTTAGTCGTCGATTTTATTGTCATTCTTTTTATTTGTCAATTTTTTTTTTTTTTTTTTTTTTTTTTTTTTTTCTTTACTTTATTATTGTTAAACTAACTTTAAAGGTGCAGATTTTAATAAGTGCAATTATTGTCAACCCTGCAAAAGTTACATATTAACCTTCTTTTGGGTTAAAGTGCGATTTAGTCATTTTTCCTTGTCTTCAAATTTAATTTTTATGCCGTTCAGTACTTGAACAATTATTGTCTTCAAGATTATTTTTAGTTGTGTGCTTTTTCATCGTTAATTTTCAATTTTCTTCGATTTGAACACCTTGTTATTGATTTTCTTTTATTTTTTATTAAGTTAAAAATTATTGTCTTTCGTAGTATTTTTTCTTATCGTGTATCGTGCGTGTTTAAAAAGTGCAATTCATGTATATTATATTAAATATAATAAATAATATAAGTTTTAGATATAAAATAGAATATTTTTATCTCGACTATGCCTTTCTTAAAACACCTTAATTTAATATTGTCTTACGCCGGTTAAAATTCAGAAAAAAAATCTTTCAAAATAAGATATTTTTTATAAAGAAAAAAATTAATGCGTTTCTTCGTATTTTTGTTTTTTTCTTTTCTATAAAAATTTTGTGTCCTATAAAGAGTATTGTCTTTTACTTCATTCCTTATAATTAAATACTTTCATTTCGTTTGATACTAAAATTATCACAAATGTACTTTCATTTAATTTTTTGATTCGTTATAATAAATATAATCATCATACTTTCATCGTTTAACTTACTTTCAATAAAACTTTATGTGAGTTTGTTTATTCCAAAAATTGCGCAAAATATTAATAGAAAAAAAAAAAAAGAAAAAAAAAATTCTTCATCTTATCGAATTCTTTTAAACGCATACGAGTATTCGCCATGTAACTTTTTGTCATTTACTTAATATAATAATAAAAAGTTCACGCAATCGCATATATATATCGCACTCTTATAAAACGCCCGATCTTTGATTAAAACAGCTCTGTCATCTGCCCTCTTAGGTATTGATGATGTAGACGAATTGTTTGATTATATCCGCCTCGCCTCTTTTTCTTTTTTTTTTATTTTTTTTTTTTATTTTTTTATTTTTTTTTATTTTTATTTCTCGGCACGTTACTTAATTTCGCTGTCGATGTTTCTGAAATAACTTTAAACTTTCGTACGCTTAATTATTTCAAGGAAGCCAAAGAGGTTTATCGGTAACCTGGACAAATTTAAAATTTCATTCGCTTTCGATCGATTGTAAATTTTAATGATTAGTTTCGTAAAAAGAGGAATTTAATTGCTATCTTTTTTTCTACTTTCGAGCACCATTCGATATGTTAAAACTTTCAGCATCTTGCCGTTTTTACTGTTTATATTATTCATTATGAATTTTATAGCTTTATACACGCATTCCTCTATTTATGATATTCAAAATTTAATATAAACTTTACAATCGATCTTTAACTCAATACTATTTTTACTTCTATAAATGATATAGTATTGTTTAAATAATATGCAATAGAAAAAAAAAAAATTAACGATTCTATCGTATAAATAAAGATGTTTTAAATAAACATTAATATTCGATATCTGTTAGAGCCCACAGAATCTTTTAATACTCTTAATAAAATCAAATATTTACTATTGACATTATACTTTACTCTAAACCAATCAATTTTATTTTAAACCTATTGAAATAAAAATCACAATTTTTGATTAAAAAATTTCAAACTCAACGTATTTAAGTATTATAATGAAAACTTAATTGCATACCGATTAGAATCTGTGGGCGATCCGAAACTGCTTTTTATCATCGAGAATACGAACGAATCGTGAAAAAAGTATAAAATAATAAAAATCGAAATGTTTTGGTCCAGATTACAAAGTTTCGACGAGTAGGCTTTACTGCCATTGATGCTCCTGCATAACGTCATGGGTATAATCGTCCCTTGCCGGTGGCTGGACATAACTAGCGCTGACGGCACCGCTTGCGAATGGATTCGTCGAGACGAAGGGATTACCGGTGTTGCTCTCCGTGGCGCCGTAATTAATCGCTTGACCCCTGTCGATCGGCTCCTGCTGCTGTTGATATTCGTTCGTCGGCGCTTGATACTGCTGCTGTCCTGCTGCTTGTTGCTGATAAGGTGGCTGCTGTTGGTAAGGTGGTTGCTGCTGATAAGGTGGCTGCTGGTACGGTTCCGGCTGTTGCTCGTAAGGCGGCTGTTGATACGGTGCCGGTGATTGTTGATCGTAGTTCCAACCGACGTTCTGATTATCACCCAACGATGGCTGTCTCTGTAACGAGAATTTTAACGATAGCGATACTCGGCGAGGGTGAGATTAAAATTTTTCGAAAAATGTTCATTATTGAATGAGTTAGTTGACGTTGAGGTAAAGTTAGTAACTTACGATGAATTGAGTCTGCATAACCTGAGGTGGCGGTGGCACCGGAGGTTTAGTTTGAGCCAAATCGTCCAAAGGATTCCAGCTGGCTTTTTCTTCTGCCGAAGGATCGGCCCAGGGCTGCAACTCACCGGAGCAAAATATCGCGTAGAACGTAACCCCGACAAAGTGCACGCACGCGGCCATGATGAATACGTTGCGCCAACTGTGCGCGTCCTTGTGCCTCGTAATATTGTCGACGAATATGGGTACGAGGAGGCCAGCTATGGTACCGATTCCGTTCGACATACCCATGAGGATACTGGCGTAACGCGGCGCAATGTCTAGATGATTGACGTTGAAGCCGGAAATGGCGAAACCGCTGCAAGCGACTCCGACGGTCAGAGCCATCGTCGCCGCGGCTCCGTTGCGATGGGTCGTGCAATTGGCGACGACCAGGAAAAATAACGCCTCCATGCCGAAACCCCCGCAGTTGAAAAGTTTACGGACGTTCGTCGTCGTCATGATGCCGCGTTTTCGCAGGTGATCCGCCAGTAAACCGCCACACGGTACGATCATCGTCATCAACAGGTGAGGCAATGAACCCAATACTCCCGTCTAAATAATTTTTTTTTTTTTTGTTTTTTTTTTTTTTTTTTTTGTTAACGATAAGTAAAATTTTCAATGATTTTATAAGATTTATACTGTTCGATCTAAAAGCTTACCTCAACGACCGGCATATCAAAAGCTTCGTGCATGAAGCGAGCTTGAAACAGGACGAGCAAATAAAAATTCCACGATCTGCAGAAATTGGCGACGATAATGGCGTGCACGGGCATCGAGGTGAAGAATTTACGCCAAGGCGTCGTTGCTATCGTCGGCATCGGTAGATTAACTTGGGCCTGACCTAACGAGTCTTCGATGTAGCGTAATTCTCGTGCGGATATACATGGATGCTTCGATGGCTTTTCAAACGCCAACCACAGCCAAAAACCGTACCAGATTACTCCGAAAAAGCCTACAATTATTTTAATCGTATTAATTTTTAAAGTTTTTAATTCATCTGTTACAATAAGTAGCTAAATAAATCTTGAAAAATAAAATTTTTCAATTATTCTTATAAAATAATAATCATTTGATTGAAATCTACTTCAATCTGTCCACTGAACAAGTTTTACTACTGAAATTTAACATGTTGCATTTTAAAAAGCAACTAATAACTTTTACTTAAATAATTATCTTCTGTAAATTATTCAATGAAATTATAGTTGGACGGTTATTTATCTCAACAACTTAAATAAATAGATTAATTTATGTAAAAATAAATAATTAAATAAATAAATTATATTCCAACAACTGTATTCATTTAGCTTGAATAGAAGAAACCTTTAAACACACTTATCAACGACTTACAACGATTTATCCATCGTAATCATAAAAAAAACTCACCGTAACAATAGAAAGACGCCGACCATCCTAACCAATCGCTTAAAATACCAGAAAGCGGCATTCCTATGACAACAGCGGCGTACGAGCCACAAAACGCGAGAGTAGCCAATCGGGATCTTTCAAGAGGTGGCGCCCAAAATTTCCATATACCGTGACACGCCGGATACGTGACACCCTGTAATCAAATGTTGTTGATTTTTTTTTTTTTTTTATTTTTTTTTTTTTTTTATTTCTTTTATTTCTTTATTTTTATATTAGTAAAGAGTAGTTTATAAAGTAATTTTCATTATTCGATGTTGTAAAATGATGTTGTGTGTATTATTTAAGATTTCAAAATGAATATTAAACATAAATTTATGTAATGAGCGTTATTATGGTCGCAATAAAAGTAAAAATCGATAGCAATTTATGCTTATTTATTTGTAAAAAATGAGAAATAATTATGTAATATAAATTATTATCATTTTATTAAGTAGGTGAAACTATTATTTATTTATTTTTTTTTCTTTTTTAAACGATTAACGCGTAACAGGCTTTTTTTTACAATAAGAATTATATAACGCGTATCTTGAAAATAAATAAGAATATGTTGTAAGTTAATTTTTAACATCGACCATAAAAAACGCGTTTAATTTTCGTCTCGAAACATCGACGAAAAATAAAGCACAACTTACCTCGACTAAGCCCTTGCACACTTGGACGAACATGTAAAGAATTGGACTGAGCGAAATGGCCTGCGGCACGACTAGATTGAGAAAGGACGAGATAACGATGGCCAAGCCGAATATCCTGTTCGCTGGATAAAGAGAGGCGAGAAAGCCACCCGGCACCTGTGTCACCAGGTATCCCCAAAAGAACGACGAATCAACGGCGCTCTGAGTTGCGATCGTCCAGTTGAAGACGTTTTTATCGGACGAATCGTTGGTCATTTTCAGCTTGGCCATACTCATGTTGCATCTCATGCCGAATGAAATGATGAAACCTTTTTAAACGAGGTAAGAATTATTGAAGTATTCGTTTCAAATGATTGCGAGCAATCGTTTTTTTTTTTTTTTTTCGCGAAAATATCTTTTTTTAAATTTTCGACGCCAATAATGCCAAATAAATCGTATCTATTTTCGTCATATTTCAAATCGTACATATTTCAAAGACCTTAAATTACACAGGACAGTAAGGAACTTACCCATACAAGCAAGTAGCGCAATGGTGTACCTCTTGGATAAGCATGGACATTCGGGTTTACAGTAAGTGTCGATGTGACGTAAGGGCGGCCTTTCCGGTTCCGGTAGCGAGTCGAACGAGCCTTGTTTGGGAAATCTTTCCTTCTCGTCCTCGAAGCCCTTGTTTTCCTTTATGTGCTCGCTCGGCATTTCGAACTCCTCATAGCCTCCCGGTCTTCGCATACTGAGTCAAAGAGTTTCATTTATTTATTTATTTATTTTTTTTTTTTCTTTTTCTTTTCTATACTTAAAACTTATCGATACATAAAAATTTTTTTCATTATAAACTTGGAATATTCTGATTGATTTTTTACGGTTTTTATGTTTTATAATCACAAAAAATTAATTATGACAGTATTCTCTTTTTTTTTTTTTGTTAAAGGAAAAAAAGGATACTTATTTATTTAATATGAAAAGAAGAAACAATGTACAAACATACAAGATTTAATGCTTGTGATTCTTTTTTTTTTAACAATGCGATTTCAAAAGAAGATCGCCTTACCCAGAAAGTTTCTGAGAAGCTTTGGTCTTGAGGGAATCGAAGGCCGCGAGACCCGCCGTCGCGAATCCGGACATTTTCCAATTATTGGGGTTGCTTCTGCTCTCGTAATGATTGCGCTGTTGTTACGCAGCCCCTAAAATCAATTTATGTCTTTCAATTTTATTAAGCAGTAATAAATAAATTGTTTTTTACAAATTTGATAAAATTTATTAAAAATATTAAAAAAATTATAGCAAAAAAAAATATTGGGTATTCGTTAATGAATAGAATAAAAAATATTATATATTTTGATCATAATCATATTGTTAAAAAAATTTTATCGATATTCACTTTTATATTCAAAATTCGTTCTCCTGACCTCAATATTTATAATAGTACACGTAACCTTGTACACTATTCAAGAGAAATTGAGGACATTATATATTTGAATCCCAATATCATACTCTAAACATTTTTTTAACGATGTATTTAACAGTCCGACATACATCGATAAAAAGTTTGCGAAACGCATTTGGAAATATTAACGAGAACGTAGAACTTTACCTGCCTTTCATTTTGAACTTTGCAAAAATTTGCCAATCGGAGAAAATAAAAAAAAAGTATCCTTAAATAAACTTAAAACGCTCCTCACCTCACATAGCTCAACATTTCGAGAAAATAAAAACTCTTCATTTATCCCCCTTCCTCTCTTCCCAGTAAGAAATCCGCGTAATTTTCGACTTTTACCGTACAGAAGGGAGAGAAGAAAGTTTCTCTTCGTAAATGTCCAGCCTCGTTTTTTTTTTTTTTTTTTTTTTTTTTTTTTCCCCAATACAAAGCGCGGAGCCGAAGCGTTAAAAAACCCGAGGAGTAAGAGCGGGTTATCCCTTAGTCAGAAGCAAATCTCCGTACGGATAAAGAAGGGAAGAGTTGGTGGAGCAGCGGTTGATTTAGAATTCGATGGCTGTTTATTTGCTCGTCGGCTCGAGCCTCTTCGTGCCTTAATCCGGCGCATCTCGAGGGAGAAGCTGCCTTCGCGTCTTCCCTCGCCCTCGCCCTTCTATTCGCTTCTACGAGCAACCCTCGTATTCATCTTTCGTAGTGTATATCCGTGTGTGTGTGTGTGTGTGTATGTGTGGGTGTGTTAGAAAACGGAGAGAGTTTGCCGCAAGTCTTTATATACGAGAGGGTGCCACGACTTTTTCGCGGCTTTTCTTCCTTTCTATATAGTGACGATGCGAGATTTATTTATCGGTTCATGACTTGTTTCATTTATTATTTTTTTTTTTTTTTTTTTTTTTTTTTTTTTTTTGCGCCTTGTCGAGACATTATTGTAAAGCTGTGATGATTTTTTTTTGTGACTTGATAATTGCATTGACTTGCATCGAATTTTAATATCGACAAATGGAATTGATTGATCAATCGCGTTATCACAAAGTTTGATTTTACTATTACGCTTTACTATTACGTTTGATTTTACTATTACGTTTCATCTTACTATTACGCGATATAATGTAAATTTTCTTATAATGCGTTGCGTAAATACACCGCGTAATGATCATATTACATGATATTTAATTCGCGAGTGAGCCCAGATTAAGATATAATTAATATTACGATGGTAATAGTTCTTTCTTTTACATAAATTAACATAAAACGTTTACGTAATTTTGCACAAAATTTACTTTTTTTTATATGCACACAAAATTTTTTATTTCACAAACAACGTTTAAAAGAGTTATGTTAAATTGCTTTCAATATTGATAGTTTTATGTAATTAAATTGAAAATAAGGTTTTAAATAGAGAAGTTAAATTAAAACTTTATAGAATAAAGTAACGACAAAATTTCGATAATGCAGATAAATAAGAAAAAAAAAAAAAAAAAAAAAAAATTGAATAATAATCAAGCAAGCTACACATGCATATACACATCGTACGAAAAATAACGGGGGCGCCAAAAAGTCTCGATCGAAATTCCAATGTCGCGCGTGCCGAAGAGTGAGCTAAAAAAAAGAGAGCAAGAGAGAGAGAGAGAGAGAGAGAGAGAGAGAGAGAAAAGTCGGCGTGTGTACAGACGAGTCCAAAGCGACGCCGGGACGCAGCGATAATAATTCCTCCCTATACCAATACGCAAGGACGATACCGGCACACTCGCCCAAAAGCGCAAAGCCCTCGTACGGGATATGCTTGCGACTCCGAAGTATCATCAATCGGATATTAAAAGCTCCCGTATATATATATATATATATATATATATATATATATATATATGTATGGGTTGACGCATCCACACATCAACACGTGACCGTGTCCGAGACAATGGACGGAGAAATGCACACGCGTCGACACGTGTTTGACAGGCAACATATACGTTCAACGCGTGTAGATCTGCACTCTACGGTATATAGTCGTGAGCGGTGATCGAGTGGCGAAATAACCAGCTAATAATGGACAATTTTTATTCTTTTACAAAGCTTCTTCTTTTTTTTTTTTTTTTTTTTTTTTTTTTTTTTTTTTTTTTTTTTTTTTTCTCAAGCAAAGTGGGAGAGGAAGGAAAAAAAAAAAAGAAACGTAAATCAGCCATAGTTAAAGTTGTCGGTGAACGTAAAAAGATAAAACAACGCGTTTCCTCGATCGATCGATTTTTACGCGCTGAATTAATTTTACATCGCGACGAGTTTACACGCTTTGCTCGACATTTATTTTACTTGTACTCGATACGACGACGTGTACGTATCAAAGACCAGAGAATTGAAGTTTTTTGATGTTCTGCTCTTGCGATAAAGACAGATTGATGTTAATAAAAGGATTTATTTTATGAGGTGCTTTTTTCTTGGCTCTTCGCCCTTTTATTTATGGTTGTTTACCACATAGTAGTAAATTTTAGTATCATTATGATATTTAATAATCCTTTTTTCATTTTTCTCAGATAAATCTGATAATTATTAAATACATACGAACCGAGAAGATCAGCGACGATGTCTTTTTATAACATTAATAATTATTTTAATTAGCATAATATTAAAGCAAATTTAATTTCAATAAATAAATTTTTTTCTTTATATGAAACTACGAAATCGACTGTAAATTGACTACGAATAGATGTATATTCTACAACCGAACTTTGTATGAAAAAAAAATAGAGGTCACAGTTCTACATTCTTACTTGAAAAGAAAACTTGTATTATCACTAGTTCGTAAGTTGAAATTTTTTTTTATTAACATACGTAAACAATAATATTTGACCATCGAAACTCACATTAACGATTCAAATTTTAACGTCTATTTTTAACGGCTTTGAATTCATTTCGCGGTATTGATCCCAAGTCTAGTTCGATAAAAGCTTCACGTCCATTTTTCATCTAGTGACGCCGTGTGAGCTTTTAACAAAAGTACCGAAATCGTTAAGATCGTATCGCATCGGTTATTGCGTTTAGTAATAAATGGTTGCTCTTATCTTTTAAAAAAACGAAAAATTTGTTACAATTTCTTTTATTTTTTTGTCACGATTTGTTGAAAGTAGCCTTGCCATATTAAGAAGTCGAAATGTATAATAATTTTCTTTTATAAAATCTAAGAAAAAAATTTCGTAAACAGGAAAATCAAGCTTGGCTAAGGTTGAAAGAATGAAAAGCATGATAAAACTGGTACGAGAAAGTTGAAAATTCAGTAATGGCGCTTGACGGTACCATTGCCAAAAATTCCTTTTGTCTTGAGCGATCTTTTTGAAATGTTTAGTGAACATAATAAATGATAAATTATGTTTTAAATAATATTTAAAATATTTTCAATCTACTTTTAGCACATAATTTTAATAGAGAATGAAAAGTTATATTTATTAAAATAATAGACTTTTTAGAACAATTGGCCAAATAACGCTGTAAAAAAAATTTTCTATACAACTTTAAAGCTTAAAAATATGAATCCGAAAAAATCTTTTCTCTTTTTAATTCTTCATCCTTGCAACCATACAAACTATTGCGCTTGGTCGCAATCTCTTAAAACTGCGACCTTGGCACTTTTTCAACAAAATTGGAACAACTCGTACGCTGAAAAGTTTCGATTCACATTGTCGACCAATACTTGATATACGTCACGTGTAATACAAAAAAGTATAAACGTATCACAAAGAAATTGTAGAGATTATCGGAAATGTATGCCAGTGGCCGGAATTCTTCACCGACGATATCCAAACGAGACAACGCGTCGCGATTCAAAATCACGATTAACAGAAAAAAAAAAAAAAAAAAAAAAAAAAAATCTTCACTGTTCGTTGGCTCTCTCAACGATTACTTTTAATTTTCCTTTGCACTCACAAAAGTCTTGAAAAAATTACTCGTACACCACTTTTTATCTATAATGAAGAGCGGCCAAGGAATAATCTTCACCCTCCGCACCCTGTCACAGGCTTAGGTACCAATGAGAACGATAAACTAAAGGAAGGGAACGAACGGAAGCTCCCCTTTGGGAAGCGATAAGATAAACGAAAATAATAATTGGAAAATAAAATGAGAAAAAATTTTAAAGACGTGAATGGGGACAAAAAACTTGATCAGCAAAAAATGGAATTCAAATATGCTTATGCACACAGACACACACACACACACATACACACATTATATACATATATATATATATATATATACATATATACGTACATGTATATACATATATATACATACGTATATACATATTTATATCAATGCTGGATGGATCGAGGATTATATGTCCACTCACCGATAATTAAGTCCAGATCGTGATACGTGCGCAGCGGGTTTCGGGGAAAAACGCGCGGGGCCTCTACGCGCGGCTCGCAGGCTCTTTCTCTCTCTCGGCTCGTCGACTCGAGGGGGCAGGCGAGAGAGCTCCCGCGGCCGCCGTCGCGAAGCGCCACGGTCGCACCCGACGGCGGGGGTGGCGGCGCGTAGTGGGGTGGAAGCGTGGCCGGCGCGCGCGCGCAACCGAGGATTGGCGCCTCCTCGAGCCGCGCATCGATATCGGGGGGGCCAATGGTAGCTGAGCCCGGATCGAGCCCGGGCGGAGCTTCCGATGTTTCTTCTTCCTCTTCTTATTCATCATTGTCTTCTTCGTGTTCTTCTTCTTCTTCTTCTTCTTCTTCTTGGTCGTCGCCTGCCGTGACCCTCGACAACGAGGACTCGATGTGCTGAGCTTTCTGCCGTCGACCGTTGATTCACTGGGAATGTCGACGAGGATGACGATCAACGGGATTTTTCTTTTTGGGATGCGCCGCAAAGTCTTTGTTTCTCGTTTCTTTTCGAACGTCTTGTCGAGCGGCTGGTTTAACTATTATTTTTACGATTAAAATGTTTTAACTCAAAGTATGAATTTTAATAATTAATAATATGATGAATTTCCTTAAATAGTTTTCTTCAAAATTTTTAATATGAAATTATTGCAAAATTATTGTCTTAAAATATGTTAAAATTACACTACTATGAGATTACATAAAATAGTTTTAATTTTATATAAAAATTATGATTTTAAAAAGTAAATAATTGGTTATATAAATGTTTTTTTTTTTTTCAGTTTTATGAAAATAAAATTAAACAATAAAATCAAAAAGTGAAAAATATAATTTACATATATATACCCAGGTCGCGTCTTACCACATTCGACATGTAACTACTGATACTTATTGTATACTTTATAATATATAAATGTTTTCAATTTTAAATTTTAAACTAAAAATATAAGAAATTTTTTTTTTTAATTTTATGCTTTACATAAAAACATAAATTTTTTACATATTTTTTAGTAACTTTTTTTTGTTTTTAGTAAAAATTTATTAAATAAAGCTCCTTCAGTAATTACATAAAAAATTAAAGTGTTTCAATAAAAAATTGAATTAATTTTTCTTGTTAAACGCGAAAAAATAATTACTCGTGCATTAAATAAATTATAAGAAAAGGATAATTTAATAGTAATATTTTTGTTTAAAATTATAAATGTTAAACTATTAAAATATCAATTCTCGTTCACCATATTATACACATTCGCTAACTTTAACAATTCAGCACGATGTTATTTTAATTCTGAAAATTATATTTCCATTCGGGAAACAAAATAAACGAGGCAAATAGCAAGATGCGTTTACGTTTGTCGATCGATGTCTTCGAGCACGGAAAGGCAAAGCAGAGGATCGAACCGATCGCCGGAAATATGAGGTAGAGTGAGAAAAGAGAAGAAAAAATAAGAAGGAAGAAGAAGAAAAAATTACGACGATGAAGACGGATGTGACTTCTTTTTTTTTAGTATTCTATACTAGTCGAGCTTGCGAACCGCACCAAAGCTTTTACTGCATCTCTTTCTCTCCCAGCCCCTTAATAATTCAACGTGACTCACTCACGTAACGGTTATTATTCTTATTCTTATTCGCGCCCAAGTTTTCACCCAATGAAATCGATAATAAGGAAAATCGTCTATTCCCTCCAATTTTTTTTTTTTTTTTTTTTTTTTTTTTTTATGTACGACTTCGATAACGTTGTGTGCGACGAAGCTTTTGTAGAGGCTTTTCCATTGTTTGAATAATTTGAATTTATAGATGACGTCTTTTTTATTTATAGCTTTAACGAATGTGATTAGTTTGGTTATACTTTTTTAAATTTTATGAGTGATGCACGTTTGTTAGTTAAAATTAAATTCCGTGAATTGTTCATTGACCAAATAAATTATAACTAAAGATAATTAATTATAAAAAAGAAAAAAAAAAAAAAACGACATGATTTTCAATTTAATTATTTTACAATAATTTTTTATTTCGTCGTGAATTAAATTACTCAAGCACTTGTTGATATAACATTTTGCGCGAACATTTTAAAACTCTTCATCGCATTCCTTTTTGAATTTTCTAATCCGATTTCAAAAGAAAAAAATTCATGTCGTTTAGTAAAATGAGCTTGAGATTGATGCCTTATTTCAAAGCTCATTGTTAATGAATATTTAAGGAAAAAAATTAACTTAATTAAAAGTAACTTATTTAAAAATAACTTTTTCCAAACGGAAAAATTCTCAATATTCACCAATAAATTTATAAAATGTTATTACGTATTTTAATAAAATTATATTAAAAATTATACGCTCAATTGTTTTAATAAACTAAACAATTTCAAGAAGTTATCATCTTCGCGTAAAACAAAAACAACTTTACTCGACATAAAATTAAAAACTATAAAAGAAGCACAATTTTGCACGAAAATAATGCCCTACATAGAATTGCTTTCAAGTAATATTATACTTTATAAAGTTAATAAACGTTTACTCGAAGAGAAGCAATGGCTTTTTCAACTTTCACCGGCGTAAACAACTTGCCAAGATATTGTTTATCAATTTAATCCTCATAAATTTTAAATTGTATTCTTAAAAAAAAAAGAAAAAGAAAAAAAAAATCACAAAATAAAATGCAAGTTTTTGTAAATGTTCTCGAACGAAGAAAATATTCCCAATAGCAGAAATGAATTCGCCGACGAAGTATCGTACGTTATCCGTACCGATATAACCGGGAAAGAGAATACGCGCGCTCGCTCGCGCCTGATATCAAAGAAGGGAGCAGCGCATTTCACCCTCGTTATTTGGGGAGATATATATATATATACAACGAGCGGCGTAACGCGCATTGTTGCAAACACACGCGGCGACGGTGGTCTTGCGAAACTCCTACTACGCCGATATCGATCGCTTCTCTCCGCCGAGTGAGAGAGAGAGAGAGAGAGAGAGAGAGAAAAAGGGAGATAGAGAAAAGTGCGGATGCTGCGTTCTCCCGCCTTATCTACCCGCGCGTTTTCTCTCATCTTTCATGTGCTTCTTTTCTCTCGTTTATTTTTTTCTCTTCGCGAATTTGTCTGTATTTGTGGATCGTGAAGTAGAAGCGAGATATCCCTCTATAGTAACTTGTGTATGGGTAGGTAAGAGTCGGAAAAATTGTGAGGCTGATGGAGCTTTGAAGATATATAAGGCCAGAGCGAACGGGAGATTTGCCGCGAATCATCATTTTTGCTTTTTTTTTTTTTTTTGTTTTTTTCAGGAAATTCATGGTGCTCAACGAACTGGCTACGCTTGTTGATTGAGGGAATGGTTTTATTAAGATGTAAGACGTCCCGAAAAAATAGATTTGGTCGTATATCGTATTATGATGTGTACTTCTATATTGCTTCTTTTCTTGGAAATCATTAATAGTAAAGATTGAATTATTTCGAGCAAATCATTTCGCATTTTATTGACAGCAATTTCAAATTTCTACGTAAGACTTGAAAAAAAAAAAAAAAATTGTTATAAATATACAAAATAAGCATACTTTTAACAAATAAAATTAATCCTTACCTACTCCTGCACGAATCATCAAAGAAACTTTGTCTTTATCCGAAATCCCTTTAGATTACGGTCTTTCTTTATCTTCGTATACTCCCTTCGCATTCACAAAATTTCATTCAAAGAAACGAAAAGGCCAGCGTAGAAATATAAAAAAAAAAAAAAAAAAATAAAAATAAAAATCATGATCGAATTCTACGAAATAGAAAAAAAGTTGATAAACGATGTGTACGGTAAGATGGTATTATCGCTATACGGCAATATTTAGAGAGATTATAGTATCGCGATGAATACATATTTAACGGAATGACGTTGTAAAGATAAAAAAAATAAAAATCGAAACGAGTAAGAATTATTTATTCAGGTGTGAATGAAAAGCTTTGAAAATGTTAAAATGATATTTAATCGTAAGATGCGTAAGATTTGTAAAGTATTTTTTAAATTTACGCAGTTTTATTTTTTAAAAAACGCGTTAAAAATAACGTAAGAGCATTTTATATTTAAAATCAATAAAGCATCGTATAATTTGAACAAATTATTTCTATGAAAAACTTGAATGGTTATGATTTTAAAAATGAAAAAAAAAAAAAAAAAAAATCAAAAACGATAACGCAATCTTCACATAGTTATCGGGCAAACAATCGAAATCAGCGGGGGCTTAAAATGTCCGTAAACTAAATTAAAGGAAAATGAAATCATATCGTAGGTGGGAGGAGATCGTTTGGCACATAATAGACTTTTCGTGCTTCAGCCGAGTCCGTCGACAAAAGGCCTCCGGGCGGTAGGAGAAAGGGGAGAAAAAGGGTACGCGGAAGCTCCCTTTCAAAAGCTCTCTCCAACCCGTCTCTTCCTCCCTCTCTCTCTCTCTCTCTCTCTCTCTCTTTCTCTCTCTCTCTTTCCCTTTCAACCGAAGCAAGCGATGGATATTTCATAATCGACCAAGAGATAGAGAGTGTGAGTGTGAGAGAGAGAGAGAAAAAGCTAGCAGCGTAAATGGACTCGTAAGTATGTGTATACACACAATGGTCGATGTGTGTTCGCTCGGCTTAAAAGCCTCACAGAGCGGCAGTTTAACAGCGTTGGACGCCAATTAGAGCTTTACCTTTGCGCGCGAAGGTAGATGGATTTTCTCTTACCTGTACGGTGTATATATCTATATATATATATATATATATATATATATACACGGTCAAGGGGGACAAACGTTTCACGATAACATCATTTACACGGGCAAACGATGCTCGGTGAGTTAAAGGAAAGCTTTTGCTGGGTTTGCGTATATACGAGCGCGTTTATCTGTGGGTGTATAAAGCAAATGCGTTTGTAATTTCGTGTGTTGGAATAATTACAGAGTTACCTGTCGTTAACGTAGACACGACGCGTGCTCTTAATTTATTTTTACGTTAATGTGTGCCGATACGTACATCTACGATGGTAAATAATTGTCGATGCGACGTGATATATCCATATTTAAAATTATATTGACGGAAATTTATGCTACATTTTATAAAACACATGAAAACTAAATAGAAAATTATTTAGAGTGAATGATAACAAAAATTGTTTTTTTTTCTTTAATATATATACATATTACACTATTTATTAAGAATGATTTTAACGTTTTTTTATAATTTGGATATGAAACAAAAATAACTTAAGCAATTATTTTCTGTTGATAATTTATTACATATCAATAAAATAAATAACATATAATATTGAAGCGTATATTATTGAAATAACATTAAAAAAAAATAATTCGTAAAATCGTAACATTAATAAAGGAAGCATACTATATTAAAAACGTTAAATTTCATAAAGCTCATAAAACCAATTAATATTTCCAATTATTCGACAACGGTAAAGATCCACTGCTCACTTCATAAATGTCGTAAGGTTTTTCCCACGCGAAATTTAAAGGATTTTTTTTCCTGTTGAATTCCAACCTACCGCTACTCTTTACTCCATCCGAAGAAAATTTATCTCTCTCTAGTCTATCGTTATAATAAAAAGCTTTATCATCCCTTCGAAACTTTTGCCTCGAGCATCTTTCTCGGTTTTTCAAAATTTCGCGATATTTAACGCAACAACAAGCGCTCGACTCTCCCGTAAATTTTATTCTCGAACAGCGAAATTCGTGAACTCGTTCTCTTGGCTTCCGCCTGTCTTCGACGTTATAAAATTCACTTCCGCCAGCAAGACGCGACGTTTGCATTTTTTCGGATGAGCAAAAATTTGAAAAACGCGCGAAATTCGAATCGCAGGAATATTCGTAGTAATTTTCGTTTCTGCAATAACTGCAACGGCAAGCTTTCTTTCTCCGTGACTTTCGTAGATCGTTCAACAATTTTCCTTTCTCTAAAATTTTTTGAAGTACCGATCGAATGAATTTCTTACATTTTTCGAACATTTCCTTGGTCAAGTGATCGGACAAGTAATTTAAAAAATTTTGTTTTTTCGAACATTTACAATTACGTTGCAAACTTTCTCTTGGTTCATCGTCTGGACATTTATCGTCCAAGTAATCTTCTACGCAATCGGGTGAATCTCCGCATTCGAAATTTTTCCAGCAACGCGTTGGTTTAGAATTTTTAATGCTTATCGCGTCGTTATCGCTAATAACGTTGCGATTTTTCAAATCATCTTTTAATCTCTGTAAAAGTGGATTATCTAACGACGCCGCAACTTCGGTGAGAATCGATTTTTTCACCGGCGAGCAAAAACCTTGAGTTCTTTTTAAATCGCACGTCGAATCGTGACATATTTTATAACACTTGACGCTTCTTTTACTCTCGATTCTTGTAGGAGTTAATTTTTTCTCACAAATATCATTACTTACGCTAGATTTAAAAGATATAATTGAAGTTTTCACTTGAATTTTCATGCTGTTGCAGTAATTTTGTTCGTTTAAAGTCTGAACCGAAACGGAAGAAATATTCTTCTTTTCTTTCATGTTTACCAATTTTCCACGAATTTTTTCATTCAAATCGACAATTTCGTTTATTTTTAATTTCATGGCATCGGTAAGCTCGCATTTACTCCTTGAACTCAATCTTCTAATTAATTGGTCAAACTCTGTCTTACTTTCGCACGTGTATTGTTTTGGAATGTCATTTTCAAATTTGAGTACTGTTAACATTTCATCGGTGCTAGTGCCTTTATTGCACAGAAAATTTTGATCGAGATCTCGATCGTCGTCGAATCTTATATTCTTTATGTCGAAGTCATTGTCGATATTTTTGTCGCAGCAGCAAAATTTTATTTCTTTAAAGAAAACTTGCGTCGAATTTTCAATAAACTGTACGCTTTCCGTATTCGTACCCATATCCGCATTAAATTTTAAACAAGCCTCTTCTATTTTCTTTTCGAAACATTCGGTATCGACGCCGATTTCGCCGACTGTCTCATATTTATTATCGCAATAACAAAGAGAAATTTCATTGATGTAAATGTTCGTAAGTTCCATGGTATCGCTGAGATCGTCGGTAGAAGTCTCGACATTTTTTAAAATTAAATCTCGTTTTTTGCAACAATCTTTATCAATAGCGTCGGTCATTACGCCTACATCGTTAAAAATTTTTTTCTCAAATTCAATTTCTGACTTAGATTCGCATGGGCAACAAGTTTTTTCATTCTGCTTATTATCATTCATCGCGTCATTTTTGTACGCGTATTTACTTTTTTCTCCGTTCTCTTCGATGCGCGTTGAACACAAAATTTTATCCTCTTCGATACCGATACTTTCATCGCACGTTGACGAAACGATACTTTTGCCATCTTCACCCCACAAACATCTAATTCGTATTATTAATAAATTAGTAAAAAGGAAAATAAAAATGTAATTATACATTATCGAATAATCAAATTTAACATAAAAAACGATAATTAATACAACCTCGTCGAACACTTGCTTTCATCTTCCCAGGAACCACTCGTTTCAATATTTTCTTCGTTAACGTTACTCGATTTATAACCGCAATTGTTCGTTTCATTCGAATCATTATTATCAAATTGCAAATTTCCGGATTTCCTTTTAATAGGCAAATTTTTTCTACGCACTTCGCTAATTGGAATTTTGGTGTTGTACAAACATTGATTTGATTTCATGCATCCAAACTTAAATCTTGTGCAGTCGTCGCAAACGTTACAAGTTAAAGACGAATTATTCGTTACGTCTTTATTAATTCGTTTGGTTACGTTATTCAAACAAACGCAAACATTTTCTAAACGTTTGTCTAAAATGAAAATTATTTTTTTCAAAAAACATTGAAAATAATTAAACGAGAATAAATATTTCTCACCACTTTTTTTCGGAACTAACAAATCCTTATTTATTTTATTTTCAAAAACTCTCTTCTTCGACTCCTTAGAATTACAAGGCATTTTTAAATGATCAATCCTTTGTTCAGTATTTTCCGCATCACCGGGACAAACCTCGGTGACAACGAGTTTAAGTTTATCGTTTTCGGGTTCGATTCTTTCCCAGCTTTTCTCTTTGGCCGAAGAATCGATGGTTGGCCGACGAGTAGCGCAGCAACTTTTACTTTGATTTTCACCGTCGCACAAAGGAGATACATCGGAAGGATTCGCGCTCGAGATGTTCGTTTCCGTTTGTACTTCCTCGCAAGCTTTGCGTTTACGCGATTGTCTTGGAGAAGAATCGGCGGCGTTGTCTTGGTTTGCTGACACCGACGTATTCTGAAAAAATCTATTTCCGCGATATCTCTTTTATTTTAATTTATTCGCAACAAATAATAATATTGATAAATTTAAGAGGATAATATTTTTTAATTTATTTAAAGTTTTTTTTTTTTTTTTAACGATAAATTATACTCTTATTTACATACATATGAAAATTTAAAATTAAAGAAAGCAATTGTAAATTGAATAAATTTCTCAAAATGATATTTCGTACCCTGATTTACAATAATTTTTACCTACGTAGATTGACATCGCTCGATCCAATAATTCAAATTGCCATATTCGCTACAAGCATCTATGAAATCAATTTCGACATCAGGAGTTTCAAATCCCATGCGAGTCAATTCTCGATCGATTCGATTCAATCGATTATTCAATACTATTGAATCAAGGAAGCTACGAGTTAATCCATTTATACTTAAGAGCTGATGCAACGTCGTTGAGATTTCGATCCATATGCTCGAATCGCAAAAAAAATTTCTACGATTTTCGCAAAAATTTTCCCCGTAGATAAAATGTTCGATTAATGAGTTAATGCGTCGATCAATAGGCGGTACGAATATTCGATGCATAACATCGATGTAAAAACCAAAACGTTCCACATCTATGAGCTTGGTTTGTTCCGATAAGTACTTGTAAATTTTTATCTACGTATGAAAAAAAAAAAAAATTATACCGTTTGTATGATATAAAAATAAAATAAAATGAACTTAAACAAATAAAATATTTACTTTGATTGAATTTAGGCTGCTCTTTTAAATGAAAATATAAAATATGAAAAAATTTTAATTATTTAATGGATTTAAAAATCTAAAGGTTAACTATGTAAAAAAAAATTTTTCATCAATAAATAAGATCAAGTATGATTTTATTGCCCTATAAGTATACATAAGTGAACAGCGTTGATGGTAATTTGATACGAAACAATAATTATCATATCAAGTAATTAGTTTATTAACGCAACAAAGACTATATTATTCGTATATTAAATAAAAATCGATTAAATAAATTATCAAAGCTTTCGCGTTCCATAATAGTTTAACAATTTTATATTTATTACTTTATTACAATAAAATTTATATTATTAGAGTGAATAAAATAAACGAGATAGGTTAAAATTAATGAAGTTTGACAAATGATTATGATTACCAGACATTTTTCAGTCGAAAATTTTTGTTCATTCGGTCTTAACATATTAAATTTTTATGATAATTATTAAAATTTATGCCTCTATCACAGAGACTTGAAACAGTTAACGATTTAATTTTCGAAATATGTGTAGGTTATCAATTTAAGTAATTCTTCTCCCTGAACCGACATTTGGGATAATCGATTAGTCAACCATTTGAAACTGTCTGCGTGTATACAAAAATCGATTTCTCGTGCGTTCAATGTTTTATTATCAACTATATTATCTATTCGAGTCGATTAAAATGAACTTTGAAATTTAAATGAATTTAAAATCCTCGCTAAAGATTATTTAAAATTTTTTATAAATTCATATTTAATTGTTTTACTTCGAAACTGAAATGAAAATTTAAAACAATCGTACAAGTAAATCGACGATTTATTTATTGTACAATAATTAATATTATTTTTTCTAAAAAAATGTTTATTCAATTATTCAACAAAAAATGAAATTATTGTTTTCGAATAAAGTTCTAAAATGTAAAAAGAAAATTAAATTTATTCTATTTTTTGTTTTTTTTGTTTTTTTTTGTTGTTTTTGTTTTTTTTTTTATTTTTGCAAAACAAATTATCGATCAATAAATTGATCGAATATTTATAAATAATACCATCAGGCTCGATCGAAGCGAAAGGACGACGCGAAGCGTTTTCGACGACGAAAAAGCCATTGGCAAACTAAATTTCGACTCGCGCGCCTACGGCGTACGCTCCCCTCGGCGTAATTGCGTCAGCGAAATTCATCGGCGGTGTGTTTGCGAATACGCTATAATGTTTTACTCATTGAGCGAATATGGCGAAACCGTACGTTAACGTTATCGACGTTAATTTTTATACCAATCGACGATTTTATATAACAGTTCAAAGCGATTACGATGACACTTTTTCAGCGAATGTTTTTTTTTTTTTTTTTTTTTATTAATATTTTAAAACGAAATATGTATATATGTCATGGATATATTCTGTTAAAATAATAATTTTTTTATGAAATTTTCCATGATCATTATTTTACTAGTTTATTTTTTTCCATTTTTGAACTTTCGAACGAAAAACAATATTAATTATACTGTATAATCGATAAATAGATCAACTCGTCTTATCTAATTGTATTTAATTAAATTTCCTTTATCAAATCTTAAAAACGTAAAAGTAAATTTGCCAAAGCTACTCTTATAGCCGATAATCGGCAGACGGAAATTACATTATTAAGCGAGACAGAATGCGATTTTATCTTTGCAACACCTTTACTCTCGGAAATAAATGACATATAATGTTATTAAAATATATATTTATCTGCTGAAAATGAAAAAAAAGTAAAAGTACGTCAATGTAGCTCGTTATATGCTTGATAAATCTTCGCTATATAATTTTTTTTTTATTTTACGTTAACCTTTTTTTTTTTTTTTTTTTTGTTTTTGGTATTTTTCTAATTTTAATTCATACTCTTTTTCACAAAGCTTCCATTATTCATAAAATTATCTTCAATTATCCGCAGTAAAACAACAAAAGCCAAATGAAATACATTATAAATGAACTTTTTCTTTGTAATTAGAAAAAGAAAAAAACGTATAAATGAATAATTAATTTTCATGCGTACAATATTCAAAAAAGTTATCAAATACATTTATAACAATAGATTTTAAAAAAAGCTCAAACGATGCAAAAATCTTTGCAGGTATATAATACGTGACTAATAGTTTTAGCTAAACGGATGAGGCAGGGTACATCGGTATCTCATTGAGATAAGCATATACGAAGAAAAGAAAGAGTGAAATGAGAAAGCTAGAGAGAAATAGAAAGAGAGATAGAGAGAGAGAGAGAAAGAGATAGAGATAGAGAGAGAGAGAGAGAGAGAGAGAGAGAGAGAGAGAGAGAGTTTCCAACGGTGGGAAGCTGTGCGCGTCTCGTTTTCAAGGAGGGGGGGATCAATACTCGCGACAAACCCCGACGTGCACACGCATTACGCCGGCTACTGTGTATATACACACGCCTCCGCCTCTCCCTCTTTCTCTCCATCTCGAAAGTATCGCTTGATTTTCAATCCTCGGCTGTTTTACGCACTCCTTAGTACTTTGTGCGTGCTAAGGGAACGATTCGTCGATGTTTCAAAGTATGACGAATGTTTACTCTCTTTTATACACTTGCGCTTGTGACGTATACGATTGCTGGCCGACGGTGAGCTTGTGTATGCGTGAAAAATCACGCCTGTGATTTAGCCGAAATTGAAAACATTTTTTTTTTTTTTTTTTTTTTTTTTTTTTTTTTTTTTTTTTTTTTTTTTTTTTTTTTTTTTTTTTTTTTTTGACGGATTTACGTGATTGACGGATGAAAAATAATGAAAAATAAAACTACGTGCGACTTTAATGATTCTGCAATTTATTTCTGAAATAAAATTATTAAATGCATTATTATTTATCGAGATATATAATAATTCAAGTTAATTATTTCTTTCGTTTCTTTTGTATATTTAAATACAACACCGATTATTGTTTCCTTCTTACGCAAATATTTGGTCTATCTATTTCTTTTTATACAAAACAAAAAAATCTGAAGGCTAATGCAGCCGAAGCAAGATAAGATACTTATCGAAAAGCTGAGACGATTACGATCGGATGACGTGTAATTGAAAAAAATTGAAATCAGAATATTCCGCATGAATACAGTCTTAAATTTATTTATCTTTTTTACGAATATTTACTTCATTGTACAAAGAAATATAGTTCATATAAATATAGCTGAAAATTAAATTTCTATTTAAATTCAAGAATCATCGCGTAAAAGTAAACGCAATTGTTCGCATTAAACGCAAAAAAAAGAACAGCCAAAACGTATGATTAAAAATTCACCAAACGACGAACTTTTAAATTTCCAACTTATGAACAGACATGGAGAACCTACGATAAAAATATAGAAGTACGGGTGAGAAACGTTACTCAAGTCTACGGAACGTTAAGGAAAAAATTCCGCAGGCACGTCACGTTTCTCCGTTATATCCGAGCGGAGGGCGAAATCGAACGTGCTTGTCGCCGATTGCAACTTCCTAACGTCTTCGTGTATAATAATATACGTTATACATACGTCTCAAGAAGAGTTTTATACACTTCGCAAATTGAACTCGTCGTCGGGCGAAGTTTTTTTTTCCTCCGATAATGTTATACTACACTTGATGAAAAATAATTAAAATGGATATTTTCGTACGAATTAGTATTTTCTTCGAAATATGAATTTATATATTTAATTTTGCTTATTATACAATACATACATACACACTTTAATGAAATTCTAAATATTTTCTTTATGATTCGAATATTTGTAAAATGTATATTGCAATCGATGCGTGGTCTGATCATAAATTGACCATTTCTACTTTTCAACAATAAGTACTCAAAATATTAAAAATAAAAAAATTTTTTAAATGATATTATCATCTAAAATTGTTAAATTTTTTAAATAGTTGAACTTTTTATTCATATTTTTATCTAAAAATAACCTCAAGTCACGTGATATTACCAATATAAAATTTGTACATCGTATAAAATCACATAAGTAAATGTTTTATCACCGAGGAATTGAGTTTCATGAAAGTAATGTGTGTTTATCCCTTTACTATTAAAAAAATTTATTTTAAAATTTTTTAATTTTATATAATAAAAAAAAAAAAAAAAAAAAAACAAAAAAAAAAAATAAAACATAATTATCGTTAAAATAATTTTTATGAAAAGAATTTAAAAATAATTAGCTGCGTGGATTAAAATAAAGTTTTAAGAAAATATATGTTAAGCTACTTCATTATTATTATATATATTTTCAAAAACATAAAAAAAAATCTTATGCAATATCGGGTAATTAAAATAAGAAAAAAAAAGAAATAAACTTTAAATCGTAAAAGAAATCAAAGATGAAGAAAGAAAAAAAAACCTTACGTGGAGAGATTTTCAACGATTAAATCTTTTAATACGTGCACACAAACACACACACACACACACACACACACACACGTGCATCGTTATCCCAAGGGGTTCGCGTACGAGCTAACAACGGGCTTTTTCCTATTTATCAGCTACAGGTCCTCGGCCGAGCGATTCGTCCTTGGCCGAGGTTTACCTGCTGGTGGGTCGAAGCCCGTTCGCCGGCTCCGCGTTTTCCGGCCAAAGGTTTACATGGATTTAAGAATTCGGGCTCGGTTATTGCGGTTAACGATTAATCGTTCACCTTGAAGATTAACGTTGCTTCGATTAAATACTTAATTATTTTTTATTATGTTACTTATTTATGCCTAACTTATAAGATATAGTTATGTTAACAGAGATGTATAATAAAATTTATCGAATCGAGTATATAGAAAAAAAAAAAAAAAAATTTTGTGTAGAAACGAAAAAGAATAGTACACTTCAAAAACGTTCAAAGCAGAAAATACCTATACATATGCAATCAACTTTATATATAATAAACGCAAACAAGAAGAAAAAAGAAGAAGAACGTAATATCTAATTTGTCGTGGGATGAGAGCGACCGTTTTAAATTGAAAATTTCTACTCGGAGCTCTTCTCCTTTACAGCGAAGACGTACTCGCATCGCGTAGGGAACGAGTTCCAGTTTATACGGCAGTTGTGCGGTGAATCGGTTACGAGGTTTTTTTTTTTCTCTTTTTTTTTACTCGATTTTTCAATGCTTTGCGCCGCGGATTCTTCGAAGGCATTTACCGAATGAGGAATTTCTTTCGAGTGCTAATAGGACGCGATTCAAGATGATGCAAGATCGACGGTAAATTGTTTTTACGTTGATGTTGGCTTACTTTAATCGAGACTTTGAAAATAAAATTTTGTATGATTTGTTAATTGTTTTTTTTGAAATTTTTAACGTTACTTAACGACGCAATGCACAGTAATGATGACTAAATAAACATACAGGAATATAAAATTTGATATAAATCTCTTGAAACAATTTAATTATGTCTAAATATACTGCGTAAAACTTATCAAAATGTCATTAATAATTCAAAAACTATCTCCAAGTTCCTCAACCGTACACCGCGTAATAAATTAGCGTTAAACAAAAAAAAAAAAAAAAAAAAACCAGAAAATTTCATTCCCAAACTCGAAATAACGGCACTCCCTTAATTAGATACGGTCACCCATTAACCGCCTCATTCCGCGCCATCCCCTCGCGAGCATTAAACAAGCCATTAACGCAATTTCCTGGAAATCTTATTTACTTATTGTGCTAGCCGCCGGGCAACCTCGTCGTTGCCCCCCCTCCCCCTCTGGCGATCTTAAAACTATGTAAATCCTACAATGAGACGCTGGAGTAACTAACCCCGAGTGCTTTTTACTTTATCGAGTAGAAAGAAAAAAAAGAAAAAAAAAAAAAAAAAAAAAGAAAGAGTGAGAGAAAAAGAAAAAATTGTAATCGCATATATATATATAATTAAATTAAGGGTGAGTGGGGATGTGGAGCTTTTCGATGTGCTCGAAGATAATCTACTCGGTTTTGGCGCTTTGTTCATTGGAAATAAAACAGGACGAGCCTTAGAACGTTATATGTTTCTTCTTATATTTTGATATAACCCCATGTACAGTGAACTTTTTGTAACGATCTTGTAATGTCTGCCCTCGAATAATTATTAATAATTTTAATAAATTGTTTTTTAAATAAAATAATTTTATAAAACTTTTAAATAAAATTTCGATATAGTTTAATTTTACATCCAACGACGAATTATTTTAAAACTTAATTTCGATACCGTTCAATAAGTCGATACAATCACAATTATCGTTTACGCCTACGTTCGACGCGAGGACTTGAATACGCTAAAAATGCTTAAAATTTGGATTGGATATAGAATGCGATTGAAATGCAATTTTTCAATGCCGATTTTATAAAATTCCTGTACGTATGAATGTTTATTTGAAAAATATAATTCAACGTATGATCAATCTAGGCATTTTAAACTATTGAAAACAAAATTTATTGTTTTAATAGAATCATAATTATTGTACTCGTATAAATAATTGCTTTTAAACAATGGATTATAAAATATTATTGTAGTAATTTAATATAAATATTATTTTACAAAATGTTCAGAAAATAAAATTAACGAACTTTACGGGAATTTAAACAAACGATATTCAAATAATTTTTACAACAATAATCCCTTTAAGATACTAAACTTTAACGTTAATGGTTAAAGTTTTTGAAAAAAGTTTCATCGCAAAAGCAGACATAACGTCCTCCCGCGATACTTTGCGCTGCTCCAGTAATACAATCATGGCGATGCGCAATCTATTAGCAACTGTTTCCAAGTGACCTCAATCGGACCAAGCCCCGCTTGCGTATGTATATATATCTATATATACACGTATCATCTTAAGTCTCTTTTTTCCAAGCGATAACGCGTTAAATAGCATGGCGCGTGGGGTAGATGTGTGGGAGTTAAGGTAAATCAAACGTTAAAACGCAATTGTTTAGCTTTGAGATGTTTTACGCTTTGGTTATAATTCGGCGATAATTAGGTAATGAATTGTTGATTTTTTTTTTTTTTTTTTTTTTTTTTTAATAAAAAAAAACTTGCAAGCTATTGATCCTTTAAAGTTTTATAGATTAATTTAAACTATGTACAGCTTCATAAATGTCAGAAATTATTCGTTTTTAACAGTTTTCCTGTGATGTCAACTTAGTTTATTTTGTATATTTAAAATTTTCTCGTATAATAAAGTGTGGTACTAATTACAATGAAAAATTTTGAAAATGTTCATTATTTTTTCAAAACTCGACAAATCAATATAAAGCAGTTTGATAAACAAGTAGAAACATCTAAATATGGTCAGACGTCAAAATTGTTCGCGAATGAAATAATTTAACGTTAATATCATTTTGAATTTAATGAACACGACTTATTATCAGTTGCATGAATATTTTTAATAAAAATACCGATAAATATAGTAAAATTTTTATAAATTTTTAAATACCTTTTTAATAAACCTAGATATCTAAAATAAGGAATCGAAAGGGGATTATTCGAAACATTTCACATTCGCTCGAAATTCAAAAAATTCTAAACAACACACGTTCAGCTTCTTTCGACATATAAAAGCTCAACGTCAAGAAGCACGGTTCGACGATCCACTAAATTTTTCTCTTTCATTCTCTCTCTCTCTCTCTCTCTGTCTCTCTCTCTCTCTCTCTCTCTCTCTTTCTTTCTCTTTCTCTTACGCAAAAAAGAAAAAAAGGACGAACAAGCTACGCAAGAAGCCGAAACGCGCGCATACACTGGACAGCGAAATGATAATGAACGAGAGAGAGAGAGAGAGAGAGAGAGAGAGAGAAAGAGAGAGAAAATCGAAGGCACGGGTCGGCGCTCGCGTATAAACACACACACGTATATTCATACATGTCCGCGCGGGACGACCGGCGATCAATACTCGAGCGATCGAGGTTCATGCGCTCTTGCGCCGTTGCTGCCGCTGACGCGATAACGTAACGAGAGGTTGAGAGAAAGAGAGGATAAAGGCGCAAACTCCCGCAAAGGACTCGTCATCTTCGAGCCCTCGCAGCTGCTCCTACGTTCGTCTGCTGCTACGTCTACGTCCGTAAGTGCGCGTAACTTTCGAACGTTTCGTATTTTTTGACTTTTCTCTCTCTCTCTCTCTCTCTTTCTCTCACTCTCTCTCTCTTTCTTCTCATATTTGCCAAAATTTTATTGTACCTTGCCCCCTACTCTTGTACTTGGTCGCGCGCGTCGTACACGCACTTGTTGTTGTTGCTATTCTGGTTGTGGTTTTGTAAGTAATAAAAGCTCAGCTATCGTCGACATTCGTTTAATTTTTAACATTAAATTTCACGCTGAATTTTTCGTTTTCGCGTGCGAGAATTTAAAACAAAAATTAATTTGGTTCGTGGATGTTTATTTAAACAATTTTTGCTATTGCCATCGAGTGTTAAGCTTAAACATTATCGATTACGCTCGTAATGAAATATATTAATTTGATTAAAATTAAATAATACGAAAAACGACACGAAAATATTTATATTTATAAAATATTTTTAAAACTCTATTTTAACTAATGTAGCTCGAGTAAAAAACAAAAAAAAAAACAATACCAATTAATTAAAATTATTTTTTATTACGTGAATTACAGTTTCATCTGAGAACATCACAATGATTCTTTCCATTCTTCTCATTGGTGCAACCGTTCTTCTTGGTGGTACGAAAGCATCTTTATATGTTATGCAAGATATGAAGGTAAGTTCTTACACCTTTATATTATTTATTCAACTGGTTTTTTTTGTTTTTTTTTTTTTTTTTTTTTTTACCTTCAGAATTTTAAATGAATGAAGTTTTTATCTTTAAGGATTCATTTTTAATTGTATTTATTTTTAAAAAAGAAATTTTTTTTAATTAAAAATTATTAAATATAACTTTTATTTAATAATTTTTATTATTCATTAAAATAAATTTATAAAAACCATGACATTTTCAACTTTGAAAATACATTTCAATGATTTTTTTACTCTAAAGCTAATCGATTATTAAAAAAATCTCTATATATATAGTTAAAAGCCAACGTCATCATATGCACGAAGATGTGGGTCACTGTAATGATAGAAGGCGAAATATATTTAAAAATACATATTAGTTTTAATGCAATTATCTAAACATAAGTATATGTTATTCTAGATATGACAGAAATGATGTTAATATTTTAACATCATATAAAATTTATTATATAATAATATTAAAAATTAAATTTGAAGATATGTGAAAGTAACCATAATAGAATGTTTTATTTTTATTGCGCTAAGACAATAATTAAACGTGAATAATTAATCATTTCGATCATCCAAAATAAAATAAAAAACTATAAAAAATACGCGCGACATGTAGATATCAAAAGTTTAAATTAATCGCAAAACGACAAAGTATTTCTACGCAATAATCGACTGCCGCAGGCTGACAACTTCATGAGCGACCTCCTGTTGCGCGACTTGCTCGAGCGCATGGGCAGCGAGCTAGCCGAGCCGTCGGATCCTTACCTCGACAGTCGCGAATCCGGTGCCAGAGTCCGGGACTTACCCGACAAGGAGATCCCCTTGGAGTTACCCAACGATTACGAGGGCATCGACGCCCTCAATCCAAAAACTAGCATCCGCGACCAGGAATATCTACGGCACAGCACTTTGTGGAGCCATCAGCAGCTCAACGATTACAAACCCAACGACCGTCACAGAATCAAGCCCGGTGCGCAAGGAAAAATAACGGCTGCCACTACCACCAAAGATGAAAAGGAACAGCTACCCGCTTATTGTACACCGCCTAATCCTTGTCCTGTCGGTTACACCGGTAAATTATGTCGCTTTGTTTCGTTGTGAGAAAATTTATCGTAGCGTTAGGTTTCGCAAATTAAAGCTATAATTTATAATTTTACTATAAATTTTATTCATTTTTTACAAATGTACATATAAATGTATATATATATATATATATATACCAGTTATTGTTTTAATTTTAAAGACTTAAAATACTAAGGTGTATAATATTTTACTTTTTTTTTTTTTTTTTTTTTTAATTGATTTCATGTAAAAAATGCATACAAGAATTTTATAAAATAGTCAAAAATAAAATACAGCTTCTTTTGTCAAAGATAATAAGAAATATAACTTTTATCTACTGACTATTTAATAAATTGTCACATTTTCACAGGTAAAAATCATTGCATAGTGAACTTTGAAAATACAGCTGAATTCAGTCGAGACTATCAAAGTGCTCAGGACTGTATGTGCGATTCTGAACATATGATGGACTGCCCTAACGAATCTGACTTAGATAACAATGTTGTACCTGGAATGCCAATAACAAAAGCTGATTTCGACCAAATAGTTGAACGATTACAGGTTTGTTTTATTTTACTATAAAATATCATTTTTTCAATTTTTTATAAATCGAGCTAATTAATTTTCCTCTTAAACAGGAGGAAAATCCATTCTTCCGTGGTGAAAAACTACCTATCGCTGCAAAAAAAGGAATAAACGTTGGCTACTAAATACAAATATACAAACTTATGTCGGAAAAACTGTAACACATTATTATATTATCAATAACACAATATTATCGAAAGAAAAGCTAGTAAGAAAAGAAGATGGAAGAAAATTACGAGTTTCTCAGAATTTTAAAAATGCAGTACAAGACTTATAATTTTTAATTGTGAGAAATCATACATTAAAAAAAATTTGATGACATGCAAAATAAGTTTTAAATAAAATGACCAAGTATTTTTCTCACTATAACTGTAAGTCCAAAAATACTCAAATACTGTATGATTTTATCAATATTTCTTAATTGGTCATATCAGCATGAAATATGCTATACCATGCAACTTAGATTGATAAATTTTATCATATTATGTTTGTCGGTTAAATTTTATTTTTATAAAATATAGTGAAGAAACGATAATGTATAATTTAAAGGTGTAATATTTATAAATATACATATATATATATATATATATATAAATATATTTTTAAGTGAAATAAAGCAGTATTGTTTTTCTATTAACAAAATTATTCATTTACTTAGTATAAAAATTTATATGTACAAATGCATATTAATACAGTTTAAATATTTTGTGCATACTTATACCCCGAAAAATAAAGAGTCTATAAAGGTATTCAAAATGCTACTGTTTTCTAAAGCTTTTTAATATAGGGTATATATTTGTCAATGCATCTTTCAGTTCTTGGCGATTTTTTGCACCTAAAATTTAACATGTGCAATTTATTCAATGGCTTTTTGAAAAATAAAAAAGTATTAAAGTACAAATTAATTCATAACGTTATTATTATTATCATTCTATTAATATAATATTACCTGTTAAAACAATTTTTCCATTCACAAAAATAAGCAGTACTACTCGAGGTAAAACCATTCTATATATTAAGCCTGGATATAATTCAGGTTCGTAGCTAGAAAACTGTCCATGCATGTGATTTAAATTTTCCAATTTTATAGGAAACTTTAAGTCAGCAGTTGCCACAATATTTTGTATTTTAAAATTCATAAATTTCACCTTTAATAATTAAAATCATATATTAATGAATTAAAGTATAGAGTTGTAATAAAATTCATATAGCGATTCTGTATAGAAATAAAATATTTGATCATATTTAATAAAAAAAACTTACTGGAAATCCAAGTTTTTGAATTATTCTAGCAAATTTTTTAGAAGCCAAGAATGAATCCTCCTCGTATCTTGCTCCTGTACAAACTAGCTTTCCTGAGCCAAAAATCAAGGCAGTTGCTCTAGGGTTACGTATTCTCATGATAAGACCAGTAAATCTTGCAGGATTGTACTCTGAATTTCTTGTTCTGGTATTAATATAAGTTAATCTCAATTCGGTTCCTAAATTTACTGTTGACACGACGTTCCTAAAGAATTACATCACGTTATAAATCAGCTAATTCTCACAATGCACCACTATTTTTAAAAACCTACTGTAAGCAAGGTTCGATAACTTCTTTTCCGCTACTCGCAGGTACCATAGGCGACATTGACGCCTGTGGATTTGCTTGAGAGGTACTCGGTCTTGGCACATTTGTCTAAAAAATAAATTGAAATATTATTCCAATGTATACAACATAAAACATAACCTCAATAGATTATATATTTTACTCACAGTGAGTGGCGGTGCCATTGAGCCCTCTTCAGTAACATTTTTAATAGGACTCGCGAGGAGCCTTTTTATTTCGTTATCACTTTGAAATGCCATTCTGAATATCAGAATTACATTTCTCTTTTTTGTCACGTGGCCGCTTGGAAAGATAACACTTCTGACATTCTTGTCATATGGGGAAAGAGATGGGCCATCTTGGAAATTGAGCAATAACAACCATCAGCTGTGTGTTCCAAAATGCACTGGTAATTATACTTTAATTACAATCTATATATTTTATAATTATTTCTAAAATATTTCATTACGTCAAAATTAACTATTATATAAATTATTATAGTTTTATAACCTTTAATAATTTCATTAAGATTAAACAATCCTAATAATATATTAAAGAAACATGTTTATATTATTTTACCTTCGAGTTTTATCTTTTTCTTGTTCATTGTTCATTTCTTGTTTTATCTTTTTCTTATTCTTTTAAATTAAAAATTCCTACTGCAATTATAAACAACTGTAACCTGTGCATATCAATTAATAAGTTAAGTTTCGTAGAATTTTTAGAAATTGTAATTTATATGACACCTTCGATATTGCAAAATGTTTCTCCATATTATCATCAACGTTCGAAAATACAACCGAATATGGTTAATAGAGGTGGGGAAAACGTACAGGTGATTGGCGAACATAAAAACCAATAAAAAAGCTTTATTTGATATGGAGTCGTTGCTAAGAGCAACAATATCATTCCTAAATCCATCTTTTAAAGCTATATAACTTTATTTTAAATAGTTGAAGAGTTAAAACGAATGATGTAAATTTTTTAAAAACAAAAAAGAGTGAATTAATGACAATGAATTCATCTCTTCTTTCTAATGAAAACAATTCAAATATTGTTATTTTTGATACATCAAAAAATGAAAAAAAATTAAACGAAGAATATAAAGCACTCCAAAGAAAGTTAAAATCAAAATGGAAATTCATCGAGTAAGTGCAAATCATATAAGTACGTTGTTTACATTGTTAATAGTTTATTTATTTTTATAAATAAAACTTTTCCTTAAGGAATATGGAAGTTTTAACTCAAGAATTTCTTTCTACTGGAAAAATTTTAATATTAGCAGGACCAAAAAACAAATTTACAGAATTAGAAATGAATTCAATCCGGTCATTTATAAGTTCAGGAGGAAGTGCATTAGTCATGCTTGGAGAAGGTGGTGAAAAAAAATTTAATACAAACATTAATTTTTTATTAGAAGAATTTGGTATAATGGTAAATAATGGTAAGTATAACGTATATTTTTATATTTAAGTTTATTATTTTAAAATGAGACCATATTTTTTAGATTGTGTAGTTAGAATGAATTATCATCAAACTTTACATCCAAAAGAATGTACAGTTAGTAAAGGATTGTCCAATAAATCTATATTTTCAAAAAATCGCGAAGATAAAGAGTGAGCAAAGTTTCAATTTTTAAAAATATTAAATTTAGTATGAATGCAATAATTCTAATAATTTTACCAATATTTTTTATAAATAAGTATAAAATGTTAATATTGTTAAATGCTTATTATTTAATATTGGTTTTGTATAAATTTAGCTTGAAATTTTTATATCCATATGGTGCTACTCTTAACGTCGTAAAGCCATCGATAGTCGCATTGTCAAGCGGTACAATTACAATTCCCACAAACCGACCGATTTGCGCTTATTATTCTTCAAAATCAACTTCTGGAAAACTTGTTGTTTTGGGATCATCAAAAATATTGACTGATGCTTACATCGATAAGGAAAAAAATGATGCACTCAGAGAAATGATTTTCGGATTTTTTGAATCTGAACCTATCGAAACTTCGGAGTTGCAAGGCGATGATGCCGACGTAAATGTTTTAATAAATTGTAAAAATCTTAATATTAAGAAATAATTCTGAATGATTTTATTAAAATAAAAAAAAAAAAAGACAAATTAAAAAAATTGAACAATTTCCATAAATATTTTAAAATTTATTGTGAAATTTCTTACTTATTAATATTTGTATTAAAATATGTATTTCTAGTATTGGGAATATAATTTTGTACCTGATATCACACAACAAGCCGATATACCAAAAGTTTGTACACAAGATTTGAATAGCGTCGACATGCCGAGAGAGTACACAAAACTGTTTAAACACGATTTATATTCTATTAATTTAGACATGGTACCCGCAAGTTTAAAAGCTTATGACGAGCTAGATGTAAAACACGAAGCATTGAGCTTAATTGCTCCAAATTTTGAAACACCTTTACCATGGACTCAAGCATCTGCAAGTATTTTTGGTTTTTATATTCTTAAAAGCTCGATTTTTTCAATAAGAAGTACAAAAAATAAATTGAAATGCTTTCTTAATCAATGCAAAAAAAATAAGAATTAACAGTATTTTAATAAGTTAAATATTAATTGTTATGTATGTAACATTATATATATTCAATATTAAAAATTAAATTAATAAATAATTTACGTATATACAGTAATTAAAAAACTTGCATTAATAATATAATTGCAAAATTTTTTATTTTTATGACAAGCATAGTAAACTTTGTTATTTTTTTAAAGGTTTTTCCACCAACTTTTCAAGAACTTCCTCCCCCAGCTTTGGAATTATACGATTTGGATGAAGCTTTCAGTTCTAATTTACTAAAGTTATCGCAATTAACGAACAAATATATGGCTGATACTGATTCATCTAGTGAAAAAGAATTGGATTATTATATAAGAGAATTTGGTGTGATAATGCGTATTGATAATATTGAAAATCTTACGGCTAAAGACATTTTAAATCACGTTTTCTTAAAGATCAGTAGTTACAAGGCAGTTCGAAACTAACACAATAATGAATTTTTTCACATAAGTTCCGTTATATATATATATATATATATATATATATATATATATATATATATATATATATATATAATTACACAGACTGTTAAATATTTTACAATTTTACTATAAATGAAAAAAAATAAATAAATAACTTTAACAGTTTTTTAAAAATAAATAAAAATTTTATATTAATTTCTATATGATAATTCAATAAAACTAGATATGAATAAGATTGTGCTTTTAAATATTTATCCTTTTTTATACATGTTTTTATTTATTTTTTTTTTTTTTAAATAAATTTTATGATTATTTTAGAATTTAATGAATTTATAGCTTTCTATGTAAAAACTAAAAGTTATATAAGGCTATTATAAAATTCAAATTTAAATTAAAAGTTATCGAATATAAATTTAGTGTTTAATTTTAATAACTATTAAAACAGCGCTTCATGTGGTAGTTTTTGAAACTAAAATTTATTTTTTCTAACGCAAAAACAATTGTATAAAAATTGAGAAAGAAAAAGAATAATTAATATATATTATATATTAATATCAAATTTTATGCTTTTTTTATTTTAATATTAATATTTTCAATAAAATATTAAAATCATGTAAGTAATGATATAACCTATCTTATCGACAAATTTACTTCTGACATCTATGCGGATTTAAGCAAAGCTTAACCTACATCAATTAATTTAATTCTTATTTCTAAGATGCTATATTGTTAATCATAAGAAAAGACAAAAAATATTTTTTATGTATTAATAAAGAATATTTTTTATAATAATGTTTTCCTGAAAGTGAATACGTATATAATATTCTTGTACATCATTAAAATGTCAGTTTTTTTCGTTAATACGTAAGTGCAAATACTTGACATCTTTAAGTTTTGGTTATTTTCAACTGAGTGTTTCTTTCAAAAAACGGTTTTTTTTAGAAAATTCGAATGTTTTTTCCAGATTTTAATTTTATTCATCCTGGAGCTTAAGTTTAATTATGGATTTCTATGTTAAATCGTGTGTATCATTTATGTTTTCTTTGATTTCTCCTTCTTTATAATTTGGTATATTTATCAAAAAATATATTCTAACTTTCCAATATTTATTTAGAAGTCAAGATAGTGAAGTAGAAGGAGATTCCAATGGCGATTTACAAATTGCTTCACCAGGAAGTTCCGAAGCACAACAAGCTTTGGCACAATTTTGGCCAAAAGTTACAGAAGAAATTAAAAAAATTACCACCGTGTGTAGTAAATTTTAATATTATACAATATTTAAAACTTGAACTATAAGTGTAAATTCATTTTTTAGATGGATCTCAAAACACAATCTTTGCCACTTGCAAGGATAAAAAAAATTATGAAATTAGATGGTGATGTTAAAATGATTAGTGCAGAAGCACCAATGTTATTTTCTAAAGCAGCAGAAATTTTCATACATGAACTAACACTAAGAGCATGGGTTCATACAGAAGACAATAAAAGACGAACTCTTCAGAGAAATGATATTGCAGTGGCAATTACTAAATATGACCAATTTGATTTTCTCATAGACATTGTTCCAAGAGATGAATTAAAACAAAGTAAAGCTCTATCAGATAACAGCGTTCGAACATCTATGAATTCCGATCAAGTTCATTATTATTTTCAACTTGCGCAGCAACAAGCTTCAGCTAATCAAGCAGTTCAAAATAATGGAGCAGCATCGCAACCTATTCAAATTGTACAGCCTAGTACGGGTCAAATTCAGACTATTAATATCAGCAGTCCGGTAGATCAAGTGCGTTATATTTATAATATAAAAATAAATATTAGACATTATGTTTATTTTTTTTATAACTCAACTTTTTAAATTTTTAATAAGTATTGAAAAAAAATAATATTACAAACTGTTAAACTATCAATTGTTTAATATTTTTAGGAAACAAATACTAGTACAACACAAACACTTACAGTACAAAGTCCTCAGCAAACAGCAGGGCAACAGGTAATACAATTACAACAGCCTCAACAAGCAACAAGTACAACAGCTGGAGGTTTACAAATTTTGCAACAAATTGTTACACCTAGTGGAGAAATTCAACAAATACCTGTTAGTATAATTATAAATATAAAGTAAACTGATATAAACTTTAATAAAAATTATACATATTTTTTAGATTCAACTAACACCTCAACAGCTACAGATGATTCGTATGCAAGTTCAGGGAGGAAGCAATCATCCAATAATAATTCAAGCTGCACCGATTCAAGCGCAACCGCAATTGATTCAAGTAGCACAAGGAGGCCAGACTCCAGTTTTTCTACAAACCAGCACAGCCGATAATGAATAATTTTAAATCCTTAGGTCATTGATTAATCAATTTCTTATAGTTTTAAGTTCACTTAATTATATGAGCATCGAGAAACATCTTATAAATTATTATATACGAATGAGCACAAATGTCATTCAGCGCTCATATGAGTAATTCATTTCATCAAATCAATTGAAAAGAAAAATAAATATTTTTATAAATCAATATTGGATTATTTAGAAAACACATTAAATATTATTTACTAAATTTTACATAGTTTTTAACAATCTTATATTTATTTTTATATTATTTTTACTTAGAAAATTTTAATTTTTGTAATAGACTTTCTGGGAAAGATAAATTTGTGACCCGTCCTTCATTGAAGATGTTTCTTCGTGAACCATAGAGCGATATTACAATATACCGTGAGTAATTAATACTTGACTATCTGCCTTAGTAAAATTGCGGTTATAATTTAATTTCGCATGAAAATGGAATTATTATTCAATTATTTTTATTTATTTGATATTTATATTTGATTATAATAATTAACGTGACTATAAACTTTAATCTTGAATTAATTAATTATATTAAAATGTCATAAATGTGATATCTAAATGTAACTTTATACATGAATGGTATAAATTTGAAATAATTAATATTTGAACAAAAAAAAATATTGTCTCATAATAAGTGCGAGAATTAACATTCGGTTGTTTGTAAAGAAACATGATCGAACGGAATTCTTCTTAAAATTCATTAAATCTTTACACGTAGAAAAAGAAGGCAAAAGCAAACTGAAAAAAGGCAAAAAATCATCGTCTATCGATGCAACCCGAGCAAATGCTCGATCGCCCAGGATGAGAAGAGTCCCTCGTGTTTTTGATCATCATCGGTGGGCCCTCCCGCGATCGGTCGTATCCCTTAATTCGATCACGCTCGACTTGAGAAAAATCGCCTCCGAGGCTCTTTTTAGCCTGTCATCGTTTGCTCCATCTTCTCTTCTTCTTTTCGTTTGGATGCGTCGATGCGAAATGAGGCGTACCGAGAAAGGAAAAGGTGAACTCGCAAAGAGACGCTAGAATGAAGATAAGCGTGAAAGAGAAAGAGCACAAGATGTAATCTGATTCGCGTGGCGTTCCCGTCTCTCTCTTTCTCTCGCGGCCGTCGCCGCCGACGCCAGCACCGCCTCGCATGGCTGAACCTCTCTCGGGAGGTACGAGTCGCGCCGAGTCTGGTGCAACCTGGATTATGTTTCAACGTTGCTGCGGTTCCCTCGCGTTCAACTCTCTTTTTATCTGTCTTCTCTAAGTATGCATGTGTGTACCTATTCGTGTGTGTATGTGTGTATGTGTGTGTCACGCACACTGCGTGTGTCTCCTTCTTTTTATGGATTATCATCGGTGCAGGGTCTGTCTCTATATGGGTTGAGCGGATACGGTTAGCGCTGGTAGCTGGTTATAATAACAATTTTTTTTTTTTTTTTTTGCACGTCGAGGCTTCTTTCTTTCGCTCCGGCAGGAAAGTGCATATCATATTGGAGAATCCTTGGCAGTACATTTTTAATGTATTGGTTGTAACACAAAGAGAAAGAGACGATCATTTGCTTTATTTTTTTTTTTTTTACGATCAATTGAAATCGCTCAATGCGACGTGTCATAATTGATTTGGATGCTTCATTTTAATACATTAATTAATAGTCGATTTAGAATTATAGTATTAACGAATGTTTGAAGATTTATAAATAAATTAAAATGATTGGATTTTTTATACGCACATTAATTAATCATTTGAACAAATATAGATTTTGATAAAATCTAAACATTTTCCCATTAAAAATTCATCGGTACATTTCTCATTAAAATTAAATTTTATGTGTTCTAAATATAGATTTAGACAAAAATTCAGCATTGCTCATATTTTATTCGGAATATAAATTGTAAATTACAATATTTTTACATTAAATTATATAAAAGTGACAACGATGATTAATTTCACGTAAAATTTCACGCCAAAAAAACGGATCGAAGAAAAAAAGAGGCGTTTATGACAAAAAATTAGTACTTGCACCAATATACAATTTATAAAAAAATACTGAGAACAATGAAGGTAATAATCTCGAGCTCTTTACTGAAGTATGCGCGAAGCCATATATAAAACGCAAAGGATGGAATTGTAATAAATAAAGAGAGAAAGAGAAAGAGAGGGGGGAAGAGGCGCTCGTGATGATAACATCTCTCGTCGTGGCGCGAAGCAACTTAGTATATGTGTAGGAGATTCCAAACTCGAGAACCTGTCTGACTTTCTGCAAAATACATATATTTTTATCTGCCAGATAAAGTGAGAGAGAGAGAGAGAGAGAGAGAGAGAAAGAGAAAGAGAAAGAGTGATGAGGGGAGGGAGAAAAAAAGAGAAAGTTTTTTTATTTTTGTTTCAAACATATATTTTTGAGAATTTTAAATTTCGAATTTGGTGATTTTAATTAAAACTTTTTATTTCACAATTTGAAATATTTGGTAATAATATTTTATAAGTAATACAAAAATCGTTTTTATTAAGTATTTAATAAGAATGAGATTGAGAAAAAAAAATCAAACGCGTGTTTGCAAGATATTTAGTTTTAACGTCAATCAAATTACTCGCGTTTATTGTACGATGAACTCATCAACTGTCTCCGTAGAAAACTACGAGATCAAACCTTTCTTCGCGTACAAGAAAGAAAATAAAAGGAGAAGAGAAAGAGCGAAGGAAAGATGAAGAATAAAAGAAAGACGGATGAAGATTTCGCAGGCAAAGGTCCTGACATCCTTTTGTTAGAGCGGAACAAAGATGTGCTCCATTTAGCGACGTCACGGAAGAACGTCCAACGTACATCTAGACGTTGCCAGTGGTTACGCGGGGGAGAAATAAAAACTTATATGTATGGAAGGAAGCCGCAAAGAAAACGAATTTCGATGCACGAGAAGGACATTATGTTTATACCAACAGATGTTGCGAGGGCTTTTTAACGGTTCGTTAAAACTAAGCTTTGGCACTTTATGCCGAATTAATTTTCTATTTTATCGTTGAGCGTAACGTCAATAAAATATGTACGTGCGTACTCATACTCATTTCCATCACGAACAATATTTCAGTCGGTTTATAAAATGTTTATGCGTAGATGATTATTATTTAGTTACTGGGATACATAAAACGACATTTACGACGGCGATTTACAGTTTTATGTATCGCGATATAAAGTAAAAGCAGCGTGCGATTGTGTATTTTTACACAAGTGCCCAAAAAAAAAAAAAAAAAAAAAAAAAAAAAAAAAAAGTGTGTATGTGAGTTTCTTTATTTTACCATAACTTTTAAATGCCTGAACAGATTTGGATATATGGAGTATCATTAGAATCCTTATATCATCCCGAGAGACACTGGCTATAAATTATCTTGAAAACAATTCAATATGACGACTATATGGCTCCATTTTCAAATGTGAAAAAAAATTTTTCCTTCAATGATTACAATTACAATATGGAAATTAAATCGAAGGTCTTTATGAGCACATTTCAAAATTATATAATTTATATGCGTAAATTTGGCATAGATAGGGTGTACATGTAAAACAAGTATTTCATCTTTGCCTGCAAACGATTTAATCAGACTTAAGTAAGACTGCTAATGTCTAAATGAGCGAATGGTTTCGTAGATGATTGAGTTATCGTTAGAATTTTTTGTACCATCAAACGACAACTTACGTATTTAAATCCATTTTGGATGGATAATTCGTTTAATTTCCCTTGCAGCTACGTAAGATCCAACCGCGCGCGAGCTGCACATGGAACCTTTTTCTACTGTCAATAAATTTACTCCTACGATACTATACGGATAAATTCTGTCTTATGTTATGGGACTCCGAAATCCGAAAAATAAAATTCTGACTTACCCAACTGGTCTTACGATATTCTCACTGTACATATATTTTTTTTTTTATCATATCTAATTTCTAGTTGCTTTAGTTAAAAATTGAACTCTATTGCTTAAAAAAACCACCATTAGTGATTAAAAATTAAAGCCACCTAGCATTACATGTTTAAATAAGAAAACTTGTCACTAAAATGTATAAAATAAAAATAAATAATCAAAAACATTAAAAAACAGGAGAGTTCTGCCAAAAAAAAAAAAAAAAAAAAAAACGAATTAAAAAGTAAAAAACATAGCGTGTATTAGTTAATATGTATATACAAGACGAAACGTCACTCGTTTACTCGCTTAGTAAAACAGATAAATAAAATTGTCGTTGCAGTTGGGGAATCTCTTAGATTAAAAAGTGTTCCACGGAACGGTTCCCCGACTACAATGACAATTATATTTATCTGTTTAGTTAGCGAGTAAATGAATAACCTTTTGCTTTGTGTATAGAGATTAACTAAACAACTTATTATTTACTTTTCAGTTCGTTTTTTTGGCAGAAAAACCGTATTTATTTTAATATTTTTAATTATTCTTTTTTTTTTTTTTTTCTATAATTTAAATTGCTTAAAAATAGAGATTTTAGAGCAATGTAATCTAGTGATTAATTTTGGATAACGGCTTGAAAAGGAAAAATATTTATAAAATTTATTAATATGAATAAAATTAAACTTATAAATAAAACCGCATGATAGACTGTAATCATGTATTCAAGATTTATGAAATATTTATAATAAGGGTGTTTTTAAAAACGACATGGACTAAAATCTCCATCTTAATTTTTTTCTTTAATCTCGGTAATATAATTTTTTTCGGTAATCTAGTAATAAATATTACAAAATAATTTTCATAACGTTATTAGAAATTCGAGCTTAGAAAATTATTATGGATTCATTTTTTAAAGTACAACTTGTAATCGTCATTCAAATATTTTTTAAACTCATAAATTTATAAATCTTACAAAAAAAAAAAAAAAATAATAAATCCCGTTTAGATTAGATTTAAACTCGTTGCATCAAAAATACACTCTCGCCGCAAAGAAAAAAAAAAAAAAAAGTTAAACATCTTCGCAAAATATTATTCCAGCGCGCAACTCTTTAGATAGCTAAATCTCGAAATTTCTATAAAAGGAAAAAGATTTTTTCTTTGCTCGCGAAAAGACTCTCGAAAGGAAAATTTAAGGGAGGAATGAGGGTGGCTGCACCACAGTGCATGTGTATACAACTCGATGTGGTAAAAGCTTCGGGGCGCGCTCTATACTCGTGTATATACGTGGAACGAAAGAGAGAGAGAGAGAGAGAGAGAGAGAGAGCGAGAGAGAGAGAGAGTGGATGGTTGGTCTTTCGGAGTATGTATATATGTATATATATATATACATGTATACGGAAAGAGCACGCACGGGGACTGACTACGCCACTGGCACACGGAATACTCGGATTTCACGACATGTTTACAAAGATCCTAGAGATAAGTTGAGAATGGCCGGCTCGGCCCTATATACCTCTCTCGCTCGCTCGTTCCATGGGTGTAAGGTGACAGCTGTGCCTGTGGAACGAGTGTGCGTATAACCGCTCGTATAATACTATTTCTTCGACTATGCCTTTTGATGTGTCTGTGTTTTTCTCTGCCGCATTTGTGTGTATGTGTGCGAGTATGTGTGTGTACGTGTATCGATGCACACACGCACGTGTATCGAGTGCGGGTGAGAGCGCGCTGTGCATTTAAGACGAGCGAGCGAGCGAGCGCGTGTGTGCGATAAAGAAAGGGAGAGAATGCGTGAGTGCCTCGTTGGCAAAGAGTCGATGAGAGGAAAGGAAAAAGGAAATAAAAAATTATATATCTAATGGGAAAGTTATGTACTTATAATGTACGCCGATGATTTTTCGCTTTTCATTATCTTTCTTTTACGACTCTTTGATTTTTATCGATTTATAGTCAGGCTCGTTGTGCATGAATTTTGAACCACTTGAACGGTATACATTACACGATAGACAATTAAATGAATTTTTCATTAATTTTTACAATAATTTAATCCGCTCTTCGATAATTGCACAGAAAATTGACATACTATAGTCGACGTATTGCGTTCCGTAGATTTAATTTTATGCATTTCTATAAATGCATGTAAAAAACTGATAAATAATATAGTACAATAATAATGCAAACAATGTTTAAATTTAAATAATAAGCTACCATTCTCGTATATACGTATACGTTAATTCAAATTTACATTCAACCGACAATAATCATCAAATTACCGCAAATAAATCACATCGGGCATCTGCTCGATCGTCTATAACGAAGCCATCGTTCAACAAAAGCGCAAGCACTCATCGATGGTTATATATATATATATATATATACACACACATCTAAACGACAGCTGAATGAGACGCGTGTGCATATACATACGTATACCTACCTTAACGAAACTCGTCGACGTATTTGACAACAATCCAAGCGGAGCAGCGCGCGTTCGTACAATGGCACTTATAACCATCGATTAAGCGCACGCGTACATATTCGCACATACACACGCGCATAGCCTCGCGTACATCAGCGTACTCGGGGTACCCGCACGCGAAAAGCAACGACGAGATCTTGCCGCGTAGTACAAGAGAGACAGAGAGAGAGAGAGAGAGAGAGAGAGAGAGAGAGAGAGGTGAGTTGTCTTCGCGAAAGGAGGAACACGTGGGTGGTCGCGTCGTCCGCGCGTGTGCGGGACCCCGGCATCTTTTTTTCTCTCCTTCTCTTTACTCGATGCTCGCGCGCGTACTTATACTTATAAACGCTATCTTCAAAGGGTATACGTACACGTGAACACCTCTGCACGCACAATGCTTCCTCAGCTTTCCTTTATCTCTTCCTTATACGTATATACACACACACACACACACATATATATACACATGTTTGTGTACGAGTTCGCGTGTACTTTTGCTCCTCTCTATATATTTCACTCTTTGGTTTTGTATAATACGCGTCTACTTGATTAAACGCTTTATTTTACGAGGGACGTTTAAACGTAAATCCATCGCTCGCTCGTTACCGGGTCTTGGTTTATTAATATTGCGCGAGGCTTATCTTAATTCTTTTTATTTTTTTTTCACAAACTTTTTTTATGATACATATATATATATACAAACGTATATATTTGTATATATTTTTTTCGTTATCATTCGGAATACTAAAATTTATTTTTGTTTCGTTTCTGTGAATTCATTGGACGTGTTTTATAAACTATACGACGAGTGCGTAATTATCATTGTTTATTTATTACTTTATCTCTCGCGGTGTTACGATAATTTTCACAGCTTTAAATTTTTTAAAATATTTTATATTGCTTGACGATAACGTTAATGAGAGAAGATTGCATTTATTTTACAATCTATCCTTTTTAATTGTCGATTAGCACGAACGTCGCAACATAAAAATAATATGGTAATTTTATTTGTTTTAATATAGTAAAAAGTTGAAATTTTACTCTGCTTATAAATAATTTTTTTACTTTTCTACGTTTTAATATCTTTTATTGATTATGCAAATTTGATTATAAAACAAGAAGCATTTTGATTCAATTTCAAAAAAAAATGTTAAAATACTTTGATTTTTATCGTACTTTGTTAATTTAACGCCGTATACCTGTCAATACGCCAAAAAAGTCACAATAGAATACAAATTTATCGCGCAATAATATTTCATCTAAGGTGCGTAAATTATTCGACGCGTTTTTGAACGATAATTCACATTTCTATAATCAAAATCAACAAATGGCACTTTTACCCGAGTCGAAACAAAAGAAGAACAAGAAGAAGAAAAATGAAAACACAATCGTGGAAAATAAAGCGTTCGCATAAAGTCGCTCATAACCATTAGTCGAGCGGCTCCAAGAAGACATTAAACGCCATTCTTCCGGCCCTAGCTTCACGTCATATCTTCCTCTGCACCTCGAGCATATATATATATATATATATATATATATATATATATATATATATACGTATAAGCACTTGGCTGCTCCTCCCTCTTCGTCGTTTCACAAAACGCGCACTTTTATTTTCTTCCATTTTTTTTTTTTGTGCTCTCCTTCTCCCGCTCTCCCGTATATATAGATATACACATATATATATATACATGTGCTCCTTCGTTGCGCCACTTACGCGAGTACTATACGTCGCTCTTTCGACCTCTCATTCGCCCAGGATGTCTACTACTTTGTGTGCGCGCAAAAGAGAAAGAGAGAAAGAGAGAAAGAGAACCTCTTTGTGTTCCGTATGAATTTTTCTAGGAAGCGCGTCAAAAATTTTTTTTTCTCTCCCTCTCTCTCTCTCTCTCTCTCTCGTCGTCCTCGTCGTCGACGTCTTTTCTCGAGCGTTGTGTGTTCTATTTCGACGCGGTCATTATCGCATTTTTCGATGATTATCGCGATCGGTATATGTGTACGCACTATGCTTTCGAACGCGAAATGCGACCGAGAGAGAGAGAGAGAGAGAGAGAGTTTTTAAGTTTACGCGTCACTTCTTAATGTCTCATAATTTTTCAAAGAATCGGTTTCTCAATATTGTGATCGACGATCCGCTGATAGAGAACCGCTTGATATATCATTTTTCTATTCAATATATCAAGCGGTTCTATTCGATATTTCTATCGAGAGGTATTTCCTTGCAGTCGAACTTGAACTTTATTTTATTAAAAATATTCAAATATTTTATTTTATTTTTAGCAAATTTATTAAAAATTTAAGTTTCGAAGTTGATAAAATCCTTGAATTTCTTCTTAATCTTGTTATAAAAAAAAAAAAATTAAAAATTTTCATTTTTTTATTTATTAAAAAAAAAAGAAGTAGATACTTTGCATTTATAAATTTTTACATTCGAAAATCAAACTCGTACGCAACGAACAAACAATTACGCGCGCATTTATTTTGCCTAACTATCGTTTATCTCTACAGATTATTATCGCCGTAAAAAAAGAAGAAATAAATCCAATCTTCGACGCTTTTACCTCGTCGTATTTTACCTATAGCACGAGTCTCTTTAAAAGAAGATTACAATGAGCGAAAACGCAAAATCGAGGCGCGCGTCTCTCGCAAGGTCCTCGAAAGAAATTCTTGCGCGTGAAAAGAGAGAAAGAAAAGCGAAGCAGAAGCCAAGGAGCATCGAGCTGTCGAAAAAAAGCACACACATATAAATATACCCGCTTTGGAAGTCCGTCATTTTTTCCTCGTTTCGGGTCGCGATGTTCATTGTACCGTGAAGGAAAAAGAAAAAAAGAAAAAAAAAAAAAAAAAAAAGGCATACGTAAGCGTAATCGTGAAGAGGATCAACGAGATTAGGGTCTCTCGTCGCTTTACGGGGCATTTTTCTTCTCGAGGCTCGAACAACTCGCGGCCTCAATAACGCATGCGAATAGGTAATGCGGCGCGTCCGCCGTTACGTAAAAGCATCGCTAATCCCTCCATTGTTGTTGGTCCCTTGTCGTGGATTTTGGTGTACGTATATGTGTGGCAAGTATAGGCATAGTGTGCGAACGTGCGTCGTGTACGTATGCGGTGCGCTAGTTTTGTGCGTTTAGTTTACGCGCGCGCGCGCGCTAGAATGAAGGAAGTAAGCAAAGCTGCACAAGTGTTATATTTTACAAAGTTTTTTTTCTTGTTTTTTTTTTTTTTTTTTTAATAATTTTCATTAAATTCGTATGAGAATTTTTTTTACGCGCAATTGTAATAATTGAAGCTTTAATGTTCCTTTACCGGCATTATAAATAATGAGATTACGCTACCAGTCAAGATTATCGTTCCTTATTTTTGAATTTTTTTTTTAAATTACAATTTAAAAGAGTTACAATTTGTAAAAGAGTTACGAGAAAGGTTCGATTACGAAAGATTTACTTACATTACGTCTAAAAAAAAAAAAAAAAAAATAAATAAAAGTTAATACCGAAGATGTTCATGCTAGCTTCGGTAACACAATACTTGGCTTAAGATTGTCAAAAAATTAAGAGTATCTTCTAAGAACGTTTTCTTATTTTCATAATCTATTGGCCACTGCTTTATATTTTTAAATATTAAAATTAATCGTTTAAAATGAATGTCTATTGTAATTATAAACATTTTAAATAAAAGGATTCACGAAGTCAAGCACCAAAGTCTTAACAACGAATGAATTTTGTTTCACAAGGGATGTAAAAACAATTGTTGTACAAAGCAATGAAACTGATAAATTTCTTCTGCGAAGCGTAAACAAAAAAAAACGATGGCAATGTTAACGTTAAAAATTTCAAGAGCAACGTAATTAACGAAGCGACTCCGTTTATATTTTGTCGTGAAACAAGAATTTTCCCTTCGAGCAACTCAGCAAAGAAAAAGAAAGAGAAAGACACCTCTTTGCAACGCTCTCTCCCTTCGTCGTCAATCTTCGCGCATTCTCTTCTCGTCACCTTCTTTATGTATGTATGTATATATATATATATAATCTTATAACACACACACACACACACATACACATACACTTTGCTACGAGGACGTAAAACTTTTAGCGAAATACGAGAATCCATCAAAGCGGCGAGTGCTGTTGCTGCTGCTTCGCAAAAGAGAGAAAGAGAGGAAAAGAGAGCAAGCAAGCAACCGTCAGCTCAAGAAAGTCGTCGACGGCTGAGAGAGGAGAGAGCTTTTTGCTCTCCTCCTTTTTCTCCTTTCTTCCTTATTTCCTTTACTCATCCACCCATTCTGTCCCTCTTTCTCTCTCTCTCTCTCTCTCTCAGTCTTACTATATAGCGGCATTTTCATCGAGAATTTTTCGTAGATCGCACACGTCGTCCTTGCGGAAAGCTTTTTTCGCGTGCGGTATAAAACGCAAGCAGTGCGCGTTTTAAGCATCGTGATGTATATACGTATATAATGGGACGGCACTTCTTATCGTGTGGAATACGATATACAATGGCGCGCGCGCTTTCGCTCGAACTATAATATATACCGTCTTGGTAGGAAGTAACGCAATTTTATGCTTTTCATAAAATTGCCGTTGTAAAAAATGTTGCTAATTTTTATGGTAAGCAATATTTCGATGTAACGGTGACACGTTAAAGGCGTATCATAATTTTTTACGGCAGTAGATAAAAACCTTTTCGCATATTCAATGAATTAAATTTACTAATAATTTTGTCAAAGTACCGTAAAGTATTCCTTCACAGCAGATAGTGTTAAGTAATTATTAAAATTCGTGTGTTATAACGAGACGGTTTAGTCATCCGAAAGTCGATTATAACTTATCGAATAAAGTATAAGAAAACACGAGCCGTAAACATTTTTTGAAAGCAGATCTTGAAGTAATACATTTTTTAATAAAATTTGGGTCACTAAGTCTGTCTGAGAGCTAATCATTGCAAGTAACTGTAAACGAGTAGTAAGTAGCATAATAAGATCACATTTCCATTGATCAGTTGAGAAATCAGTAACAACGAGAAACTACTCGAGTTTCCAAAAATTTTCAACTCAATATCTAGACCATAGTTAAACGAAAATTATTAATATCGAGTATAAACTATTCGATTTTATCATCGATTAGCATTCGTCTTTCATAAGCGACGACACGCATTATTCATTAACCAATCTCAAAACCTCACCTCGCAAAAATCAATCTGACCTATACCTGTCTCGCACGCGGAAGACGATGAAGACGCATCGAAGACAAAAAAAAAAAAAAAAAAAAAAAAAAAAAGAAGAGGAGAGAAGGAAGAGGACAAAGATTGAAACAAAAAATAAATAGCTCTTCTGCGTATAGATACATGCGCACGCACACGAAGCACCGCAATCGACACGGTGCGCATTACAGGGTTATACATATATGCGAAGGAGGTGAAGAGGCCGGAGAGTAAGAGAGAAAGAGAGAAAGAGAGAAAGAGAGAGAGAGAGAGAGAGGGAGGGAGGGAGGGAGTAAGAGAGAGGGAGTAAAGAACAAGTTGTAAAGCGAGACGACAGTTATTATTATTCGAGCGCGCGCGACGTGCGGTGTGCGCCGGCCAGGAGGAGGCCAACCTTACGACGAGGAGGTAAACCAGTTTCGTCGTCGTTGTCGTCGTCGTCTACGTCGTCTACGTCGTCGACGTTTCTCTCGTCTCCTCCTCGTCGGTGGTCTAATATTGCCATAGTAAACGACGATCGACTCGACTGCGCGTTTTATATCGTCATAGAAGCGCGCGTGTTAATTCGTAATAAGTATAAAGTGTGCGGGAGTTTTAAGCGCGAAGCGTATCGTCGTTCGGTGACGAGTAAATTGAGCAAAGGTGATGGTAATGTAAAGGAAAAAAGAAGAAACGATAAAAAGGACGTTTTTTCGTTTCGAAGGATTTGCCGTTTACTTGAAGAGATGACGGATTTGTTAACGAGCGGTTCGATCGAGACGGCGTGACAGGCGTCCGTCAAGAGCTGCAGGTATGAAAAGGTGCGAGATGAACATTTATTTTTCTTTTTACGTGTTCTATTCGTCGCGATTACATTATTCGTTTTTGGAAAATTGAAATTACATGCGTTTTTTTTTTTTTTTATAAGCTTCTCGAGATGTTTTATGGCTTAACGAATTTTTCAAAATTTTTCGTAAATTATGAAAATTTATGAGAAACTATATTACACTTTTATGTCAATTTTATTGTGTATGTTAACTTGGTTTTGTAAGATGATTTTAAATACTATTTCAAGTGTTTTGCAATAAGATCTATTCGAATCTCATAGAATTAAAAATGTTTGATCGCTATCGTAACAGCTCACATGTAATACAAAATATTTTGATGTATAAAAATTTAAACATAAAACAAAAGTAATTATTTATAGTAAAAAATATCTCTTAAATGTATACTGCTGAAACAAAAATAGTATTTTAAATGAACGTTAAAACGATTCAAAAATATATATTTAAAATTAATAAAAATAAGCACTCATAGTGATTTTATTTTATTGAATGAAAAATTACGATCAGAGAAAGAGAATTTGCATATTGACTACAAATAATTTATTCTTTATTATATAGTTAACGATTAAATACACACTTAAAAAAAAAAAAAAAAAAAAATGAAAAGTGGCTACTTCGTCCCGTGGATAAATTGATATCCAAATAAGAAGTTAGGATAGATGTTATCTCCTTGTGCCAGAGACAAACGACGATCCATTTACGTAAATTCTCAAAATCGTTTCTACAAACTAAAACATCGCTTGGAGAAAAATTAAACACAATCTCGAAGGAATAAAAGAAATAAATAATCGTTAAAATTTAGCAAGTTCGTAAGATAAATTTTTATTAAAAATTAAAGAAGTATAAGTAAAATAATTCAATTCGAAGATTCTTAAAAATGTACCAATAAAGGTATAAAGAAAGGTTATGCACAAACGTTAAACAAACAACGAAAAATAGCAAGGAGCTAAGCAAAACAAGTCAAAGAGAGGACAGAAGGAGATAAAGAGAGAGAGAGAGAGAGAGAGGGAAAGGGAAACCCAAGTGCGCAATTATTTGCAAATTCGCCTTTGCGACTGGGCGCGAGCGCGCGCTGGGCATTCAATCGGCCCGGGACGGGCGAACTGCGATTATTAAAGGGTCGGAGTGCAGTCTCGTTTCCGAGTGATTCAGCCAAATAAACTTTGACGTCGTGGCAAAGTGACAATTATTCGAATGAGGGACACACTCTCCTCTTCTGTATTTCTCTCTCTCTCTCTCTCTCTCTTATTCCCTCTATCTTGCTATCCTCTTTCTCTCTGCATACGTCTGTCTACTCCACTGTCTCGACGTCTGTCCGACTCATTTTTCTCTTTTCTTTCACTTTTCTCTAATATTATATGTTATATATACACGTCAGTACCCCGTCCGCTACTATCCCGATCTCTTATTCACTCGCGCGCGATCCGCCGTTTATTTATTTATTCCATTTTCTCTTTCTCTTTACCACCTGCCACTTCGACAATAGGACTCGCGATAGTTTTGTTATATGAATATATAGACGTAGAAACACGTGTATATGTATAGGCCAAGATTGAAAATTGTCGTTAAAGAAAATAATTCCAAGTGAAATTATTTAAATAGAATATTGAATTACTTCTGATGAAATTACCGATATAAACTGCGCGTTGCGTTATCGATGAAATTACTAGTTATTATTGATTTTAATCCGCAGCCGATTAAAATTACGCAAGAGTTTAATTTTCGATTTAAATCGTGTTTATCGACAAATATAAATAAATTGCAATAATATTGAATTTGAAAACAAAAAAAAAAAAAAAAAATACATATATATAAATCTATGTTTTTCAAATAATATTATACGTTATCGATAATTGCGCAAAAGTTTAATAATGTATGTTTTAACATACAGTTATTATTTTTTGGTAAAACAAAATTGGTATACAAAATAAATTTTTCTTAAAATTTTAAAACGTGACAATTTTTAGAACAATATTTAAAAATATATTGATACAACAAATTATAACGGAATAATAAAAAAATCTATAGAAACTATAGGACAATATTACTGATCAATTTTCTATTTCATAGAAAATTGATTTATATACACATATTACTAAATTTAATATACAATTCTTCATAGATTTAGTCTCATAATTTTTTTGTTTGTAAAAATTTACGTTAAAGAATATTTTTATCACATTGAGCTGCAATTTTCTAAAGTGCGTAATAAAATATTTATAATAATGTAAAATTATCAAACAATTATCCAAAAATGCGAGTCAAGTCCTTAAAAAATGTTAAAGATACGGCAAAGTCGCTAAATGTTTGAAGGGCTCTTGAAAAAAAAAAAAAAAAAAAAAAAAAAAAAATAATAATAATAATAATAATAAAAACTCGAGTAGAAAAGAAGTACTTGCGTAAATTCAACCGCACAACATATGCAATCGGCACTGCTTTAACACGGCACTTTTCATCCCACACTAATCATTTTCTATCATTGCCTCCCGCTGCTTCAGGGCGTCCCTTTCTCCCTTTTATATGTATCCCTTATCTCTCTCTCTCTCTCTCGTTCGCTCAGTTTACCTCTCTTTCTCTAATTAAGCGGCTTCCATACCGGCCGGCACTCAAAACCCCCCGCAGTTCACGCAAGAGAACGGAAGAGAGAGAGAGAGAGAGAGAATGAAGAGCGAGACGGAACGATGCTGTTTGCTCCTTGCGCGAGAGAGGGAGAGAGAATCCCACTCGGGTAGCCACGTGACCACGGGGCGGGGGTGGCACTGCTAAAGAGCAAGAGCGAGAGAGAAAGAGAGAGCGAGCAGGACGGAGCTAGAGAACGCGACATTTCGCATGCTCAGAACTCTACAGGCTGCAGGAGCAGCAGCAGCATCACACGGCAGCCAAGCGCCGAACTGAGTGTTTGCCGGGTTCTTTATATATACATATACACGCATATAACGCACACATCTATCTTTCGTAATCTCATTCATTTTGCGCCTGTGTTCATATGGTTCGTGTGCGCAATATACGGTACGCGCGTGTGTGCACAGCCGAGAAGAGAAAGAGAAGGGATATATAGAGGTGGTCCACGACGGGCTTCCGTTCAACAATAGCCCCAAAGGGCCGAGCGACGACGGCCTTTTCTACGGGTCTTTGTGCACGCGTCATCGTCGCCGTTGTCGCCGCCGCCGCCGCCGCCGGCGTAGTCTTCGTTGTCGTTCGACTTCGCACGAGCGCGTAGACTCTAGAACGGCTCTTCGTTCTTTCGCGCGCGGGTGATCGATTATCAAGAGGTCCGAAGGTCCTGCAACCGACGCACAAACTTATAAACACAGTGCGCGCAATATACGTCCAAAAATATACAGGATCGTCGAATCATTTCTTTTCCGTCCGTGCACGCGTATATGTGTATATACATGTACATATACACACAACAAATATGCGAGAAGTGCGCGTATCCATATAAAAGCTGCCCTTTTTGTAGCAACCCCTTTCTCGTGCGGCGCCCTATTGCTTTTCCCCCCTTCACCCCTCCATCATCGTCCGTTACCGCGGACCGCTCGACGCTCAAAATCTCAGCCGCGCGCTCTATCTCCCTTTTTCTCCGTGTATTTGTGTAAGTGTGCGTATACATCGTACGTCGTGACTCCCTCCGACTGTCTATGATTGTCGTAAGCCGTGATTCGTGCGAACGTTCCTAGTCGTTCGGCGACGGACGAGACCGAGATGAAAATTTTGACGTATACATAACGACGGATACAGGAAGATAGATAATAATTCGAGCGATTAAGGAGCAGTGTCGCGAGCGAGAGAAAACGGACGAGTGGAGGAAAATAAAGAAGAAGCAAAAAGGATATAGAATAATAATAAGATCGATCAGCTCGTTGCGAGATGATCTGGCGTGCGCGAAAGCTGCGAGACAAGTGAGAAAACGCGCGTGCGGTGTGTGCGCGACGAAGGAAAGAACAGGGCCGACAAACGCTACCGCCTCTTCCTCCCTCCTCTTCCCGTGCACATCTCGCGTCTCGAGGGATAAGAGGAAGCCCCGCCAAGAAAGGGAAAGACAATAGAGTTGCAGAAAATAAGAGAGAAAGAGAGACGAGGAAAAACGCGCGCGCGCCAAAGAGAGAAAGTGGGAGGATGTGCAGGTGCAAAGCGCGGGAGGAATTCTCGCGTACGTCCTCGTCCCCCTACGTCCTCTCCGCGTCGTCGTCGTCGTCGTCGTCGTCGTTGTCGTTGTCGTCGTGCGAGCTCACCGGGTGCCGACGGCAGCGACGGCGTTGGCGGTGCTGACTTTCGCCGGGCGAAGAAGATCGCGCGCTCCCCCCCCCCCCCCCCCCCCCCAACACTGGCCTCTGTGTATGTGTGTATGTGTAGATATATATATATGTGTGTGTCGTATAACGCGCGCTATCCGATGGACGGTGAGCTGGTGTATCCATGAGCCAGGACGGCTAGGAGAGAGCAACGAGACGACGCGGATAGCGGGAAGTGGAGGACGCCTCCTCGCTCTTCTCCAACGGGAATAAGCGCGACGAAAGGTTGGTATAATACAATACGTGCGGATTTCTCTGCGAGCTTTTTAGATGAAACGAGAAGGAAGAAAAGAGTCGAGAGAAAGGATAAGAAAAAAGAAAAGAAAGAGAGATTGGGAGATTTTAAAAGAAGGAGATGAATTTTATTCGAGATTTTTATCCGGAATTCAATTTATCTTAATGCGAGTTCTTCTTTGCGTTGGGTTTTCTATAAATAAAAAATAGATTTCAATCATTTTTTATTTTGATGAAAAAAATAATTAGAATACGCGGCAGTTGATAATATCTATATTATCATTGAAAACGATAAAAGTTTATTATTTTTTTTGTGCACACATTTTACTTTAATATTATAGTTTTAAATTATAAACAATATAGAAATTTAGTTTGTATCATTAATTAGTGATATCTTTGAAACACTAAATAATACAATAAACTCTAAATTTGATTTCAGAAAACATATCAAGTTCACGTATAACTTTATTTATGAACTAAATTATAAACATTATTTTACAAATAATTAATTCTCTGTACAAATGACAAAACATGTATATATATATATATATAAATAATAACATAAATAAATAACATATAGATAAATGTATTGTAATAGAGTGATAATTTGTGTCATTAACATTATTACATGCGGCTTTTTAATAGCAAATAATAATAAAAAATTCTTTGAAATTAAAGAAAATACTAATTATACATTTAAATTTAAATGTTTAAATTAAAATTCAATTTATTCTTTGTTAAAACGCTTTAAATAAAAAAATCCAATACGTTTCGTTCAAACTCACGATTATTAATAATAATAATTAACGTCACAGTTACGTTATTTGTACGAACTGTTTTATAATTTCCATACCGTTGCCATCCTTGACATAGCTCTAAATAGTATCATTAAACATTACTGCATCAAAGTGCAGTCAATTACATAGTGCGTCAAAGTTTGTTTATTCTTTCCATGAATGACTTTTATCGTCAGAAAAATGCGCACGTTTTAAGTGACTATTAACATTTTTAATTGAACGAACAGAAATTTTTTATCATTGACATTTTGTATATAAAAGTTTGAAATATTATTTTACATTAAATTAAAATTATTTAAGAATTCAGGCATACTTTTTTTAAAAATACAAAAACTTAAAAGATACAAGCAAATAATAAAAAAATTCTTAGTGTTTTCACTTTCCACATCCTGCGGATAAAAGTATTCACAAGGGCTCGTAAATTTTTTTTGCAATATCGGCCAGCGACTCGTCAACAACTCTCACGTATGTAAAGATTAGAAACACGAACAACGTACGGGACGCCTTTGAGGGTTGCGGTACATCTGCTTGACATGCGTTCGCCACACGAATTGTCGGGAGAAAGTTTCGTCAAGGTCGCACGGTGTTTGGAAAAATAATGAAAAACGTGTTGAGAAAATGCCGATGTGACGTTTCTCTCTCTCTCTCTCTCTCTCTCTCTCTCTCTCTCTCTCTCTCTCGATCGTCGTCACGAATTCGCTTACTGATTGGATTTTATTTATTTTAAGCAAAATAAATGTGTATACAATAACGTTTGACTCATTTTCTAATAAACTAACAAATATTATTTATTTATTTATTTATTTTTTTAATTCATTTGCACTTTCAATGTTAAACAAAATAACAATTTACATTATGCTATAATTTTTACCGATGCACTCTGTCAGTTTTTATAAAATTAAAAAAATTAATTTATCCATCTATCTTTAAACGAAAATATGAAATCGCATACTCAATGTTACTTATATTTTTTTATCGTCCTTATAATTTATCAAATCGACCAGAGTATATTCGCAAGTAAACTTTATACTTCCGTTAACCTGCATCTTAAAAAGAATATTTTTTGTGAAAAAAAAAAAAAAAAAAAAAAAAAAAAAAAAAAAAAAAAAAAAAGAAGACAAAGACAAAAACTAAAAAGAAAACGCGGCCGCGATCAAAACGTTACACAACGAACGAAAAACACGTTTGCTACATTAGCCGCGCACCCCGTCAAAATTTACGTATATATATATCCACATATAAACAGATATATATATATAAATATCACCATATATAATGTGTATATATGTACTTGAGCGCACTCGCGTACGCTCGTCTAATGCGATCAGACTTGTGCATCCAATTCGGTTCGTTAACGGTTAATGTATTTTAATTGGCCAGGCGTAACATTCGTTAGCTCGTTCAAGGTATCGCCGAGAACGACACATGTTCTTTAATAAATGGATTTTCCAAGAACTTACGTCGCGTACGAGCGCTCGTGCGAGTGTACATAGATGTATCGAACATTTCTATGTAATTTCTATAAATTGTATGTTTTTAAGTGAAAAGAAAATTCTTCCTATTATTATTATTTGCAAATTATATTACGAGGATGGCACAGAAGTAAACATGATTTGTTAAACAAAATTAATACTTTTCCAATGACTATTAACTTATTTTTTAAGATACGTAACGCGTCACCATAACATTACATCAACGATTAATTTATCTGCGCTTTAAAAAAAAAAAAAAAATCAAAGAGCAACAAGCCCTTTATCTCAATTAACAATTCGCGCAAGAAAATTAAAGCCAAAGATCGAGCGGACAATGCCAAACAAATGCGATTGCTCGGCGCATTACACTCAAGGGATTCGTTGAAAATCTCAGAGGCGCGCAGGAATCTTGGAACGAGAAGCCCGCTGCTGCTAATCGGTGCACATTTCTCTACTGCTTCTTATCCGCGCGCCCGTGTCGTAACGTATTTATCCACGCGCGCGCGCGCATACACGTTGCACATACACGTATATATACATATAAAATGCTTACGTTGCACGGCGATCTCGAGGTGTGTGTATGTACACAATTACGTTAAGTCCGAGAGACCGTTGGACGAAGCGAGTTCCCGCGACAATAAGGTGAAAAGGCGCTCTATGTTTTGATTACGTTTGCTAATTGTTATCTCTCTTACTCGACTGACGTCGCATTCCTTATTCGATCTGCGTATGTATATATACACTATTATATACACATGCGTGTATAGTACTTTTCTCCAACTGTATACCTAAAATATGTCTCGCCGACATTAGACCACGCTATTATGTCATTTTATTTTCATTTTTATTTATTTATTTATTTTTTTTATTCTTTTTTTTTTTTTTCTTTCTTTCCGATAACGTTACATACACGTTGCCAAGATCGCGTTTATTATTTCTGTACTGCCTGCGAATTTTTTATTACATTTAATTGAAAATTTCTATAAATATCTGTAAAATGTTTAAACTTTACATAATAACCACGAGATTCTAGTTCCGTCAAAATTTAATTCTATTATTTATCTGTACAATTATCCAAGTAAATTGATAATACGTCATATTGAGACTAACAAAATTTCTTGTAAACTGTTTATTATACGTCTTAAAAACGATGAAACGCAATGTAACAAATTCATTTTATTACACTTGCTTTAATAAACATTATAAAAAATTAATGATCTAAATGCAATTATTGTTACAATATTGATGGTTGATTTGATTGGTGATTCGAGCAAATATATTCTACGTAAGATTAAAAATTCATCCACGATGGAACAAAATAATTGCTGTACTTAACGTAAATAAAAAGCAGAAAGAAAAATAAAAAAAAGGGGTAGACGAAATTTCTAATCCTCTTATTTTCGTAATACTCGAAGCGCAAGTGCATACCGTATACTCAACCTTACCACGCGCGATCGCATCTCCGAGTGCGCTATATAATCCAGAACGCATAGGATCGAGGTGGTTTATAGCTCGAATTTCTGCGAGTCCACCATCTCCTTGATGTTCTGTATATCTACGCTATGTATATATATATATATTTATGCATCGAGCCAAGCCAAAAGACAGAGCTTGAAGAATCCTTTCGGCTTCGCACCGCCCGCGCGCTCTATGTAGCGGAGGTTAAAATACGCAAACATACATATATACATTTATGCACGTGTATGTGTAAGCGTGTGTATAAAGACGGCGGCGTAGTACGTAAGTATACGAGAAGAAAGGGCGGAGCGGTTAAAACGGACAAGATAGTGACTTGGCAACGGGCCGACACGTTCTTGGGGCCCTCGATTGGCTGGGGCCGCGGCTGACTCCACGCACACGCACGCCTACTTATGCTATACTCTCGGCGGGCTTTGTACACCTCTTACAGTTTCTCGCTACGTTCTCGCTTCGATATATATATATATATGTGTGTGTGTGTGTATACCGGATCTCCACCTACCTCGTCGCGCGCGACACGCGAGCGCAATTGCCAGACGATATAATTATGTGTGCGCTAGCAGGACCCTGGCGAATCCATCTCTCTTATACGTTTTTGCAAGATTTTGCTAGAATGTGTATACATATATATATGTTTCTCTTTTTTTTTTTTTTTATGTTTCCTCATTTTGTTTTTATTTATTTATCCTACTAGCGCGAGTTTTGTTTTCGTATTTACTTATTGTCTACGTTTTTATTTTCATGTATTATAGATCATTCGTAATGAACGATTTAACGGCGGATATAAACAATTGCGCAAACTGTCAGAATGTTGTATAAAGATATTTAAAGAGCGCGAAAATATGAAAAATATGCTTTTTTTTTTTTTTTTTTTTTTAATAAAATTTAGGCAAGTGTAACTTTGTTATAATCTGGTTGATCTTTATAATTAATCTTTATAATTGACTGAAAAATATCCAATAAAATAATCTACTTCTTAAATTACTTCATAAAAAGGAGCCGCAATTGTCACAAAAATCTTTATTTTTAATTAATAAATTCTTATTAAAATTTATTGTTTGAATACAGATTTAAACACAACTTTTTATTATATTTATTGAAGTTATAATCAAAATATTAATAGTCTGCAATAATTAATTAAACAATATTTCTTTAAAAGAATATTTGGGCTACGTCAAATGCAGAATCTGTCATGGATAGCATTATCTATGATATTTGCGGAAGCTACCTTAACCCTTTGAGGCACGGAATTTTAGAAAATAAAAATACCCATGTTGCATAGAAATTTTATATCATTCAAAATTGAATAAAATTGAGGTATTTTTATTAATAAGGATATAAAATGATATAAAAACAGCTATTCCAATATTTCGAGATAGGTCGAAAAATGTCCCACCATGCGTTATCGCGCATCAAAAAGGTGGGACATTTTTAATACCAGCGTGCCCCAAAGGGTTAAGCAAAATGTGTCGATAAAAATTAATTCATTAAAATTGAATATTTGTGAATTAAAATAACGAAAAAAAAAAAAAAAAAAAAAAAAAAAAAAAATCGAATATTAATGTATAAATTTAAAATTGAGTAATTATCCGCTGTAAGGATCGAGAATAATACACGTTAAACATCAAATAATTTTGGCTTTCAGGAAGAGTGATATGTTAACCGAAGACAATGACCCGACGAAACCGGCAGGGGTTTTAGACAATGCTGGCAACGTGACTTCGTCGACGGAGGCCTCGATACAGCACCCTCGCATCGCAAACAATGGTAGATATTAAACGCATTGACCGCGTATAACTCATGACTATGACTCGTACTGCTTTCCTCCTCAAATTTTCCATTCTCTCTGTATATTTTAATCAATAGTTTTTATCCGTATATGTTTGTGTGTGTGTGTGTGTGTATACGCGCGCGATAGCTCCGATCCTTTTTTTTTTTTTTGTGACGTCTTAATTTCCCGTTCCTTGTCAGTCTAAATTGACCGAGTTCGATTAATTTTTATCCTTCGTATAACGAGACTTTATTTCGTACCGTTAAACATGCGCAAGCGTGACTTTTTCATCTTTCATCTTTGTTTTTTTTTTTTTTTTTTTTTTTTTTTTTTTTTTTTTTTTTTTTTCACCACAAAATAATTGCTCCTGTAGGGAAATCTAAAACCTAGCTGCATTCAAAGTACGAATATCAACAATCTGCCGTGTGAAATTCGTAGAATATACTATCACTGTATATTGAAATTTCATCTAGAAAATATAGATTTTATTTTAATTAAAAATGTTTCATTATAATAGTAAAATACTTCAAAAGTTTTACAAAAAAATTACAAAATTTAAATACAAAATAAAAATTAAAAAAAATAAAATGTAATATCTGATACCAATAAAAGTTAATCTTAAAATTCAATTATGCTTTTATCTAATTTTTAAAAATAAATATACATACCACATACGTATATGTGAATATTAAAAAAAAAAGTTTTATTTTCTAAATCAATCAATTCCTTTCCACGTATAAATTCACAAATTTCTTTTTTTTTTTTTTTTTTTTCTTCCTAACTCAAGTTTGTAATCTACGAATAAAAATGTATTCCGATCTAAAATAAAAATTGACGCTTTCAGAGACGGAGGTTAAAAACGAAGTGCAGGATTGTCCGGAGAGCGATAATGTGCCAGGAGGCGAGTTGTACATCGACGAAAACGCCGAGGAGAAGGATCAAGAGTATCCGGATTCGATGGAGAAGGCCGACTACGGCTCGCTTTATAATACCAACCCTTACTATAATAGGTAATTTATTTTTAAATTTTTCTAACTGCAATAATAAATGTAAAATATAAATTTGTGGACTCGTTATAAATGGTATTGCTTTATATCGAACTATATTGGAAAATGATGCGCAAGCTTGATCATTTGCCTATAAAATTTTCTTTTTATTTGTGTATTATCCGAATGTGTGCATATATATATATATATATATATATATATATATATATATACACGCGTAACAACATAGAGAACAAAAAATAAATTCTACCTTTAAAAAAAAAAAACTATCTATTTAGAACAATCACGTCGTTTGCTATTTACATAGATTTCAATAATAGATAATTTAATAACGTTTTTTCTTTTCATCGACAGCTTGTACGGCTCACCGTCGTACGGAAGCACTACGGTATCGAAGGGCTCGCCGTCTTTGCAGAGTTCGTATTTAGGTACCTACACGACGCCGAGCTCGATGACGCAGTATTCCTCGTACACGGGCTACAACAGTGGCTCCGCGACGTTTCCCACCGTTCCTCAAAACATATCCTCGGCCTCACAGGTTCTTATTGTTTTTTTTTTTTTTTTTTTCGTTGAATTTCGTTGCCTAAAAACAAGATCATTACTCTCTCTCTCTCTCTCTCTCTTTTATTTTTTTTACTTTTAATAATATAAATCATTATTACTTATTGCTTGTGATGATAATACTTTTATAATAAATGAGACATTGTGCTTTCATTTTTAGAAGCTCGACTATACGGCCTATAGTACCTCGCTTTACGGAAATGACAGGGTACCTTTACAGTATTCCGGATATTATCCGGTGCCCGGTTACCACACAACGCCAGCCTCTTTTAATATTAGTAATTTAAATTTCGTCGGTAAGAAAGCTAAATTTCATTTATTGTCTTTGATTAATTACAAAGTTAAAAAAGATAAACTTTTTTAATTTCTTGATAAAAGAAATATAATAAACATTGTACTCCAAAATTTTAAAAAACAATATTTTACATAATACAGATAATTTTATACATATAGTTCAAATAAATAAAATGCAAAAACTGGTATTATTTAAACGGTACTAAATATTTAGTTGTCACAACATTCTTTAAAACTTGATTGCTATAATTAAGTAGTGTCCATAATTGCAGCTCTGGCATTTCTTAATCAAAAGTCTAGACGATCTTAATATACAACATTATTAAGATTGCAAATACGTTTAATTAAATGATAATTTGATATGATTAATTAATCAATCGTTTAAAAATGTTTAAATTTAATTTACATGTGCTTTTTTAAAGTTGTGTATATATATTATTATTATTATTACTATTATTATTATTATTAATTTAATTTAATTTAATTTAATGTAATTTAATTTAATTAAAAAAATAAATATTTTTAAATTGATTTTCAACATTATAATTTTGAATAGATTCAACGAAATCAGCACTGTCGTTAGATCCATCCGCTCACGATACAAATGATCTTACTGCGAGGGAAACTGCTAACATTGAAGGTACAATCGTTAGAAATTTTCAATACACATAAAAATTAATGAATTTTTTTTTTTATTTTGTTTCAATTGCCTTTTAAAAATGTGTCAACGTCGTTAAATTAACTAATACTTCAACTGCACCCGTGTTCTTTAACACTTGCACAAACGTTCTCAGTGTCAATTAGCAACCATAGTCGTGCATGCACTTAATATCGTTTGCTCGGCAATATTCCCGGAGAATTGCAATAATCCTCTTTAAGTCGAAACCGTTTCTTTGACACATCGATTATGGATCGTATTTCACAACGACTAGCGCGCCCGTGCATCGCGAGTTCATTCGATCGCGCAAATTCGATGCTCGAAGCCCGCAGTGGTGATCGAATTATATCGCAAAGACCGCTTTAATTATCTGTAAAATGTTATACAAAAAAAATAAATAAATAAATAAATTATTCAAACCGCGAGAAAAATGTGTGCAGTAGTTTGAATGTGCAGTTCGATCGTCGTATGTGACAATGACGAAATCAACCGAAAATAAATTTGATACAGGGGCCAGCACGAAGTCCTGCAAACGAGGACGCCGTCAGAGTGGAAGCGGAAACAGTATCGGCTCGGCCGACACGACAGAGGCCGGACCTGACCGGATATTCATCTGGGATCTCGACGAAACCATAATCGTGTTTCGGACGCTTTTCAACGGCCAATTCGCCACCAAGTATAATAAGGATCCGACAGTGCTCGCTCAGCTCGCTTACAGGATGGAAGAGATTATTTTCTACTTGGCCGATACGCATTTTTTTTACAACGACATCGAGGTGGGTGCTGTAGATAATCGGCTTCTACTTCCCTTCTTTCTTTCTCCTTATTTCTTCATGTTTCTTTTTCATACCTATGGATATTAAATGATAATTCTTTTTGGAGTTTCATCTTTCAGATCGGTATTGTATTTTCAAAAAGAAAATTTTATCGACACGAAAACTTTGAATAATAAAATTATGAATAAATTTTAAGAGAAAGCGTAAATATTATACATGCCCATATATATTTATTGTATAAGTATTGCAATTATTTTATTTAGATTATGAAATGTTTTATGAATTTTTGGAATATTTTACAAGCTGTTATTTTGATTAATTATTTTAACAATTGCACAGTTTCTTTTTAACATTTTTTAACATACTTCATATATGTAATTAACATACACAAGTGCATTGATTTATAAAAAAAAAAAAAAAAAAAAAAAAAAAAAAAAAAAAAAAAAAAAAAAAAAAAAAAAATATCTAATGTACATTATGGTAACCCAATAGAAAGACTTCAATTTTTAATATAGTTATCAAAAAGTAAAATAACTAAGTAAACGACATAGTTTTATTTTATTAAAAAAGATAAAAATATTTACAGAGTTTGCGCTCACAAGATTGCGAGCAAGCGCACATCGATGACGTCTCGTCAGATGACAACGGTCAGGATCTGTCCTCGTACAACTTTGCAACGGACGGTTTTCATTGCGAAACCTCGAGCAACGGGATCTGCTTACCGTCGGGAGTAAGGGGTGGCGTCGATTGGATGCGAAAGCTGGCCTTTCGCTATCGTAAAATCAAAGAAACCTACTGTAACTATCGCAACAACGTTGGCGGCTTGTTAGGAGCGACCAAGCGCGAGCATTGGCTCAGCCTTAGGGCCGAGATCGAGCAGCAGACCGAAAATTGGCTGACGGTCGCGGTCAAATGTCTCAGCCTCATTGGCAAGAGGAGCCACTGCGTCAATATACTCGTCACCTCGGATCACCTCATACCCTCGCTCGCTAAGGTCTTAGTTTTCGGCCTTGGAGGATTGTTCCCTATAGAAAACATCTATTCAGCATCAAAAACCGGTTGGTTATTTGGTTACGTCTCCATTCATTTCTCAGACACCTTTGCTTTGAAAATTCTCCTTTAAATTTGCAATTTGCCCCTACGCCTTTTTTTTTCTTTAAATTTCTATATCTTAATTGTAGATTTATCACGATATTTTAATGGCACTTACAAAACAATCTTGAATATTAAAATTGTTATTATTAATGAGGACATAAAATCAATTTTATATAACAGATCCTTAACTATTAAATTATTTTAATTCTATATCTTTTTGATTATTCTGCTTTAAAGCTTTTATTTTAGTTAAATTAAAGAATAGAAGAAATAAAAAATGTATTATATTTTATTACAATAAAAGTAATAATATAATAAAACTTTTTATTTATTTATTTTTTTTAGGTAAAGAAAGTTGCTTTGGAAGAATTATTGCAAGATTCGGACGCAAATGTACATGCGTCATAATAGGTGACGGTCCAGATGAAAACGCGGCGCGAGCGCAAAACTTTCCCTTTTGGAGAATTAAAACCCACTCAGATATGCAGGCACTGTATAAGGCTCTTGAAATGGACTATCTTTAACATGTGCACTGTTTCTCTCTTTCTTATAATGCATTGTTTGGTTTTAATTAACCACGATTAAGACTTAAAAAGTCGACCATAGGCAATTTAGTACATATGTACACATATACATATAATTGTATACATGTATATACGTATATTCAATTCCATGGATTTAGTTGCAATTTGATATAATTAATTAATAAATTCGAAGTACAAAAATTTTGCTATTACTTCTCTGCGTTTATGTATTTGTTAAATTAAAGAAAAACATGTTTCTCTACTATATGAAATCTGGTAGTAAAATAGTATAATTTATAAGTGTTACGGAAATATATTTCTTCAATATATTTTGAACCGATTTTAATACACTTAAATTGACTTTTATCGAATTTTAATAATAGTTAAAATATATTTACAATAATATTAAATATATTTTAATATTATTTTATAGCCAATATATTTCATATAGTGAAGCATCTGATTATAATAAGATTTATTATGGACTGTCAAACAATATTATAGTAAAAATTGGCAACTAATTTTTGTCAATTTATGTTTAATGTATATTTAAAGTTGATTTGAAGTTAACAAATTTTGATTCAAAAATCAACGCAGCAAATTTTCTAAAAGTAGCATATTTCAGCTTATGCAAATGTGTTTATTTAATTTACCTATATCAATAAGTTAGTATAATAAAATATAATTTCATTGAGTGAGCTTGAAAGCTCTGTACATGTACAGATGAACAAGGCCAAAAACAAAAATAAAAACAAATATTGTTGATCATTATTATGATCAATTATGGACCAGCTCAGGGTCTATAAAAGTGATAACAAAAAAAATGAAAGTAAATCGAGATTTATATATTAAGAAAATTTTTTAAATAAATGATGAAAGATATTAGCGAGCTTCCTTACTTACGCGTATGAGATAAGCAAAAAAAAAAAAAAAAAAGAATTAAAGAGATAAAAGAATATATATGAGTGAAATTTCGTTGAATTAGACGAATTTTCTGTAATTCCGAATATTGTGTACTTAAAGAGTCAACAAAAAAGGCATTTAATTAAATCGATAATTTTTTTTTCAGTGCAATCATGCGCTATATTTTTATCTAGAATTTTCTGTGATTTTATAAAATATTTTTAACATTGCAATTTTTCATTTGAAAACAAAATTATTTTTAAATAAATAATTTACAAAGAATATAAAAATAAAATTTTAGTTGATATTTTAATTTATAATGCGTAGATAACATTTAAATCAGCATTTTTACTACTATATGAAATACAACATTCCATGTATGTACAACATTTTGTATTAAATCTAATATTAATGATTTAGTGATATTCTGATATATTTTGAAAATAAAAATTAAATTTGAATGAATTTTTGTTGATTATAAAAAAAAATTTAAAAAGCCGCTTTTAATAGATCATCTTCTTAAATATGTACATCTTTAATAAGAATACAACCTTCAATTTATAAAGGTTTCATCATAAGATAAAAATATCAGAAATTATCACTAAATGCATAAGTTCATTTAAGAATTTAATAAACTTGTTATTTTTTAAGGTAACATATGGTATTTGAACATTTCCAACAAATCTTTCTTTTCAATTAAGAAAACAAAGTTTTACAAATAATTAAAATTTAAATTATGAAAAATTTTATAAATCAATTTATTGTTAAAACCAATAATCAATGATCTACATAGTCTTTGAATTTTGTTGCCTATTGAATTTCAATTTTAATCTTAAATGCTTTTCTAAAGATTTAAAATAAATAGAAAAAACATAACAATCGTTATTTTAATTTTATTTATTAATAAATAAACTAAATGAAGCTATATTATGTGTAATTTTATATTGCAAAACTAATTTAAATGTAATTTCCTTTATTTGTTATCATTATTGAAGACAAGAATTTAAATATTTTATCTTTACAGCTTATAATAATATTAAACATTTTTCAAGATTTTAAAACTTATCTAAATTGCTGAAGTCGTTTAAAATATAATATTTTAAAGTTTTAGCACAACTATGCAATGAAAATAATAAAATAATTAATAATAATTTAAAATTTTAGAATTTTTTTCTAATTTTATATTTATTTTTAATGAATTTTTGCGGCAAACAAAAATATTGAATTTTTACTTGTTCTCGTGTCGAAAAAAATAAATTTTAGTTCTAAAATTTACTGCATGAGGCGCTACAAGACGCGCAATCATCTTGTTAACTACGCAAGCGCGTGCAGCGCCTCGTACGGTAGATTTTGAAACTAAAATTTATTTTTTCAGACCCGAAATCAAGTAAAAATTCAACTTTTAAGTATTAAAACGAAAATTTATTGAAAATAAGTATTAAATTAAGAAAAAAGTTTAAAATTTAAAATTAATATATATATATATATATACACATACATACATATAATTTTTATATGTATATATTTTCATATAAATTATGTTTATATTTTCATTGCATAATTGTACCAAAAAATTTAAATATTACATTTTAAACCACTTCAGCAATTTAGATAAGTTTTGAAATCTTGAAAAATATATATAATTATCGTAAACTGCAAAAATAAAATGTTTAAATTTTTGTACATTAAAAAAAGAATCATTCTTATACATTTAAAATTTTAATTCAATTTAATTTACATTTCTCTTATAACATTTTTGTAATCTATTAACTCTATATATTCAATAAAAATAAAATAACTGCAAATGTTCCTTTAATAAAATTTTAACTATTTCTAAAAAACTTTAGACATAAAAAGATTTTATTTTAATACATTAGTTTTTAATTTTTAAGAATACAAATTCTTCTATATATTTTACACATATATTTAAATAATGTAACAACCTTAAACTACTTCAGAATTTTTTTATTATTAAAAATGAGTGCAATTTCTTACATGAATAATTTTGTATAAAATTAAATTATCTAATCAATCAATTATTTAAAACATTTATCGTAGGATGTAACACACTTAGAGTATTATTCACAGATGCTTGAGTACATAATAATCTGAAAAATTATGCTGCAATAGCATATGTTGGCATAGACATAACTCCACAGTTATTATTTTTCTGAGCCATTAATATGTAACCATCATTACCCCAGTAATTAGACCATGAATTTTTTATTAGCCAGTATCCTTTGCCATCGATTGTTCCATAACCCACAGCTAAAACAGCATGATCTAGTGCTTCTTCAGTATTACCTAAAATTTGAAAAATCAAATTCATGTATATATCTTACTGTGTGTGTATTAAAAATTGTTATAAAAATAAATAAAATCAGCTAAAAGACTTTTATAACTTTTAATAATTTTTTTTAACATACCACAGGAAGGTTCATAATATACACCATTTGAATAGAAAGAGAACGTTTTATGAGAAGCATCTATAGCAACTGACACTGGACCATGCTTCACAATAGCAAGCTTCATAGCATCCACATCTCCAGGTTTTACATTAACAAATCCTGTTATTTTTGCAACTTGAGTTACATTACTAATGTGACAGTAACCATCCTAAACAGAAATAATATTTTATTTTTCAATTTAATAGTTTTAACTTAAAATAACAAATTAAATTATAAAGTATTATCTGTTTACCTGACCGAGATAACCCCCATATTCTTCTTCAGTTGGTAAACCTCCATGTTTCATCATCCATTGATAAGAACGGAAATCTTCACCTCCATCGCAACCATTATTTCCAAAACCCCAAGAGCAATCAATAAGAGCCTAATTAATAAAAATTAATTTTTAATACTTGTGGTTTGATTAAATAAAAACATATGAAAAAAAAATTATTTTACCTGCTGTGAAAGTCTAACTAATTTTTTATGTTTCATGAAATAAGCACCTTCGATAGCTCCAGTTGTACCAAAACTCCAACAAGAACCACATACAGACTGATCTAAATATTAAAAATTTTAATAGTAATACAAATTTTTTATTCATTGTAAGCTAATAAATTACCTTTTACAGGTGTTACAGCACCATAGATTCTCCAGTCAAAATTCTCTGGAACACTATTTTTCTCTTTTTCAACATTATGCGGGAATGGCAAACCTCCATTGTATCCATGTTTAGTATATTGTTTACCTCTTAAAACTTTTAATTCAGAATCAGATCGGTCTGCAAGATGATTAATATTCAATTGAAATCCTATATTGGCACGATTTATAGAATGAATAAACCTGACAATAAAAATAATTTTTTAAATAATTTTCAACATATTTTAAATATTAAGTATACTGCAATATACTAAAATATAATATTTTACACATCTATTATTATTTACCTAAGATTGTGCCTGAAATGTTCTTTACGTTGTTTATGTTCCAAATCATGGGCATAATTTTTCCTATACCCATTTTTAAAACGATCAAAAGCAACATTTACATGTTCTTCATAATTATGTATGAATTCCTGCATTGGATTAAAAGTGTATACATGTTGATCTCCTGGACCAGGAAAACTCACACAACTTGAATCTATGAAAATAAATTTAAATTTATAAAAATAATAAAATAAATCAACAAAAAAAAAAAGATATAAATTTGATATAAAAATTTTAAAACAATTATAGCTTGTGAATTCTTTATCAAAATACAAATAAAATAAATTTTTTGATTCTTTGCAAGTGATTAAGAAATTTAAAGAAAAAGTGAAAGGTTCATGCACGATTTTTCTATTTATATAAAAATTATAATTACTTTTTTCTACTTGAAATACCTCAGCGCTTGGTGCTTCAAAAGAGTACCAATCATAGTCTATATAATAATGATCATAATGAGACCCTAAAAGTGTATTAAAACCTTTCATTTCATATCTTATTGGAATAGGTTCTTTCATCGGTGGTGTTGTTGGAGATTTCTGTAAAATTTTTTATATAAAAAATAATAATGTTTTGCTTATTAAAATTATCTTTGAATAACTTCTTTTACCATATATTTTATCCATAAGGTGTATTTATTTGTTTTTTCTCCTATTGTTTCAATAAAACGCCACTTCTCGCAAGCTTGTCCATTAATCATTTCTTCTCCAATACACTAAAATTTTTTTTTAATTTAATACTTATGTATCAATATATAATAAATAAGAACTTACTTCCATTTCTGTAGTATCAGGTATAATAGTTTGTGATTTAATTTTTATTTCTCTAGTTCCATTTACTTGAAGGCATGTTTGTTCATTTAAGGTATTTTCAGTTGTTACTGGAGCTAATTTTATACTAGTTCCAAAAAGTCCTTCACTTGAAAGTTGATACGTTTTTACCATACCTGAATTATTAAATTTAATTAAAATTTTACAAAAGAGATCATTTAAAATTGCAAAAAATAAAACAATTATAAAATACTTCAATACTTATATTAATATAATAATAACTTATATAAAAGCATCAAAACTATTTAAAAATAAATATTTTAATAATTATTTCTACTTCTAAATTTATTATCATTATTACCTCCATAATAATCAATTCTGCTGTTTCCACTTTTACCATCAAACCAAGCATAAAATGGTTCTTTAATTTCAGCATACGGAATATATAAAGTTCCTTTTGCTGTATATTGATTACTAAATATTGGAGCTCTTAATGGATTTGCTGAACAAAATCCTAAAATATTTTAAAATTTTAAAACATGACAAATAATATCAAAAATATATTAAAATTATGAATAAAATTTTTTTGAAAAAATATAAATGTTATAATGAGTAAATTATTGTTTTAGATAGTAAACAATTAATCTATAAAATTTACAATATTCATTCTTAGTAATATATTATTTTCATGGACATAATAGGTAATTAAATAATTTTTAATATTTTCTTCAAAGAAATTAAATTTTTAAAAGTTATTTTCATATATAATTCAAGAAAAATTGTCTAATAATATTAATTGACTTACCATATAATAATATAACACAAGTAAGAAAAAGCATCTTTATTCTGTTCCTGGAAAAAATTTAAATAATTGTATTAAAAATTAACTAAGCTGATAACTTCAATGAACTTTTGATAAAAGTCATTTATCAAGTGCTGACTAACAAAAACAAAGAAGTATTAAATAATATAGATATATGTTACTATATAATGCTCACATATACAATATTCGTTTAGACTTTCCTTTATAAAGTTTAAAATATATAAAAACTAAATAAAACACATTAATCAGAAGTTGATAAATTTTAATTTACTACTATATCAGTGTTTATTATATTATAGCTCTAAAATACAATAATATAAAAAATAAATTTAATATAAATAATATATTACATTTTCTACGTTTTAATTTTTAAATATTTTTAAAAGTCATCAAAATTTTATCAAAAATATTTAAAAAGTTTAATAAAATCATTTTGAAAATTAATTTAAAATGAAAATACTGTTTATAGGCTTTTATTTCATCTAAATTCGAAATGGTTATCTTAAATTATTTAATTAAAAAAACTATAACATTTTATGTATTAAAAGAACTTTAAAGAATAATATTCAACTTTTATAGATGAATAAATCTACATGTGAGTGTAATGTTTAAAAATCAAAATAATACTAAAAAAATATTGATGTATATTTTACCTCTAGTTAAATGGAGAAGTAATCAACGACTGTACAACAGCCTAACACGATGAATCTGGCTTATCTTTTCTGCGTTAATTGTTGCCTGCTGGAAACAAAGAAATAAAGTAACCTCTGATCTAAATATATATATATATACACATGTTTTCATTGGTCACTTGCTTTCTCTTCTATAGATAGAAATATCCAATTAGGAAAACAATTATTTATTGAGGATCATTTGTGCAAATCATTGCAATCGTATACGTATGTAACGGAATTTCAGTTTATTTATATTTATTAAACATACTTAACAACTGATAGATATTTGTTTGAAATTGCATATAAAACGAACGCAACGCCACAGTGGCAATTTTTCAAACTAATTGTAAAACCGAAATTTTTTAAATATTATATGATATTTACATATTAATATATTACCAATATTTTACATAAATCAGTTATTTCAACGAAAATAATTATATTATATTTGAGATAAAAAAAGTATTATTAGTAAGTATGCTTTACGTGCAAGATAAACAATCACCTTGATAACTACGCATGCGCGTGTAGCGCTTTATGCTGTTGATTTTGAAACTAAAATTTATTTTTTCATACGCGAAAATACAAGTAAGAATTCGATATTTATAATTAAAAACAAAACTTTATTAAATATATAGTTACATATTAAAAAAAAAATCTAAAATTTGAAATATATATATGTATATATATAGATACATACATACATACATACATACATACATACATACATACATACATACATACATACATACATACATACATACATACATACATACATACATACATATGCATGCATATATATATTAATTTTCATTGCATAATTATATCAGAAAAATTAAAATATTATTTTCAAACCACTTCAACAATTTATATAAGTTTAAAAAATCTTAAAAAATATTTATTTTTATCATAAACTGTAAAGATAAAATATTTAAATTTGTATACTTTAAAAAAAATCGTGCTTATACATTTAAAATTATAGATATAATATTATTTACTACATTACTTCATTTTAATTTTAATACATTTGCAATAAGTGTATTTTTAAATTAATATAAAAACGTACAAACCTCCATATAATAAATAATTATTACAGGTTATTGAAAAGTATTTAGAGTCGTTATATGAATCAGCGAAAATATCGGGTCAGTTTACATAAATAAATTAAAAAAATGTTATCTAATAAATAATATTGAAAACATGTAAAATGAGTCATTAAAAGAAATTCAAACAGTACAGAGATAAGTACATAAGTAACCATAATAAAGAAATTATAACATCAATTTTTTTTTTTAATTTTAAGTGTTTTAAAATTCTTTTTTTTAAATAATTTAATATCTAAATATAAAAAAACAATAAATTTCGTATTCGTGTCTGTCTTCTAATTCATTCAATTCCAAGTAATTATTACCTTCATTTGATTGTTGTTTTGAAAAATAGGGTTTATTTGAATAATTTATTATCTAATTATAGTATGTGTTTATTTAAATAAAATATTTATGTAATCGTAAATTTGTAATGCATTTAAATTTTAAAGATGAAAGTTTTCTTTAATTTTACATAATTCATGGATATCAATTAAGAAAAATAAAATATAGCTTATAATTGACATTTGGATACTAAATTTTTTGTGCAATTTTATCAATTTAAATTAAAATAAATATAAATGTCTCAAAAAAGTAAAGTTATAAATCTTTATAAGACAGTAAGTATATATTTATAATTAAATAAATGATTAAAAATAATTCATTGTGTTCACTTTTTGTAAATTTTCAGCTAATTAATATTTTATGAAATTTATGTTTTATTTCATGCTTTTTTTCTAAAATTATAATACTTGACATAACCAAAAAAAACTTTTAAGATTCTTTTTGTTGTAATTTTAGTTATTTTACATGGGGAAAGATTATCCAAAGGGAGCTGATCATTTTCGAAGTACCTTAAAAAAAATATTTATAAAAAATAGTAACGAAACTGACCCTGAGAAAATACAGAAAATGATTGAACATGGTAATTTTGTTATAAAAGAGTTAGAAGCTTTGTATATGTTAAAAAAATACAGGACTTTAAAAAAAAGATATTATGAAAAATAAATATAACGAAATCTGCTTATATACATATTGAAATTGCAATAAAAAAAGAAATTGTCAATGTTAATTTAAAATTTTATATTTTTAATTTTAATGCAATAATATGTAAAAGTAATTTATATTTGTTATTATAAATATATATTTTGTATTACAGTCTAAATAAAATAATGACATGTTTGAAAAACTCATTTTATTATTTTAATTTTGTACTCATTAATATATACTAATCAATAAAGTTTCATTTCCCTTAGTTGCAATGAGAATATCTTTGACGCGCGATAAGTAAACATAACCTAATAATGTTAATATAAGATACTAAATTTATTATTTTAGTAAATATAAAATTAATAATAGAGTAATAATAAGTGTATTTTATAATGGCGGTTTGCGTTGCTGTAATTGGAAAAGATGTAAGTTTAGAAGTTTTACTATCAAATTTATCACATTTGATAAATTCTTTTAAAATTAAACTTAACTAAAATTAAAAAAATAATATTTCCTTTAATAATTTTGAAATTTTAATTGTATACAGAATTCTCCAAAATACATTAAATGTACAGATGAAAGTAATGCTTTACAATTTCATTACAAAGTTCACACTTCTATTGACATTGTTGAAGAAAAATTGCTACAGAATAAAATTGCTGCAGATATTCGAGAGTTATTTTTAGGGATGCTATATTCAACAGAAGAATATAAAATGTAAATTTTTGATTTTAAAAAATTACAATGTTTAAAATATTTTAATAATTTATATCTATGTTTTAGATTTGGATATGCAACTAACACAAAAATCAAATTTGTAATTGTTTTGCAATCTTCTAATGCTACATTGCGAGATAATGAAGTAAGGATGGTAAGAGTTTTATGTCTTTTAATATATATATACAAATATAGATTGTTTTCAAAAAGTTTTCTTTATTACTTTATCTTAATTTAATCAAAATAAAAATATAAAATAATTATTAAATACAAAATTATTTGAGTAATTAAATATAAAAAATAATTATTATTAATTTTTCACGATTCTTTTTTAGCATACTTTTTTTAATGCATATACTTAATTAAAGTTTTTTAAAAGTACACGATTGTGTTATATTAGATTTTTAAGTTTTGTATCAAAGAAGAAAAATTTATTTTTCTTTTTTTACTGTCACCTTTTTAATATACAATTGCTATTGTTTTTATATCAATTTTTATATCAATATAATTTTAATTTTAAATAATTTTTAATAATTTTTATCATGTAATTATTACTATAATATAGATGTTTCGGAAGCTACATATTGCTTATGCAAATGCAGTTAGCGATCCATTTTATATTCCTGGAGATCAAATACAATCTAGGTATATAATTAATTGTATATATATTTATTAAAATTTTTTTATATATTAAAAAATAACAAAATTATATTTTTAGAGCATTTGACTCTGCAGTTATGGACATAATGGGTTTAATTACAGAAGATAAGAAGATATTAAAATAAAAAACTATTTTTACACATGTATATAGCACATGTTTTATGTGCATTTTATATTATTAAGTTTTTTATTGTATATATAATAGTAAAAAGAGAATTTAATATATCTTATTATTATCATAAAATATAACTTATTTCAATAATTATAGCTAAATAATGCTATTATTTGAAATTTTATACAGAACATAGAAATATAATTTAAAGAAGCTTGTTAAAATCAATTTTTGTTAAGTAGATACTAATAATTATAATTAAATTTTATATCAAAAGAAATCTGCTCAAATGTTTTTATAATGAGTGGCGATGGTAAACTGATTCATCTAAAATCACTTAGTTTACAGAATTGAAACAATTTTTAATATATTAATGTTATAAAAATATAAAATTAATTAGAAATTAACATGTTAAATAAAAAAATCCAATCACTTATTTTAAAAGCATTAAAAAATTTTTTATTTGTTTTTTATTTCACAATTATTTTCTTCATGACACAACTTACATTTATCACTTATTTTATTATCTGTATGTAATTTAAAAATTTTCTAAAATAAATAATTTTATACACATAATTTGATTTTTTTTATTAAAATGCGTTTTCATGAGGTTAAACAAAAATAAAATTGTAAACATCTCGAGAATGATAATTAAAAAATAACCAGAATCAAGCGTTTATCAACAGGAAAATCGGATAACGTAAAAGGAAAATTAACATTGCGCGTTGTTTTGAGAAATATTAAGTATTTTTATCGCTAGTTTTCCCCTTGCGCTTTATCTATATCACCTTTTATTGTTTAGAAATAAAAAAATCAATTACCTTTGATACAAGCAACAGCTTAACACTGGCTTTTAAGTTAATAATTTCATGCATGATTAAAAATTAAAAAAATCAAGGAGAAAATCGTCAAATTATGTTAACAAAGGTTTTAGTAAATTTCTTAGATAAATTTGATAAATTTTAAGAAAAAAAGCAAAACAAAAATAGAGTAAACATTAATATATTTTGATGAATGATTTTATATGATGTACTCACCTTTCTCATATTATTTATCATACAATTACTAAAATTTTTTTTTAATTAAAAGAAAATAATAGTTTTCTTTAAGCAGTAGAATATTATAAGTAGACGCGCTCATATTATCTTAAAATATTACGACAATAAAAACAATAGTATATATACACGTATATATAGATTTTTCCTTCTTCTTTCTTTTCTGTTGTTTTTCATCTCAATTTAATTTACGAATTCAAATATTGATTAAAATAAGTCATATATATCATTTAAAAGATAATTAAAATTTTTATGTCAACAAAAATATTTAATCTTTTTTTTTTGTCGAATAAGCTTAATATAATAAAATCTTCTGATTACAATTGTAATTTAAGTAAAAATTTTATTATATATTTTTTGAAAATTTAACAAAAAATATTTTGTTTTTTAAAACAAAACTCAAAATAAATAACTTTAAAATTTCTTATACTTGCTTACTGCGTTAATACACAGTATTTTTTTATTTATGAATTATTACACATAAAAATTTCATTTAAACGAATGTTTGCCGCATCCTTGTTGATTTTCCTTAACTGTGATTTATGTATACTAGTTTCATCTCAAGAACGTAATAAATGTGTCAATTATATTTCCCTTGTATTTAAAATGATTGCTTAATCTATGATCTAAAAGTGCTAAAACAATTATTCACCAATAAATTTATTAAGTTATTTATTTATTTATTTTTTTTTCTTTACGTTGAATGAAAATTTAATCTTAAATAGGTAACATTTTATTAAGATTAAATTGTAATTAACAATATATAAATAATTTTGTTTTATTTTTATGATATATAAACGATTTGCTTTTAAAATAAGAATTCTATAATAATATTGTTTATCTCATTTCCGCTGATAAAAAAAAAAAAAAATATTTAATAATCAATTGATTGATAAAAACTCTCTTAATTTTTGGGTAAGATCCTATTATACGTTAAAAATAATAGTAATATAAATAAATTTTAAAAATAAGATAAATATATATGATTTTATATACTTCCGATATTACAGTATTATTTAATATCAAAAAGATTATTTTAATAATTTTATTATAAAAATGTTTCATTGATTAGCTTTACTATACTTACTATTGATTATTTGATATGTAATTGTACTATTGTATGTAAATTATCAGTACGAAATTCAAGTAAATGATTCAATCATAAATAGTAGAATGGTAACGTGCCTTTTTTTAATGAAGTTTGAATATAGAATATATTATAAATTTGCAATCTTCGAGCGGATTTTTAATTAAATTATGTTAATACATTAAATAGAATAAGCAGTCATTATGCCTTTAAAATTAATAAAAATTGCAAATTTTAGATTAATCAGTTTAAATTAATTCGAATAATTGTGTGAATAGTGCGCATCGTATGTTCTTATGTAGCACATCATGCAAAATTTATATACAGAGTTACCATAGAGCATAATAAAAAATACATTATAATACTGAAGTACAAGCGAATATTTTAAGATGAAATTAAAAAAATTCACATCTTTGTGGCAAAAAGTGTCTAGCCTTACGCGATGAATACTGATTGTGCCCCTTACCTAACTATTTCCGTCCACGCGGATTTATATATTGGTATATATCTACATAGATCGAAAGATAAATTCCGATATCTACTTGCACGTGCGATAAGCGAAGAGGACTCCGAAGAGAAAATGTGTTAAATTGTTTTTATAGTTGCGCGCACGTATCTGACGTCACACACGGCAAGAGCGACTACGTTACCGAGAAATTCTTCTCTCTCACAAATCCATATATAAGGAGAGTTTTTCACCCGGATCATCAGTTTACAAACGATCGCTTTGCGATTTTTCATTCCGTTGTCGTTTAAATCAAATAATACGTTCTGTGATGCCGAGCTTATTTATCGTCTTTATCGCGGGAGCGATTGCCTTTGTTTTATTTCGTTTTTACGCGAAGTACAAGCTTAATTATTGGAAGAGACGGGGAATCGAGCAATTGCCCGACTCCAATCTGATATTCGGCAATTTCAAGGATGCGGTGCTTTTCAAAACGGCTCCCGGATGGCATCTCGGGCTTCTCCATAAATCGGCCGTCAATAAGAACGTGCCCTATCTCGGCTTCTACATATTTCACAAGCCCTGCATATTATTGCGCGATCCCGAAATAATAAAGCAAATTATGATAAGGGATTTCGATAATTTTTCCGACAGGCATTTTGCCGGCTCTCAACAAAAGGACAGCATCGGTATGAAAAATTTGTTCGGATTAAAGAATCCGGCATGGAAATATCTTCGATCGAAAATTACGCCAACGTTGACGAGAGGGAAGCTAAAGCAAATGTTACCGCTCATGATGCAAACCGGAAAGCCGATGATGAAATATTTAAATACTCAAGGTATCAAAGAGGATAATGAAAAAATAATAGACGCTCAAGAATTGAATTACAAATACACAACGGATTTGATAGCGAATGTCGCTCTGGGAACCCCAATGGATTCCTTTCATTATCCTAATGAAGAGTTCAGCAAAGCAGGTATATCGTATTATTATTTATATAATTATATTTATTATTATTACCTTTTTTTATTATCCGATATGTTAAAATTAATAAATTTAATCGAAATTTTATTTTACATTATATTGACTTATTCAATTTAAATTATTGATAATAAACATTTACGATTTTAAACTGTACATAATTCTTATGTTTAATGCAACGTTAGTTAAAATACATTTACTTATTTTATGATTTTTTTTTACTTTTATAATTTATAAAACAACGATATATATTTTTACTTTGTCATTTTGTTTAAAGTATCATTATTTTAAAGTAGTATAACTGGCATTATCGAGTAAAAAATTGATGTGAAGAATACGAAATTATGTTTCATTGATTTTAACATTTCTATAAATATTTATCCATTTATGCTAATAGAAAAACTTATCGATAAATAAGAAAATTCACAGCGGTATAAAAACGCAAAACGAGTTCTAATGTATATAAACTGCATTATGCGTACAATAATCAGATTAAAATATTTTATATAGAGTGGACAAAATGTATAATTTTATCTAGCTTTTTTATTGCTTTGATTAATTGAATTTTTAATTTATGAAAGATATTATACCGCATTAAATGTGTGGATATAATGATAAGAATTTTACAACGAGAATAGATAAGTTTATTGATCATACAACATAGTATGATTTATCTATCATTATTTGTTTAATTTAATGTTTATCACTTTACATTTGACAGTTAAAATGTATCGATTAAATATTTTATCAAATTTTTGAATATTCTGAATTTTTATTAAAAAAAAAAAAAAAAAAAAAAAAAAAATATATATATATATATATATATATATATATATATATATATAATTGGTGTTATTTTCATTAATGTAAATACATAACGAATTTTCAGTTTATCAATTTTTCCATGGTTTTAAAAGAATGGTTGCGTTGGTAACTGTATTCTTCATACCTGAGTTGGTGGAATTATTTGGGCCCAGTATGTTATTTAATTCAAAATTTGTCAGAAAAGTTTTTTGGAATGCTGTAAACAGTCGAGAGAAGAGCGGAGAAAAGAGAGGTGACTTTATCGACTCGTTGATTCAATTAAAGAATGGAGAACAAAATCCCGATTACAGTAAGTTTTTTAACAATTATTTTTTTTTTTTTTTTAATTTTACTTTAGAAAAATAAATGTAGAGAATTTTGCAAAAAAATTTTGGAAATTATGAAAGAAAATTAAATTTTCTATATTAGTTTACTCAAACAATTTGATTTTACTATCTAAGTTTTATCATACCCTTGAAAAATTAAAAAGATCTATTAATCAGTTCAAATTTTTTAATTATGTTTTGTACATGTATACACAAAAGCACATACATATACCTTTATGTTGCTTTATAGTAAAATAAGTCAATTTTATATGTATGTATAATATATACGAGTACAATGAAAATTTTATCATCGCGATATTTTGTCTTTTGTAACGAAAGTTTTCAAAATTTCATTAAAATATTCCGTGAATTGTTTCACGCATAAAATTGTACGATTCGTTTAACAGAATTCGAAGGGGAAAATTTGCTTTATCAATCCGGCACCTTTTTCTCCGGCTTCGAGTCGAGCTCGACAACTACATCGTTTACACTTATGGAAATAGCTGCCCATTCTGATGTTCAAAAACGTGCGCGCGAAGACATTGAAATGGCGATAAATAAACACGGCTTGACATACGAAGCTTTTAACGATATGAAATATTTGGACCAGTGCTTGGCCGAAGGCGTAAGGTTGCATCCTCCGGTTTCAACGATCGACAGATACACAAGGCTGGATTACAAAGTGAGTCCCGCGGATTAACTTCACCGAATGTAAATAAAATTATTGAATTCCTTATCCTACTAACTTAATAATATTCGTTTCATTTATTTATATGTAAAAAAAAAAAAAAAAAAAAAAAAAAAAAAAAAAAAAAAAATTTATTCAATAATAACTTTAAATTGTAATCATTTGCAACTAATAAAAATTAATATTTGCAAAATTAAATTCAACTTCAACAGTCACAAGATTTGTGCATTATTTATAAAAATTTTCAACGAATATCTAATATTACGATAATTTAATAATGACATATTACGTTATCCACTTTAGATTCCTGGTACCGATATCGTAATCGAAAAAGGAACTCCAATTTATGTCTCGCTTTATGGAATGCACGAGGATCCACGATTTTTCGAGAGACCACAGGAATTCGATCCAGATAGATTTGCAGACGATAGTAAAGTAAGCGACGCTTACATTCCTTTTGGAATAGGACCAAGAATGTGCGTTGGTGCGTATCATTTTTATTTTTATCTTTTTTTTTTTTATTCAACAATATTAACAAAAAATAATTGAAAATATTTTTATAATAAATTAATAATTTATCTTCAATTTAATATGACTATTTTTTAACTTTATTTTTATTACGTTTGTAGCTAAAATGATTCTTTAAAAAAAACGTTTTCACATATGTAAGAAATATTAACAAACGACACACGTTACACATTGCGCGTAACGGTATTTCAGATTTCGACATCAGTCTGTAAGAGCGATAAAATGTCAGTCGATTCATAATCTATAATTGATCTTAGAAAAAAAAATGCGTTAATACGATCATACTTTTAATCAAAAAATTCTACTTTCTATACTTGTTTTTCAAAATTTATAATAAAAAAAAAAAAAAAATATATTCAATTTTATTTTTTCTAGGTATGAAAGTGGGACAATTGCACGCAAAAGTAGTATTAGCCATGATTCTAAGGGAGTACGAAGTAACGCAACGCCCAGAAAATAAATTGATTTTAGATCCAAGATCAACGTTTACAGCAGCAGCCGATGGAATAAATATCCACTTTCGAAAAATAACTAAATAACGAAATATTAATTATATTTTATCAACGATATTTTTTTCATACTTTCGTCAAACATTGCGTAATAAATTTTTTTCTTTCGTTTTTTTTTTTTTTTACATAAAATAATAACTCATGCACTATTTGTTAACTAGTTTTCACGCGTACATTTTATTTAAGAACATCGTGTTATTCGGAAGATATATGTAATGTGCTATATAATAATGTAAGCGTTTAGTAAGAGCCAAGGAACAATTTATTATTGGTTGTTAATGTAAAAAAAAAAAATCCTATGACCTTACACGTTGCAACAATTGCACATGGATACCGTTATATCACAACCATTAAAAATCATATTTTAGATATTAAAATATAATTTTATTACTTATATTATATATAATTTATAATAATAAAAAATTAACGTAAGCTACTTGTTTGATTTTGATCCTGTCGGATTCGACACATGTTTGCATGATGTTACGATTAAAAAAATTAAAAATTATAAATTTCTCAATATATTTAAATTTATTCTATTAAAAATTGTACATCAATGTTCCCACTTTATTTATTTATGCATATATATATATATATATATTTTTTTTTTTTTTCGTCAATATTAGCATCTTGTCAACAAATTTTGTACTCATTAAATATATTTTTTTTGTAAAAGATAGCTTTACGAAATATATAAATATATATTGAAATGAAGTTTATTTTTAAAAATAAAAGCAGTAATACAAATCAAATTATTGTTTCATTATAAAAACATTAATATGATTTATTATTTTCTACTTTAATCAAGAATCATTTACTTTAGCAAAAATAAAATTATCCCTTTTTGGAGAGATTAAAGATCAATTTTATTATATAAACCAATATTTTATATTTACTAGATGAAATAATGAAAAGATATTAAATTTATTATCCAAAAATAATAAGAATAAATTTTGTATAACTAAGACATTTTTTAATTCAATTCACAAATAAAAAAGTTGATCATAAAAATTTTAAAAATTTTCTATTTCCAAACAAAAAATAATTATTATATTTTCGAACTCTAATTGTAAAGTAATACAATTTTTCGATGAAGTTATAACTTTTAAACTTTTTAAATTCATGGAAAGAAAAAGATATCTTATATTATCAAATTTTCCACGCTATACGTGCATAATGCAAGCGCGGAGTTTGGTGCAATTTTTTAATTTTTTTGACGACAATTTGCTGACATTTTGCTGGCCCTTTTGATTTTATTACATCTCGTGTCGCATTTATCATTATAAAAATATTTTTAACTAAGAAATATAATAAATAAATATATTAAATCAATTTCTTACAATATTAAATATATATATATATATAGTAGACAGTGTAAGGAAGAAAGGCAAGTTAATGCGTAGATGTTTAAGTAAATGCAGTTACCAAGCTTACATACATAAGTATTAATAAGTTTAAATTATATTAAATAATTAAATTTATCAGTTAATTAGTTTTTTAATTTGCGTATTTTATTGCTGAACGTATATATGTATTAGTTTAAAAATTATCTCAAATTTATTCGTAGCTATGCAAATGTTAAAAGTTGTTGGGTGGTATTGGATTACAGCTTCTGCCGCCTATTATAGATTATATATTGTTTTTATGAATAAAAATTTTATAACTATTTATTATAAAAATATGTAAATTATTAAATTTTCATATTGCAATTGCTAAAAATTGCTAAACCACTGCTAAATATATTTATAATTTCAGTTTTTAAATTTAATATTTTAAAAAGTAAAAATTAGGTTAGATTTGGTTAATATTCTTTTATGTGCGACCTGCTTGAATAAACTATTGTATTTATATTATTAATAATAATTATTTAATTAATTTTATAGATACTCCTATTATTTTTCGCTTTTAACGTAGAATTCAGAAGAGAGTCTAAGAGTACGAGTCTCATCCTGGTCCATAAATTTTGATTACTTAATAATTCAAAGTCATCGGTAAGTTTTCTCTTAATTCTTATAGTTATTTAATAATTATGTTTTCGTTTACTCGAAATAATATTATTAATTATTTTATTTTAATTATAGTTGGAAAATCTCTGATTTTTATGCTGAATTATAGCCGGACGCTGTAGAAGAATAGCTTAATGGAGACGAGTCAACATCATCCATTTTTGAATCCTCAGATTATAATATATATATATATATATATATAATTTTTTAAATGTAATTTTTATTATTATATAAAATAAATATGTAATATTTATTATAATTGATAAATAAATCTTTATTTTAAATAAATTATAATGCTAGGCAAGGGGCAACTGGACGTCTCGCGCGGTGTGCGCCACAAATGTCATTTTGCGGGCATTGTGCCGAGTGTTTGCGATTACGGCGGGGGCGGGGTTACGTTAAAGTTTTTTTTTTTTGTTTAGTCCTCGGCTGTCCAATTGTAAGTCCAGCATACGTAAATACGTCATTGAAGGCACGTTTACCGATAACACCATAAGCCGTATAAATAGAGGCGCGATTCGCACGTAAAGGAATAATAATTTTTGAACTCTTTGACGTAACATTTCACCAAGTATTAACCAAGTTTTTTTTTCATATTCTGACCTGCAAGAATACATAAAAACATCGAAAGTAAGTCATACTATTATTTTAATTTCATTTATATAAATTCATTAAATTTTGCGACAATTATTCTTGAAATAATAACATCGAAGTATTATTATAGTGACTTTCAATTTTTTAGAATCTGTTTTATAAATTGATTTTTTTTTTAAAACATATAAAGTGCCCATAGAATTGAATAGAAAAATTTTGTTTTACTTAAAAATTTATTAAATATATTTCGAAATATTTTATACAAACCATAAGAATATTTTCTTTTCTTTTTTCTTTACACTTTATAAAATCATAAAATATTAATTTTCTTAGTTTATAAGTAAAATTTTTTATTATAATCATTTAAAAGTTACAATTCTTAATCGAAGATTATGGCATATTTAATTATTGTTTTGAATAAAATAACGTAAAGGTGGAAATGCAAATTTATTATAAAATAAAAAAAATCATTTTAATTAATAAATAACCTTTGTTAATACAGTAAGCTTACAAATGTTACAAAAAAATATAATTTCATCTTTTTTAATTTAATTTTTTTTACCGAAATATTTCATGCTTATTAAAAAATATCTATGTAGATATAATTTTAATATTTTAATATATTTTGATTTTCTTATATTCTATAAAACAAAATTTTAATTTAGCTTTTAATATAGTGTTTGGTAATATTTTTTTAAATAATATGAAAATTATTATTAGTAAAATGAATCTGTTTTAAACGATTATTTAATTCATTAATAAAATTATATTTCATACAATAAAACAATAGTTAGAAGAGAGAATATTTAAATATTTTTCATAATTTAATATACAACGAGATAACCAACGAATCGTTTATTGATTTTATTGCCATTAAAACATTAACATAAAGATGATTGTGAAATAACACAAATGATTATTAATTTTAACAATTACGTTTTAATATTATTAAATAATATAAATGTTTCAAAATATTACTAAAGCGATAAATAAAATGAATCGTTATTTAAACAATAAATTGTACGTTAAATGATTTGTTTATTATATTTTTACAGATGCCGAATGACAACGATAGAGCGAACCAATGTAACCCTAAGCATGAGAAATCGGGACCAGGGCGTCCGGCCGCTTATCAGGGGGACAAAACCAAGGCGAACCTCGACAACCACAGCATCCAGTTGAATTCAAACAATCCTAATTTTAAACCGAAACAATAAAATTATAAATTTTGAAATATTGTAATAAACTTGAAACGATAAATGTTTTCTTGAATCCTTAAAAATGTTTATGCTTATTTATACTTCCGCTTTTGTCGAATAACATTTTTTTTTTTCTTTTTACCTGATTATTAATAAAAATTTACATAAACTTGTAAATTGAAATTTTGAACGGCTTAATAATTATTTTTGACACATTAAATATTTTTCAAGTTAATAAATGTTTTAAACTCAACAAATAAAAATGATTTCAACCTTAAAAATATAAGTCAGAATTTGCTATTTTTATTTAATGGTAGAATTTTTTTTATTTTTTTTTATTTTTTACACTTTTCATATAATTTCTTTAAAATTTTTTGTCTCTTAATAAAATTCATTTTTAAAGATGCACTGAAATAAGTTTAAATCTATTCAAACTAACATTGATATTATTTATTTTTTTCCGCTTGGCTGCTTTATCCAATATCCCCATGGTGCATAAGTTTCGCCATTTTCTTCTTTCAATTCACCACGAAACATTTTGATTTTTACACGAGGAATGTCTATATTATAAAAAAAAAAAAAAAAAAAAATGCACAAGTTACTTTTTTTTTTTACAGAATATATTAATAATAATAAATCAACCGTTATAGATTATAAACTGAAAGCCTTACCTTCGAGAGATTCATTTTCTTCAAACGATTCATTATCATTGCACTTTACATTATTTATAATAATCATAAACAATATGGAAATATGCAAAAGAAGGAATAAACTATTCATTGTCACTCGTTCAAGAATGATCATCGTAATGAGTTTTCCAGACCTTTTATTGGATAGAAATTTCATGAGAAGCGTAACCGCAATTTCTCTTAACTTTCTCCTGTCTAAATTTCGTCTTCCTGACTTTTAAATTTGTCATGGTATATAAAAAAGTTTAGGAAACAGTATTTCACAATTTAAATTACTATTCTGATACAAATAATTCTGTACTTGAAAATAATAATAAATTAGAATTATTTTTGAGTCTTCAACGCTTGTGAACTACAAATTTTTCAAAAATATTTTTTTTTACTGAAAATATTTAAAACATTTTACCAGACAAGATAAATATTATAAAAAAAAAAAAATTTATTCAACGTTAAAGTATTTGTATTGTTAATAGAAACGGAAATAAAATGGAATGGAATATTGTTACGTCCTCAAGCAAAAAATCAAAAATTTTTTCCGTGTTTCTTTTATGCCTCTTCGTACGAAAAATCTTACGAAGGCGAGTTATCTCTATTCCCTCTCCGCTGGCAAAAAATAGATGCATATACTTGTACTGCACAGCCTAAACAACGAGCGTAGAAAAGAACTAAGGATACATCTAGATGCATTTTCTACGTCTACGTGAGTATCAATCGATGGCTCACACATAGACGATTTAATTTTGTCTTATGTGAATAATTATTATTTTATTCCCGGACGTAACAATATTTTAAAGTATAACTAACTAATTACTATTAATTGTAAAAATAGTAAAATTTTATATGAAAATTCATTAAATGCATTGAATTTCTTCAACACATCAAGGGTAATTGAATGTATTTATCAAAAAGTAAATTAAATTAAATTTTATGCAGTCAAGGAAAAATAAACGTAGATTTTATAAAATTTCATTGTTATATATTCTCAATCTCATAATGTGGAAGCCCCGTTACAATGCGCCTGATAAACAACGTCTATTACAATGATTTTCAACTTTAACATTAAAATTCGTTTTTTTTTTTTTGCTTTTTTTTTTTTTTTTTTTGTTTTTATTCCTTTTAATTCTTAAAAATTTAATCAATTTCCAGTAATAATGTTTCAATAATAATAACCATGGTGGTGATAATAATAATATTAATGTATAATTAATTAATGATATTACTCTTGTCGGAAAATTTTTAATGAAGATCAATACTTGCATACTGCATTATTTTTATATCTATATAATAGACAACTTTAGGTTGAATAAAATGCCTTCATTAAAACTTCTTTTATTTTATTTTTTTTTTTTATTTTCTTTTTTTTTTTTTTTTTGGCTTTTCAGTTCTTGGCGCTCAGCCGTAGATTTTCCTTTTTATTAATTGAATCAATTTTATTGTCGATTTTCAGCTGAAGGAGAGCATTGTATAATAACGCAAATCAATGAAAAATGCCACTACATTTATTTTTTGCATTTTTACATAGTCATAATATGCAGCACAATCTCGCGCACGCGTTAAATTATTTTTGTTTTCTTTTATTTATATAATACTCGAGTCACGTATTTCTTTTTTTTTTTTTTTTTTTTTCAATCTGTTTTCTTATTTTTAATTTATTGCCACGCACGTATTTTTCTTTCTTGTTTTATTTTTTACTCAAGCTTTAGATTAGCGATAAAATTTTTCGTGACAGTCTTTAATTATATTTTCATTTAAAATCAGTATTCTTTAATTCTTATATTAAATTCAATTTTTTCTTTTTTTTTTTTTTTTTTTTTTTATTTTATTCAGATTAGTTAAAAAGATGAAAATTTTGATAAATTTATTAAAAATTTTGACAAGTTTATAAATTTTCGTTTGTTTTATTAAAAATTTATCGAATCGTCAGTCGATACGAGTCAAAAATTATATTCTAAATTTTTTTTAATTTGTGAATAGAAGCAAAGTATAACGCTGCTCGTAATTTGAAAAATCTAGTACGGTGAGAAAACAAAAATATAACATTGAGTCACCGCAGCATGTCGGATATATATATATATATATATATATATATATATATATATATATATACGTGCATTTGTTTATCACCTAATTTTTTGGTTAATTGCTCCGGTTGTATTTGTTCATTTCAAATTATTATACACTTATATGTATATTATTTAATTTAATGCGTTCAACTTACATATTCTCGTAACATGTTTTTTTTTTTTTATACATATATAATTTTTTGCGTTTTAACGTGCATATATATATATATATATTTTCTTTTATTTATGAAATTTTCATTATTATATTATTGACATAATAATCTGATTTTATTTGATTAGTATTTTGCAACAGAAATATATGCATTATGTATATGTATAATAATGTATATTTATATATAATTACATCTTATACTTCTGGAAGACATAATTTTGTAGAGTCTCTTTTTTACTCAAATAATACAAAAATTCGCCGTTAATCCAAATAAGTTGTGCAAGTTTCATGAAACGTAAAACTTAAATTAACGTTAAGTCAACGTTTATTATACATATGCGAGACTATTTACTTGATATAATTATCGTTATATGACAAACTATTTCTTTTTATATTACAAGATTATTACAATAACATTGCTTTATTTGAAATATTTTGATATGATGTTGAATATTCTATGTATGTAATTTTTAAACAATTATAATAATAAAACTTATTTATTTAAAACGAACAAAGCATCAAAATTCTCCAACGGCGAATTTTTATTATCGTTTTTATATTTATATGTAATTGAAGTTGATAAGTTGACGATTTGATAGCACTGTAATGCAACTTATCTCTAAAAATTATTATAGCACGTGTGTATACATGAGTCAATATAGACCGGAAGACATTGGATTCGTTTGAGATTTTTTCTATACGTATACAATAAAGATGAAAGAATGCATATACAAATTATAAGTAGTAAGATTATTCGGATCGATCTTGAACACTTACTAATAATTTCATAAAATTAAAATATAATAATTATATTTGTCATTATAAGTATAAGTTTTCAATGTTTATTCTGAGCTGCATTAATTATTGCAGTTTCTTTCAGCTTATTGTCTGACGTATCTCGGACTTTATCTACTTATAGACAACAATTAATTTTTTTTAAACAGTCACTCGGCTTTATATACGTGTGCGCATCGCTCACTTTATTAATATTACTATTATTATCATTATTTCTTTTTTGTACATTCCGTTTACCACTTTAATAGTATTCTAATAATGGAAGACATCGATATCTTAAGATATACTGTTTCTTTTTTATTTTCTTTATTTTATTTGTATATTGTCAGAATCACCGCGCGAGAGCTAAAAGCTACGTTTCAATAATTCCTACTGGTTTTTTTTCTTTTTCTTTGTTTTTTTTTTTTCTTTCATGCTTTCTTTTCATTATTTTTCATTTTTCTTATGTTTTTTTTTTTTTTTTTTTTTTTTTTTTTCTTCAAATAAACTATAATGTCGAAGAAATTTTCTTCGTGGAAGACAAGAACAATGGCGCACGTAACGCCACAATAATTTCGTCGTGTACAACTCGATCGCGTATAAAACTCGCTACAAATTCTTTTCACCTTCTGTCCAACGATTGTTTAAATTTAAATTTACACTCTTTTTTTTACTTTTACAGGCAAAATTTTTCATTTTATTTAAATATTAAAGTAAATTATTATTTAAATTGTAGTTTAATTGAAACATTTAACATAAAAAAATATTCATCCTTGGTTATACTTGAAAGATTTTATAAAAAAAAATAAGTCACTATAAAATATTTAAAAATTATATAAATACAAAGAAAAAGTTTTTTTTTTAAGAATTCATAAATAATCTTTTTACGACATACAAATAAAATTTCTCATCGTTATATAATTTACAATATACGATTAAAAATTTGAAAATTGAATTTTTTTACTTCCATACTTTAACGATAGAAAGTGAAAATTTTCTGTGCCGAGTCAATCGACGAAGAACGCGCTATTGATATTTACGCATATAAGGTACGGCGTCTTTCGTTGAAATTTTTCGTACTTTAGCGTCATAAGAATATATATATATATATATATATATATATATGTATATATATTTATATATGTATGCCTATATATGCATATCTATATATATATGTTTATACATATATACACAAATATATCATATTAAACACGACGCGATCCATTTCGGTATAACCACACGATTTTTCTCCTTTCGCCACGCCTATGTGCCTTTTTATCGCTCGTATTTTTTTTCTCCATTATTTGTACGCGAGCGTATCTCGTTTCCTTTTTTTTTCTTTCTCTTTTTGTCATTTACTTCTCGTGCCATAACGAAGAAATGCTCAAGCATGAACGGTTCAAAAATGCGTCATCTACCTACATAAAGGTCTATGTATTTATCTATGTTTAATCTAAAACGAAGTTAAAGAACGAACCAATATGTACTCTTACTAGTTTTTCTGCACCGACGACGCGGCTTTCACTTGATTGGTATTCCAATACCGCGAAATTTCATTTTATCGATCAACCTTCGATATAGTTGATTGTTTGGAAGACATTATTTTATTTTTTTTTTTTTTTCTTTTCTGTTTAATTGACATTAATTTTGCTTGCTTTACAGCTATTGCTTCACCTCCGACGTGAAATTTTTCCCATTGTTTTATGCGGAAATCAAGAAAAATTTTTCAATCTATATTTAAAATAAACGATTTTCCAATGACTTCGATAATGGATTCTAGTTTCACGTAGTCTTATAATTTTTTAAAGTTTACTTTTAAAAAATCTTACAAAACATATTCCAATGTTTTTTTTTTTTAAATATTAACTTGTATAGACTTTTTCCATTTTAAATAAAGGTTAAAGTTTTTATTTTTCATTTATAATTAAATAAACTTAGTTTCACAAAAATTGCAATATTTTTTGTAAAATTAAAACCTTTTTTTTTTTTTTTTTATATTATTATTAACGATATCATCATATTAATAAATATTTTTCACATTTCTTTCATTATACCGATAAAAGATTTTAAGTACTGAATCGCTATTAAAAAAAAAATGCTAATATTATTATCATTTGGAATAAATATCTATTCAGGTATGAAAATCGTCATCAAAAACTTAAATCTAATTTCATTTATTATTTCTCTAATGCACATGTGTCAATAGACAGGAAGACATTTGATTATTTCACTTTTTATCACATTAGAATTATTTATTTAATTATTTAATTTATTTATTTTCAATTTTTAACCTAAGTTAAATATTAAATAAGAATTTTTCAATTCATACATATTCAATTTTGTAAATAATCTTAAATTTGATGTATTATTTAATAAATTTTTATATTGTAAAAAACAATATTATTGAACTTAATTAAAATCGATTATTCAATATTAAATTTAACTTATTAAACAAAAAAAAAAAAAAAAAAAAAAAACTTGAACTGTTTGTAAATTATTAGTTTTAACTACAAATTTTTGTTTACTTGTGTTTATTAACAATCTATTCTAGTTTATTCAATAGCGACTCAGACCGATGTAACATAAACAATGCAAATAATTTGTTTTATCAGTGGAAGCCCTGTTATAATTAGATTTTCATGTAAAACTAGACCGTTGTAAATTTTATCTTATTTTAATATGATAATTTTAGTTTAAAACATTTATGCGATTTATTGAATCTTATTCGCGATAAAAAGAAAGTTTATATTCAACAGCTCGTGTATTACAAAATAAAAGATTATTTTCCGTGACGATGCAATAATAAACGAACGATCGAAAGAGATCGGAAATTACTTGCGCAATCGTCAATACCATCTAAAACTGTATCGTATATTATCGCAAGCTATAAACAAGAATCAAGTGAACGCACGCGTCCCATGCGCGCGATCATTCGCCGCGAACGTGAAATGGTAGATAGAGAAAACGATCGCGTCGTGTTCGCGCGCGATTGCTCGTTCATGCACACACACACACCCACACACACACACACACATACACACACACAGACAGGCAGGCATATATGTATATATGTGTATATATATATATATTTATATTTATATGTATGTGTATATATACATATATACACATTTATAAGTGTATAGGCGTGCCTAAAACGGCAGATCGATCTTAAAGGCGTTGAGCAGTGCCTTACCGGAGTCGTAGACCCCAATTATACCAAAGAGGAAGCCCAAAAATATGACGAAGCAATCGTAGGCGACGGCGCTCGGCTCCATCGTATTCCTCTTAAGCTTGAGATGAAAGTAGCAAGGCCAGATAAAGGATAACATGGTGCCGGTAAAGGAGCCGATGAAACCCATGAGGAAACTGAAATGCGGTATGAATATCGCCATGAGGATCGTGAAGACGATTACGCCGATGCGCCAGGCCAAGCCCCAGACTTTCAATTCGCGATCTAGCGTCCATATGGTCGGGAAGAGGGTCTTTGGTCTACCTCGGAATAATGCGCGCTCCAGAAGCTCGCACGCCGCATAATATGGCAACGGGTACGACAGCATCGCTTTTATTAACAGGCAGAAATTTACCAGGCCCTTGAAGCCAGCAGAGTGCAGATTGTTTGTTATAACCTGAAGAAGTAAAAATTTTATTAACAATCTAAACGATTGTTTCATTTTATATTCGATAAATATATATATATATATATATATATATATATATATGTGTGTTTATTGATGAAATGTCATTAAATTTTTATTTTAGATTAAAAAAAAAAAAAAAAAAAAAAAATAATCCGATCGTTTTGTCTTACCTGTTGCGTATTATTTTGAAAGGTCAAAAAGCACATCCAGCCGAATATAGATTTGAAAGCCGCTGCGGCGATGTGGCTCCAATTTAACATCCAATCGAATTTGCTGCGATCGATCAAATTGCCCTCAAGTGTCGGGAGGAAGATCTGCGAGGTGTAACTGAAGACGATTACGCCAAGGGAGATCGGAAATTTTTCCATATCAATGCTCCACTTGACCTTCGACCAGCCCCAGTCACCGATCTCCAATAGACAATAGCCAAGTATAACGACGTTTATGAACAAGTGTGCCATCGTGCACCAAAAACTTAATACCGACACGTGATGCAAGGATTTTAAAAAGCCGAGCGGCAATAGAAATATTCCGACCAGCTGTTTGTTAAATAAATAAAATGATTGTTATCATCGTCATCATCATCATCATCATCATCATCATCATCATCATTATTATTATTATTATCATTATTACTTGAAAGCCAAATATATTTTTATTTTGTCGTATACGTTATAGAAAACATACCATCATCCAGCTGCGCGCGTCTATGCTACCCTCGGGAAAAATTCCGAACATGAGATCGCCGGAAACGACCATGTAAAGTATACACGTCATCAACAGCTCGATTATCTGGGCGATGTTGACGACTCGGGCGCCGATCCGCGGCCCGAAGCATTCCTTGGCGATGGCGACGTAGGAGTCGCGCACGCGCACCCGTTGCCCCGTCGCCGTGTCCACCTCGTACAGGCACTCGACCAGGATCTTACCCGTGTAACAGCAGATGTGCGCGACGCCGATCATCGCCGCGATCGCCCAGTAGCCGCCGTGTAATACCGCGAACGGCAACGACACGATGAACATACCCTGTTGGTTCATTCAAATATTCTCATCGCGATTATTAGCAGTTTTCTTTTTTCTTTTATTCTTTCATCGAATTAATGATAGACCTCATAGTTATTTATTTTACTTATTTTTTCTCGATTTATTAAGTAGCATTAAATTCGATGCGATGCAAAGATTGAAAATAATATTAAAATTAAATAGCGCTTGCAGAAGACAAATAATATAAAGTTTAGATACTTTTGAAAGAATTTAGCTAATTTTAGCAATTTTCTCGAACAATGTGACAGATTGTTAGAAAATAAATAAATGTAAGCTAAGGTGATCGAATGAATTGAAAATATGTATTAAAATTTTATTACAACAAATAAGTTATTTAAAATATTTGCAAGAATTAAAAAATTTATAATCAACTTATAACATATGTGTGTGTGTGTGTGTGTATAAATGTATATATATATATATATATATATTTAAATATTTTTTAAATAATAAATTTTGAACAGGCCTAAATTAAGTAACATAACTAAATAGATTTTAAAAGCAACATTTTTCAAACAAAAGCACTGATAAAATTTTTTGTCATTAATTTAAAAAATATTTTGAACAAGATTGACACTGGCGATAAAACTTTTTGTTTTGTAAATACCATCCAAGTATTTAAAATATAAGTATTAAAAGCATTTTTTTTCAAATCAAGTTGCAGAATAAATTTAAATAATAACAACGGTAAAATTTATCGCCTTTGCCAACTAAAAAATTTTGTAATACAAAAAAAAAAAAAAAAAAAAAAAAAAATTAATTTAAAAATGCAGTGTCCATGAATTAAAAATCAAATATATTGTAATTATAGAATTTCAAGCAAAAAAATAGTTTCACGATAATAAAATTTTTTCTGCGTACATATAGATACCTATATATTTTTAAAAACTATTGAATATAAATTGTTAAAGATCATACGTTTTATTAAAAAGCATTCAACAAATAAACATTCGAATAAAAATTGTAATAAGACTATTCTTTTTTTTTCTAACATCGTTGATAATTTCTTTTCATAAGATTATATAAGATTTTATTTTTAAAAACGAAAGCATCAATTTCTCAATTTCTAATATAAATATACTAATACATTGAAATGATTATCTAACTATTTGAAAAAGTCACGGCAAAACTTCATCAAAATAAAGCACGCTGCACTTCATGCAAGCATAAATTCAAGTGAAACTTGTTTATTTTCGTCTGTTTTTAAAATCGCAGTAATTAATTGTATTTTTTTGAATTCGTAAAAATAATAGAGATAAAGAAATTTTTACAAAAGCTATACAAGTTTCATTGTTTTAAAATGCATTGTATTGCAAAATATTTACTTGCCATTTCGATGCAGGATTTCCGGCTGCAAGAATAAATCTGTGCAAACTATGTATGATTCATGGCATAAAAATTTTTAAAAAATTCCGATAAACGTTATATACAATAATTGATGGAACAACAAATTTTGAAGTATGGTATGCAGGATAATCTTATTTACATTTGGTTAAAAAGTTTATTATTTATTTTTTCTTAATTTTGAATGTCATATCACATATTGTAGATTGCATAGATCTGCTCTTGCGATTATATCCCGTGGGAAACCTTGAGTAAAATATTTTTTTTTTTTTTTTTTTTTTAATAATAATAATATTTATTATTTCTTACTTTATGTTTAAAATAATATTTTTAATACGAAATATTTGAAAATTTCAACGACTGATAACACATCGTTCTTTAACAATTTCGTAGAATCATATAAAAAAAAAAAAAAACGCATGAAATACATAAACGATAAAAAGAAATTTTTGACCTGAATGGCATTGGTGACATTCCATGCGGCCTGCCATTCATTGATTTTCACCCCTGGAGCAAATTCACCGCCACCCTCGTCGTACTCGCTAAAGCCGCTACTGACACTTCCAGTTCTTATTTTCTCCCTAAGAAATAAAATTAAACGATAAGTTTAGCATACCGAGTCTCAGAGATTGCATTAATAGATAAAAATACTTGGAGCGCAACCGTACGCATTTACGGTAAAATGTATTTTTAATTTAATTTTATTTCGATACAAAGACAACCCTTTATAAACGCTTGAACAGCATATGCAAACTGTAACAATCAATAAAATCAAGGTTGAAAAGGTTCATCACCCGCTCCTCTGGTAGCTGAAGGAGTCCTCGGCCATGGTGACGTGCTTTTGATCCCCGTATGAGCTACCGGCGTCGTTGTTCAAGGTCGTCATTTCGGCCCCGTCGACGCCCTCGTGATACTCGCCCTTTTGCTGATCGTAACCTTGACCGGTTTGACCAGGTCCTTGGCCGCGTATCAATTCCATACAGGGACTGTTCTCCGGCCACAATGCTTTTATCGTCTCCCAGGCGACGTTAGCCGTTGCGCCAAACGACGGCACGAAAAATCCTCGTAAGTACGACATCGTTTATACTTTACCGATTTACCTGTGAAACGATAATTAGGATGACGCATATTTATGTGCGCTTTGATTTAGCAGTTTTTTTTATTTATTCGTGATTATTAAAAATCTAGTATGCATCGATCGTTTAAACGTAGATCGGTTTTAACATTCTTAGCAGCTTTTAAATTAACAACGTGCCTTAACGTTTACTGTAGTTTTTTTTTTTAAACGTTATGTTTTTTTATAAATTTTCTATTTATTTTAAAAGTCAATTGACTTTTTTTTCTTTTTTTTTTTTAATTTAAACCGATAGTTCCGCGTACCTCGTTGTAATAACTTACTTAAAAGATAAGATTGTATTCTTTTGTGATGTCTCACAATGCATCAAGTTTTTACAATATCAAATGGTAAGACAATACCAGGTCTATTTATTATATTTTCAACTTATTTAATGATAAAAACAATTATCATATTGTTAAATTATCAATTACTCGTCTCTTTGTCAATCTTACTTATATTCAACAATGCAAAAATTATTAAAGATTATTAAATAAAAGTACGTTTCATTAAAACGTCTTTTTTCGAGTTTATAAAGCAATTTTACATTAAAAATTTGACGGTCCTTAATAAAAACACGAGCAAAATCCATCTCGTGCAACGAAATCGCGAAAACGTTATATCGTTGTAGTGTGCGTGTGTGTCCCCCTCGCGTACAATAACGCATTCAAGCGACTGCACCCTTGGAGAAAGTCGCGTCACTTGGCAGAATGCGCACTGGTAAAACTATCGCGAGCCGCTTCGAAAATCTGGCATAGTTAATTAATTATATCGAGATTATTTTGTTGCTCTACCGCTACTTTAACAAATGGGCCTCTCGATTAAAAATATCGCTTTTGACGATTCTTCTTGTACCTTTTGACGTTAAATGATATACAGCACCGAAATTGTAAAGTAAAATGAACTACCGTATATTTATAGATTTCGAGTAATCACGGTTCTTTGCCCTATTTTTCTCTTCTTAATATATATATAAAGAAAATTTTTTTCTTGTTTCAATTCATTTTTGTAATATTCGCGATAAAAAAAAAAAGAAAATCTTCAATATATATATATATATATATATATATATATATATATATATATATATATATACGTAGTAAAAAGTTTACTTCAAAATTATATCAAATTTATTATTATAGAATAAAATATCAAAAATCACCTTATTTGGATACTGAAGATAATATTATTTATACGCACAAAAAATCTTTATCGATGAAATACATCGCGATATTACACATTCTTTTAAGTATAGTTATGGCCTTTGATTTACACCGATTAAACGGTAACGATTAAATATTCAAGGATAACGTTATATTTCAATCCTAATATACGAAATCATTAAAAATAAACTGGCTATTTGAAAATTATTTACCATACTTTAATAATTTATTAAATAGTTTATTGATAATTTGAAAAATATTATATAAAATATCGACATGAAATAACTTAATCGCACTCAATCATTAGAAACGATAATCTTTATTCTAAAAACGGCTAAATTATCGCAAACAAAAATAAGTGCAAAAAAATGTCAAAATAATCAATTTTCGCTTACAGATAAAAAAGTTTCCCATTATCTTATGATTTTTATTTTTTCAAAGTAGATAAAATCTTTTCAAGTGCGCAAATATTTTATAGCCGTTTTTAAAAATTGTTAAATTTCAAAGCTGATAAATTGCTCGGCGTCAATATATTTTCAACGAGCTACTATAAGTCCTCGATACTTACAAAATTTCGTGCTTCGCAATAAATCGATCTCACGCGAAGCTACTTCGACGATGTATTCTTCGACCAAGGGAAGATCCTTTCGAGGCACTTGCGCAAGCTTCCCTCATGAAAATTAATTCGCCGATGTCTCTGCCTACCTAACTCGCTGCTCTATATGACTTACTCTTTCTTCATCCTAACGATATTTCTCGTTAATTTGACGAATATTGCTTCTACCGTTATATTATAACAAGTTTCTTTTTCTTTTTTTCTTTTTTTTTTTTTTTTCTTCTCTCTTTCAAATCTTCAAAACGTACAGAGACTTTTATTTCCAGCCGGAGAAATAAAATCACGGGGTCACCCTGTCGACCGAGGAAAAATAGCTACCGTCGAGGAGGAGGAGGAAGACGGAAAATGGTCACTTTAATCGCGGCATTCGCGAGACTCTCTCACACTCGCCAGGGGTGGCTTATACACAGGAGCTGTGCCGCGGATCGGAATGGCTTTCCGCGCGCAGCATCCAGCATATAGCGTTACCCTGCCGCTGGAGCCGATCGATCCGCCCTCAGAAATGTTCTCTCTCTTTCTCTTTCTCTCTCTCTCTCTCTCTCTTTCCTCTTTTTCCGCAAAGGATGAAAACGCGCGCGCGCGCACGCACGCGTGCTTTCGGCTTTCGAGCGTCGATTTCGCGCATTCGGCACCCACGTCCAAAGACGTTTCTTTTCTCAAATTTACTTGCTATTCTTTCTTTTTACATTATACTTATAAAATATTTTGTTTCACGTGTACCGAAAACAATTCTTTTGAAAAATAACTTCTTTTTTATTATCTTATGCAATATTACGTACTTAACATTAATGTAATACATTATCTTTTCATTCAGGAATAAATATATATTTCATTTAGAATTCAAATTAAAATTATAGATTACATTTTTTTAATTTTTAACTTGTAATAAATACTATTGGCGATATATATTACGTTTTATGCATTTTTGGGTAATATTAAAATTTTATTATTTACATTATGAACTTCACTTGTTATAAACAAACTTTTAATCTTAAATGATTATTTTCACTGAAATTTATCATACATTATACATAAATCTATAATTTTGTTAATAAAAATTGAAATTTCACAAGTAGTAATCAATTAAGTTTGTTAAGCGGAATAATTTTAGAAATGTATAAAACTTTGTATTTTTTTTTTGTAATAAGATTTATTTTTGTACTATTTTGTAATAACATTTTAAAATATAGTTAAAAAAAAAAAAAAAAGAAAAATAATAATTTGTGATAAAAAAATTAGAACAGGTTAATAAATAAAAAACTTCTTTATTTATTTCCTAACTTATATTACAATTCACAATTATAATTAATTTATAATAAGAATAAATTTTAATTCTTAAAAATTATTAAATCTTGGAATAGGCTTTCGATCAATTCATTTTGTTTACATAACTTCTATTTTAATCTTTTAAATCAAAGAATTTTACTCAATTTTTGAATTTCACATTTTTACTAAATATAGAAACATTATAATAGTTAACGAAGAACATTTTATGTAGAATCATTAGGACCTGTCATTGAACGACATTAAATGAAATAAATTAACGTATTAACAATGTGGTAATAATAGCTTCAACGTGCCATGTCAACAACATAATTTTCTTTACAGCACCATTAAGCGCTTTATATTAACTATTTTACATATAGCACAATGAACAAATTTAAAATACAAAGTATAGATTTGGCATTTTTTCTCTCTTTATTTATAATATATCCCATTCTATTTTTATGCATACAATACCTCTGACAAACATAATAGCAAAATCCCCGAGAATTTACTAAATTAGTTTTTTATTTTTTTTTTTTTATTTTTTATTTTATTTTATTTTTTTTTTTTTGTATTTGTCAGTCTTCTGTTCTTTCTCATATACCGCACAGACAATTATTTTACGTTATACGGTAAGAAAGAATGCTAACATAAATGCCAATGTAGAAGAGCATATATACTCGAAATAGCTTTGTACATATAGGTGAACACCAGAAAAGTGATAAAAAATAAAAGAAATGCTAAGACACCAAGATATGAAATAAAAAAAAAGAAAAAAAAAAAAAACAAAAACAAAAACAAAAAATACAATATTAATTATATAATAAATTGATGCAAATTAATTCATACTTTCATATCAATAAAATTTTCATTATTAAATGGAAAATTTTTATTACTCAACACATACATCATTGGTCTCTTTAAATATTGCTTATCTCACGTAATTTAAAAAAACAACATGAGATATATCGAAACACGTTTTTCCTGTTTCTCGCTTAGAAATAAAAAATATAAATCGTTCCTGATTCAGTAGAAGAGTTTACTACCTCATCACGCTCACACTTTGTACAAGCATGCTATGCATTGTATTTATATATGTATATATATATATTAAATATATTGAATAAAATACTCTCAAATTGAAAGAATTATTTAAAGAAAAAATTCATACTAATACATAAGTTAAAATTCTCAACATATTAATGCAAAAATTTTCATTTTAAATAATGCCAAAAATCCATTATACGAATGTGTATGCCTCTATAATTCATCTAAACCTCCATTGTTATATTATTAAATTTTCTTTAAATTCATAATTGACTGTAAATTAATAGATTAAGTAGAATAAAAGAATAGAACATTTTTTTCTTGAAAAATAATTCGTATTAACAATCAATTTATAATCAAAGCAAGATATCACTAAATAGATTGTAATCTGTCATTTACCAAAAAGTAATCAAATGAAAGAATTTTCCATGTAAATAATTTTGTAATTTCTAAATGATATATTAATGCTTATTACTTGCGTATCAATGCAATATTACACGATTAAATTAATTATAAAATTCTACACTGATGAACCAGAATATCTTTAACCATTTATTTCTCTTAATGCTTAGTGAGAATCGCTGTTTGCAGGTGAATTATTCTCAGCTACTGTAGTAATATTCTGCATCGATACAGATTCGGTACTTTTGGCGGCGCTTACTTGTTTAGATTTAGCCTCTACGCGGTTAAATTTCGGATTTTGATCAACAAGATTCGGACTCGTAGCGGAATGTGCGGGAATACTAGAATGTGCAGACACTGGTCGTTGACACGAGTGAAGCATCACTTCGGGTCCTCCACCATACGTATTTACAAAGAACTGCCAAAGTTCTTCAGGTATTGGAGTGTAATCAGAACCTTGACATTAAACAAATTTTTAGTACTATTACTAACTATAAATAGAAAAAATTTTTTAAAATATAAAAATACTAACCAACTTTTAAAACCGTTTGACCACTTTTATTTACAGCTATAGAACTATTATCTATTGGCCCAGGAGGTTGAATTACTTTGCTTTTTATAAAACTTTGCCATTGTCTAATCCAAGACATAGCTAAAGCATAAAGAGCTGTTGGATTATCAGGTCGATGCAATTGATTGAAAATTTCTAATTCATAATGGCGGCGTTTCTCCATTGCTTCATGTTTTTCTTCACAAATAGGGCATTCGTATAATTGAGTACAAACAGGTCCGCCACCAAATCTATTAATTAGATTTTTTTAATTAGATTTACATTATTTCTTATACATATTATTTCTTTATAAATATTATTATGAAAAAATAAAAAAAAAAAACTGTTCAAGTTTACTTTTTCACATAATGTACAAATCACAAATTAAGAAATTAATATACATTACAATTTTAAAAATATAATAATACTTACGTTTGAAACAAAAACTCCCAAACAGTTTGTGGTATAGCTGTACAAATTTTATCTACAAACATGGCTCTTACAGGATTTACTCCTCCATGAGGACATAGAAAATCAGAATTATCAATTGGTCCTGGTTCTGAGAAAGTGTTAAATCTATTAAACCATTGTTTTGAAACAAAAAAATTCAAGTCTGATGATTCCTTTGATGAGATTTCCATAAGTTCAACAGTTTTATCACGTAATTGAATCATTTCTTGTGATCGTTTCTTATAGAATAGTACATATGCTTCACAGTTTTTCACTGTTTCGCGAGATACAGGAGTTACACATTGATCATCAAATTCAAACCATTGTTTTGTTATCGGATTCAATGCATAACATACATAATGTCCACCACCTGCTGTACCATGGTGACAGATGACTGATATAAGATCATAAGTAGTGACTTTGGAAACACAGTCCTTATGTAAGTAAGGTTGCATGTCAAGGCCGTCTAACGGAAATGATACATAACTGGTTATTTTAGAGCTAAACATGAGCTCATGACGAAACCTTTTCAGATGAATACATAACACCTCTGGTAGTTCAAGAACTTTAGAAAATTTTACACCATTGCGCAATTTATTGCATTTTTCACAGCTATACATATTGTCACCTTTGAGTTCATCTGCACTGAAAAAAGCTGAGAGGCAGTTATGCAGACTAACCACTGGACCCCACAACCATGAACGTATCCACTGCCATATCCAAGGCAACCAACCCGACTGATTTGTCACATAAACAACATCTGAACATGGGCCAGCTTTCTGTGGAGTCAATGAACCTTGATGTAGCATATCAATATGATCTTTACTAGGAATAGGTAATGAAAGATCTTGAAAGGTTTCTATTCTTGTTGATATTCGATCACACGTGAGACATTGTACACTGCTGAGCAATTTACCATCAAATATATCGCTGATAATGCTACGACTTTTTGACTGTTTTTTTGAGCGATGTTTAATGGGCGAGTTTTGAGAAGATCTTGGTTGTTGAGAATAATTAACATCAACTGTAGCTTTTTTCATACTGCGATTTGTGAATTTGTTTCTCAATTTATCAGCTTGACTGACTCTTGAATATCTTCGCTTCATACCTCGTTCACCTTCGTCGCTAAGTGAACTTTGCTCACTTACTCCAGAATCGCAAGTTTCATATTCAGCATCTGATTGACTTGAACCAGTACCATCAACTTCTGTTTCTTCTTCATCTGAAGAAGGATCACTAAGATTTTTTAATCTCAGTAAGCCTTCTCTATCTTCTTCTATACGTTCTTTTAACTCTTCATGAAGTTGGTCCATAAAACATCTTAGGAACTCTTGTGTATCATGTTGATGATAACCTACAATAAACAAATAAATGTTCCAAAATATAGTGTACCTTTTTTTTTAAATAAAGCAATTAACTCAATTTACAAAATTTAATTATCTTAATAAAATATTACCTCTAAACATTGGATGAACAGTTCTTATGCCAGTTAATATAGCATGAGGTACTACATATCCTCTTGTTTTTTTACTCCACATTTCTCTTATAAGTTGCAAGTAGCTTAAACTTAAACTTGGTTTGCGATCTCTAGCAACATATGTCACCATGTGAGCACAATCTAAAAAAAATTGTGTTAATGGTGGCACATTTGAAAGTGCTTGCAAAGCTGAATTCATGTAGCAAGTATTTCCTATATTTTGTAAGCCAACCAATCCTCTTGGTTTTCCTGAATAATCTCTACTTTCATCTGAATCTGTACTATCAGGTGAATCTTCAGATTTATCAAAAAATGGATCTCCTCTGTCTGCATTTATTCTGTTAACCATAATGCTATCATCAATAAACCTACATATGAAAAATGTTATTTTAGATACTAATTTATGATACATAAGCACATAAAAATAAAAATAATAAAAATAATAAGAAAATATATTTATTAACAAACTACTTGGTTATTATATTAGACAATTCTTTTTAATATTCATGTGTATTATTAAAATAAATTAAATTATATACTAACTTTTTAATAAATCGCTGGTGATAATCATAATTTTCCGATTTAAATTCAATGTTAACAGAGGCATCTCCAGAAAATTTATTTCCAAAAACTTTGAAATCAAGCTGATTTGGTGAAAGTGAATGAGATGGAATATGCACAGTATGAATCTCTTTTTGACAAAAATAACACCAAATTCTATTTGATGTAAGATTCATATGTGCCGAGTGTATAGGAAATTTTCTATTATGATTAATACTATGATCGAGATATTGTTCAGCACAACCAACATAACGGCAATTAGGATACAGACATAACCATAAATTTGGACCCTCGTTATTGCAATCAACACATTTTTCAAAGATTTCTCTTTGAGCAATTACGTCTTCGATTATAGATAAATCTCCATGGCTCCCAGAATGTGGACAATTTTCTGCTACCAGAGGCATTTTTATTCTTCTATAAAATTGATACCTACAATTAATAAAAGAGATGTTATTACTCTCTAATATTTTATCTTAAAATAACATTTTAAAATTTTTAAAAAATAAAAAATTTAATTTTATTATAAATTTAGAAATAAACTAGGTTTAATATTTAATATAATTAATATTACAATATTAGGTTGCCTTAGAATCAATAATCTTGGTTATATATAATGAGTTGAAATTGAAAAAAACTGCTTTACCTATTTATTATGTAAGTAATTACTTTGCAAACATGAAAGAAGCTATTTCAATAAATTAGAAGAAAGGTTAATTTTTTTAAGTAACTAATAATGGCTGTAAGTGCTTAATAAATTTTTACTTTTGTTTCTTTAATTAATAATTATATATTTTGTAAAATAATAATAATTATGATACATAAATTGTTTATTGTAAAAGTAAAGTATATCTACTTTTTTTAGAAAATGAGATATCACATAATTTGTAATGCATTTAGTATTAAACTTTTTATTTAACTTTCTATAAAAAAAAAAAAAAAAAAATTGAATTGTACCATTTTTAAAATAAACGATCCACATAATTAAATATTTCTTAAATAAAAATAAAACATTTGCAATACATGATATCTTTCTTATAAAATATATTTTCACAGTTTATTTATCTATTTATGATTTGAAAAGACAAAATATATTAATTAAATTTTTTTTAAATAAATAGATATCTATAGAAATTTCATTATAATTCTTATTATAATGCATATTTAACAAATAAAATGACTATTAAATTGTGTAAAATAACAGATATAAAAATAAAAATATATATTATTTTAAAAAAAAAATATATATATATATACACATATATATTAACTCAACAACTTATAGCAATTTCTATATTATTGTTAATATAATAACACGTACTCAGATTAAATATGTTGAGTTGTACTAGTGAGTTGTATATAATACATCACTTTTTCATTTTCGTGGCCAAAGGTGTTAGAGAATCATTAATTTTGTTGTAAATATGAATTAGTCTACTCAAACAACCTAAATTTTGAAGCCTCAAAAACATAATTTCGTATATATTTATAAATAATAGAAATTAAATTCTGTATGATCCAGCACTTTAATATTGACTAATGTATTTGACTTGGCGCAACAAATTTCCTTCAAATAGATAAAGCAAACGTGCCAGTATTAAGGTAGTATTCAAACAGATGTCAAATCTTCCAATGGTGTCTCGTTTACCTGTATTCTTTTCACTTTTTATCGAGATTCTTGAAAACTTTTTATTGTATGCGGCTGGGTTATGTATCTCGCTTTTGATATGACGATGTTTTTACTCTTTCTCTCTGTCTCTTGCGTCGTTGTATTTCAGTTTAGATCTCTCACAAATTTTCATTAAAGTTGCATTATGTTGATTTTATCGATGAAACTTTCAACAAAATCTTAACCTACGCTTGTCACTATTAATTTTTTTATATAAGTTACACATTGCACTCACAGGAACACCCGCAATTACAAATCGAAAAAGATACTTATTAGTGGCAGCAAAATCCGCTGATCACCAAAATGATTGTGAATCAAGAGATCATTTTGACCATTTTTTGTTTCCAATGTGTGCATTTATGCGCGCGCATAAGTACGAAAGTACCCGATAAATATCGAAATTAGCCGAACAAATAATAAGTAAATTATGTTTTTAAAGCGCTAAAATTTAATTTTCATTCTCACATATTGTTATAAAAAGATTTTATTAGTAATAGCCCAAGAAAGAATATATAAAGTAGAAAGAATATATAAAGAAGATCAAGAAAACTTTTAAAAAACTTTATAATAGTTTGAATTAATTATGTTTCATTTGACATTAAAAAGCTTTATTCAATTTAATTATAAATATTAGTATTAAAGAATTTTAATAAAATATATTATGTAAAATGTGCATTAAAATAAATTATTTATAACGATAACTAAAAAATGCGAACTATCTCCGTACATTTTTTAACATCGGTAGTAAACATTGGCAGATTATTTTTATAAACATCGTTTTCAGTTAAGACTTTTGATTTAGATGTACAATTCTCAAATAACATAAAACATAGAGAATAATAATGAAAATTTAAATTATAATTATCATGTGTTGATTTTCTATTATTCGGCATTTAGTCACAATGTCGTTGAAACATGATGAGTTAATCAAAATTACCGTACAAGCCGTGCTCTCTTGCGACAGCTGTGCGAAATCAGTCAAGATTGCACATGGATTATTGACGAATTTTTTAAAACTCTGTGCTATTCTAAGTAGTTTTTGATAAGTTTAACCAAACGCAGAATTCACTGTTGTAAGATTAAAATAATTTTTATGTTAATAGTTTCTGTATTATCACTGTTATTTTTCTTTTGAGTAACTTAACCTATAAATTAAACTTATTTGCATTCGTACATATGCTTTTTACTTTACAGAAAAAATTGTTTTTTTGATCATTTCTATTTTTTTGTAAAAATATATTTTAATTTTATTTTATTAGTATACACAAAATACTGTTTAAGATTTTTTGAAATAGTTTAAATCAAAACTTTATTTTAATTGAGTTTTTAACAAATACTTTGAATATTTTTAATAATTTTTACTTCTAAAATTTAAAAACTTTTTTTTATTACTTTTAGGTAAAAATGGTGTTATCTTGTCGATTTTATAAGGAAAAATATCCTGAGGTAGAGGATGTTGTTATGGTCAATGTTCGTAGTATAGCTGAAATGGGTGCATATGTGCACTTATTGGAATATAACAACATAGAGGGTATGATTTTACTTTCTGAATTGTCAAGGAGACGTATTCGTTCCATTAATAAGTTAATTAGGGTAGGGAAAACAGAACCAGTTGTTGTCATTCGAGTTGACAAAGAAAAAGGTAATTTTTAATTATACAATGTAAAATTGTGTTCAATTATATATTTTCAAAAATTGTAAATAAACTTTTGATTTAATTTAAAAAAAAGTGAAATATCAAAGGAGAAAGAAGTTCTTTAATTTTTATTTAATATTATAATTTCATTAAAGCGGATAGATTAGTTATTTTATTGATTATTTATTGTTATTTAAAAATTTACACTAGATATTTAGCTAATTATTATTTTTAATTAAATATATAACTTTCATTTTTAAGGTTATATTGATTTAAGTAAACGAAGAGTATCAGCTGAAGATGTTGAAAAGTGTACAGAACGATACGCAAAAGCAAAAGCAGTTAATTCTATTTTAAGACATGTAGCTGAGTTATTACATTATGAAAATGATGATCAATTAGAAGAACTTTATCAAAAAACAGCATGGTATTTTGAAGAAAAGTATAAAAAACAGAAAGCATCTGCTTATGACTTTTTTAAACAATCAGTATTGTGAGTTTAATGTAACAAATAATTTAATATTTTATAAAATTTTTATTTGATTTTTTCTTCATTGCTTTTAGGGATCCCTCAATTTTAGCAGAATGTGATCTAGATGAACATACGAAAGAAGTTTTATTGAATAATATCAAACGAAAATTAACTTCTCAAGCTGTTAAGATTAGAGCAGATGTTGAAGTTGCTTGTTACGGATATGAAGGCATTGATGCTGTGAAAGCTGCTCTAAAAGCTGGTTTAGCTTTATCTACAGAAGAACTTCCAATTAGAATTAATTTAATAGCACCACCTCTTTATGTCATGACAACTTCTACTCCAGAAAAAGCAGATGGTTTAAAAGCTCTTAATGATGCTATTGACGTGATTAAAGAGAAAATTGTTTCTATGGGTGGTGTATTTAACATACAAATGGCTGTAAGTAAACATAAATTTTTTATTAATTCATTTTATAATTAATATTCATAATTTCTTTAATATTTTTTGTAATTTTTATTATTTATTTAAAAATCTAAGTGTATAATATTTTTATTGGTATTTATTGAAATATTTCAATAAATAATTTTTATTTACTTAACATTAAAATTTTAAATATTAAAACAATTGATTTAAATTAATTTCATAAAACTTTACTCTGATTGAAATATTTTTTCAATTTGCAAAATTATTATAGCCTAAGGTTGTAACTGCAACGGATGATGCTGAATTAGCTAAGCAGATGGAAAGAGCTGAACTTGAAAATGCAGAGGTGGCTGGTGATGATGATGAAGAAGAAAATGAAGGTATGGGTAATTTCAGTGGTGATGAAGGAAATGAAGAAAATGAAAAAGGAAATGAATCTGCAGAGGATGAATAAATCTATTAACATAAAATCGAAACGTTTACTGAACAATAAATCGAAGTTGGTCAAAACATCAGACTGCTTTTTCAATCGCGAATATTACATTTTACAATGTATTACTAATTTTACAAATAAATGAAAACAAAAAACCCACGTCTTCTTTATACAGAAATTTTATTTTATGAATATTAAATATTTACTTTGAAATAAAGTTAATATAAAAAATTAATGTATTAATTTTTTAAAGATTTCCTTGAAATTATTTTAAAATATTTAATATAATTGTACATAACTGAAACTATAATTATTTAAAACAAAATTTTTAACATGTGAATACAACATAATATTCAAGTAAACATTTTTAAATATTTAAATACAAACAAAATTACTACGTAATATCAAATTAGTTAAATTTTTATATTAAATAAACACAAATTTTAAATATTTTTTAAATATTTTTTATTAAAATAAGTTTTATATTCAATGGTAACTTATTCATTAGCAATTATAATTTCAATTTTTACACTTGAATCAATGCCGATACTCGCGATTTTTTTAACAATTTCTAAATGTGTATGAAGATCAATTATTCTCTTATGAATGCGCATTTGAAAATGATCCCAAGTTTTTGATCCTTCACCACAAGGTGTTTTACGAGTTGTGATTCTCAAAATTTTAGTTGGGATTCGTATTGGTCCTCTTACTTTTACTTTATGTTTTTTAGCACCACTATGTAAATCAGCACATGCTAAAATATTTTTTAGAAGCAATTAAAATCATGTAACATAATATCAAGAAAAAAATTTTTTGATCTTAGAAGGGATAATTTATTTTTAAATACCTTTTTCCAATAATTTAACATTGCAAGAAGTAAGTGTAATTCTTATACGATGAATAGGATCAAGGTCTTGCACTGGCTTTTCAATATTCTCAGTCTTTAAATGAGCCTATTAATAAAAAAAATAATTTATTTCAAATTACACTTATTAAGTTATTATATTGAATACATGATGTATTGTTGACTAGCAAACATAACCTCAAAACAATAATTATTTATTTTCTTTTGAATAATTCTAGGTAGATTACAAATATTAATAATTTTATAATCATTTTATTTGAATAAGAATTTACCATTGTAAATTTGTACCCCTGGTCGAGATAATCAATTAATTCTTAAGAAATAATTGATCAGCGCTGAACCAGCAGATATTCTCTTCAATGCACGTGCTTAAAAGAATAGGGTTATATCATTTCCGGTAAATTCTATTGAATATATTAATAGTTATGTAAAAATGTGGAAATTAAAATTTGTATTTTTAGTATAATCATGTAAAATAAAAATATTTGGAATTTCAAATTTAGCGATATTAAGAAACTAAAATTTGTGTATGAATTTTAAAAATAACTTACAAAAATCATAAAATATATTGAAAATATATTATAAGTAATAAAAAATGTATAGTAGGGTAATGTTAAATAATGAATTTAAATAATTTGTTTTAAAATTTTTTTATTAGTATATAATAGTGGCAATAAAAATCATATTCACTTTAATCGTTAGCAATAGTTACTTCAACCTCTACACCAGGTTCAATACTGATACTTGTAATTTGTTTAACAATTTCAGATGGGGAGTAGAGGTCTATAACCCTTTTGTGAATACGCATTTGAAACCGATCCCAGGTTTTAGAACCTTCACCACAAGGGGTTTTACGTGTTGTGATCCTCAGGATCTTTGTAGGCATACGAACAGGCCCCTTAACCTTCAGTTTTTGTTTCTTTCCTCTCTGAATTAATTCTGAGCACACTATAAACAGAAAGAAAATGATTTCAATAACCGGTTATAAAATAACATTATATTAAAAAGAATATAGTTACCTTTTTCAAGTGAGCGAACATTGCGTGAAGTAAGAGTGATTCTGATTCTATGAATCGGAGCAGTCTCTTGCACTGGCTTTTCAGGATTATCAACTTTTAAACTGGCCTAAAATAAAGTTCATATTTATTTGTATATATTATTATAATGATTAATATAGTATATAATTCTAAATAGTAGTTCTAAATAATGTTTTATATGTATGGTATATGTGCGTCTTTTTATAATTGCTTCCTAACCTATACAAAATGTTGTAACAGAAAACATTAAATAAACAAGTATAACTATTAAAATTTTTAATTTTTTGCTTTGGAATATAACAGTGCATTATTATTTACCATATTAAAAGGTTGTTTTTTTTTAATTCGATCTGCTTAATCAAAAAGAATTAATATCACCGCTGAGCCAGTGTCATTACACGATGCCACATGGGATGAAATGGAAGAGCTCGGTTTTACAAACTTACAACTTCCGGTAAATTCGAAATCCTATTTATCTTCTGAGAAAAATATTTTTAAATATTATATTAGAAATAAAAAAATTATTATATGAATAATTATTTTTATTGCAACTGATATTTAAAACAGTATTCAAGTATATAAATATAAGTTAATTAAAAATTTTTTAATGTTATTTTTAATAAAAACTTCAATATTTAAAAAATTATTGTAGTTTGAAATAAAAGATTTATTTAAATATAGCCTACTTACTTTTATTATATACTAATTAATTTATTTTTACAAATTAATAGAATTAATATATCAGTAGAGTATTGTGAGATAGAGAATAAATTATAAAAATATTTGTTTCTAAATTTCTAACATAATTTAATGCATCATTTTTTTTTTTGCATTAAAAATTTTAATTAAATTCTTTTAATTTATTTCTGCGCGATTTATTGAATTGGTAAAAATTACCAGTAAATATTTAACGTTATAATTTATATTTTAATAATTCAAAATATTCTCATTTTCATAATTTTTTTCATAATATTTTTTAATTTAATTTTTAATGAAGTATAAAAAACGCGTGTATGGATACATATCTTGTTTAATAAAGAAAATGAGTAAAATAATTTAGATACAAAACATTTATTTTAAAAAATGTTCAACTTTTTATACAAAATTAATTATTTTTAGAGGCGCATAATATTTTTCAAAACATTGAAAACAGCGCATAAATACAATTTCACAACAATGTTTTTGTCATTGTACAAAATTTTCTTTAATGATTAATGATTACATATTAATGACAGTTTACATAATATTAAATAAGAATATTGAAAACAACTAGGAAAAAATTTAATTGTAGACATTGTTGTATAATGTTAACAAAAACTTCATTATTGTTAGTGACACACGTATACTTACAATAGCTCACTTAAAACTTTTATACACTTATACGCATCATTTTTAGTACATTTCTTTTTAAATAAATGACATTTTATCCAACTTTTTATTGTCTAATTAAAAACCAATTTTTAAATAATTAAAGTTTAATCAATTTACTTAGTAAATAATAAATAAATAGTAAAATATATCAAAATTTTATTTAAATTAGTCAATAAAAAATTGGACATATTGTTTGCATAAATCATTATTCTAGAAAAAGTATGGTCTAAGTACCAAATATACTATAAAAAACGTCCATTTTTATCAATTTCATTTTGTATGCTTGGTCAAAGAATTTATAAAGATAAATTAATTTAATATTATTATTACATATATGCTTAAATTCTTTTCATAGACCATAATGGGGAACTTGCGTTTTATTATTTATAAACCATTCGTCATTTTTTCATTTAACTTTTTAAAAATTTATAATTACACTTTTCAATTCATTGCTGTCAATTGTTGAATCACCTATACTTAATTTTTGCTACAAATACATAAACATAATTTACAGTTTTTTAATTTAAAACTATCGTTACCCGACAGTTTCGTTCGTTGCAGAAGCTGGTAATCCCAGAATTATGGTATGTTGTCCTCCACCTGCAACTCGAAGGACTTTTATATCTTTAATTTGTTTAGATTCTATTATAGTTGGCACATCAACGTCCTCTTCTTCTCCTGTACCAAGTTGACCACTGGTGCCCATTCCCCATGAATATAATTTACCTGAAATTTAATTACTTTTTACTCGAAAAAATAATGTATGAGAAATACATTTATTTATTATTCAGTTTTGAAAATTAGAAAAAAAAATGAGATACTTAAATATTTTATATTAATATTAATAGTTTTTTTGTGTATTTACCATCTTCTGTAACTGCAAAAGATTGAGCACTACCAGCAGCAACATCGATACATTTAATTACTTCAAGACTGGATACAGAAGTGAGTTCTGTAGCATCAGTTTCAATTGCACCAAGACCTAAACGACCATATTCTTTTCGACCTAAAACAAAAACTTTTCCTTCTTCATCCAAAGTAATTGTGTGATGTTGACCTGAACTAATTTGCGTCCAATTTTTATTGCTCAATATTTTTGAAACTTTTGGATGGAATTGTTTATCAACTCCTTTAAGACCTAATTAAAAATCATTAATTAATTTAATTGTTTTCATAAAAAATTATTTAAATTACAACTGTTAAAACTATACCTATTTGACTATAATTATTCAAACCAAATACATAAAGTTCACCACTGTGAGAATCCTTAACAAATGTAGAATATGTGCCAGCCCAAATATTTTCAGCTTCTATATGTTTATTAATTTTAAAATGAACTTGACTCGGTGTAAGTAATTGATTTATTCCTTGTCGATTATGTCTATCAGTCTTTTTTTCAGGTAAACGACCAAGTTGGCCTTGCTCACCACAACCACAAGTATAAACTTGTCTAGCATGATCTAATAATACCAAGTGATCAGCTCCTGATGCAATTTTTATAAATTTTTTTTTCAAAGGAATTTCAACTGGGTATCGTTCATTATCTTTCGTTAGTAATCCCATACTTCCATGAGAATCCTAATAATGAATTTCATTAATATTTGCTCTTAATTAAAAATATTATAATTCAATTATTTCAATAAAAATAAAAATTTTACCCTAAAAGATCCCCAAATAAACACTCGACCATCTTTTAAAAGAGCAGCACTGTGAGAATCTCCAGCTGTTATTTGAATAGCTGATGCAGGTAAGTCTACAAATCCAGGAATTGTTTCAGAACCTTCTTCAGAAGTATTTCTCCCAAGTGCTCCTTCATCATTACATCCAAACGTTATAATTTTTCCCTCTTTTGTTAAACAAACATTATGCATACCACCAGCTGCAATCGCAATTATATTTGAATAGTTAGGAATTGTAGCAAAGCGGGTTTTTTCAAGAATATCTTCCCCTAAACCAAGTTGTCCAACATCCCCTTGACCACATGTAAGAATAATACCACCTGTAGTAATTTCACGCAAAATGAGTTTTGCTTTTGAATCTGAAAACAATAATGAATTATTGTCATATATTCAAATAAATTTTTAATAATAAAATTTTTAAATAATTTGACAAAATACAACTATGTAATGAAGTTGAAATATTTTTGTAAAGATACACAAAGATAATACAAAACTATTCTTCAGTTTAGTATATATTATAAAGTATCGTTTAAAATATGTAAGATATAAATTTTACAAAATTATACTTAGCTTTTTATTTGAATGAATTTATTTATAATATTAAATATTAATTATTTAATAAAAAGTAAAATTAAAAAAATTAAAGTTTGAACAAAGTTTTTATATTTTATTGATGTACATAAATTATAATTTGTAATGATTTAATTTATAACGATTTATAATTACTAAGGATTAATTTTCAACTATTATTTACCATCATCTTCCTGATTTTTTTCCAGTTTATTTGTTTTACTTTTGATGTTTCTTGAACGTTTCACTGGTTTTGAGTCTTGTACTGGATCTTGCGCAGCTGGAGCTGATCGTTTCGTCGTTTTCCTTGGCGGCACTAAAAGAGGTTAACTTTTATTAAATAACTGGTGTTACTAAAAGTACACTTGTTATAATTATAAATTAAATTAGTTTAAATAAATCAGACTTTTACGTACTCTTTTTAAGTCACCAAAAAACTGAACTTGAAACTAATAACACTTTAGAGCTGTTTACCGCCAAAAGATTCTAACGGTTCTATATCCCAGATGGGTAAAACGTGAAAGCCAAATGCCGCGCAAAGTAAATCGATGTGTTAGTATATATACGTACACATAATACATGTAATTATGTGTATGCATGGCGAACTTATTATGGACACCGGAAATGTCCTGTATCGTATCGATTATTAGTACATTTCGATATATGTCTGGAATAATCGATTAATGCATTAAAAAACCTTGATGCAGAAAATAAATAAATAAAGCAATATGATTGTTGTTAAAGTCATATAAAATTAATTCAATTAAAATTTAAAGTAAATTTAAAACAATTTATTTATTAATAAAATTATAAAAAATTTGATGAAATATAAAAATAATAATGTGATTATTGTAGTTCTTAAATAACATATATAATTAATCATGGCATTAATATTTGGTTTCTATTGTAAATGAGTTTTTTTACTTTTTTATAATTCAAATTTTTTCATAAAATAAATTAGAAGGTGTATTGCACCAAAATCAAATACTTAACTTAAACACTTAAAAAAACATTTTTATCATCTTTCAACAATTATTTAATTTTGAATTTAAATATAAGTTTTTTAACTTTCTTTATAATTTGTTCAATTAGTAGACTGCACACTATTATACTCTATTAAAAAATTAATTTTTTCATTACAGATAAACCTTTGAAGAAAGTTAACATTCATATAATTCTATGAATCGTGTATTTTTAAATATGATTCATAAAAAATGCAGAAATAATATTTATCCTTCATCGAATATTCAAAGATTTACAGTTCCTGATGATAAAGTCCCTTGGGATACAAATTATCAAGAATATTTTCCAATTGTTCACACGTCCAAAGTTTTAAAAGGAAAATCATGGGCTGATTTGGAAATTGAGAACCCAGATTTTAATCCTAAATGGAATGAAATTGATGGAAGTGGTAATAAAGTACAATGTTTATGCACTAGGAAATTTTTAATGCCAAATTCAACATCAATAAAATTAAAAAATTATGAAATTACTTGATTTGAATTATTTTTGAAATAATTTTTTGAAAAATATCTGTTAATAAATGTTACAGGAAAAATTAATCGAATAAGTTATGTTTGTCAATATTCTATTGATAAAGATAATTATCCTTTAAATCCATATGGCCGTACTGGAATAAGAGGTCGAGGTATATTGGGGAGATGGGGGCCAAATCATGCTGCAGATCCTATAGTCACAAGATGGAAAAGAAACAACGATAATTCGTTAATAATTGAAAAATCAACAAGTAAATCAATATTACAGTTTATTGGCATTCAAAGAAAAGATACAAGAGAATGGGCAATACCTGGTGGAATGGTAGATCCTGGTGAAAAAATATCAACTACATTAATACGAGAATTTATGGAAGAGGCTTTGAACTCTTTAGAAAAAAAAGGAGATGAATTGAAAGAAGTCGAAACATCAATTAAAAAGTTTTTTGAATTGGGTGAAGAAATGTATAAAGGATATGTTGACGATCCAAGAAATACAGATAATGCATGGATGGAAACTGTTGCTTACAATTTTCATGATGAAAGTGGAAAAGTGGCTGAAAAGTTAAATTTACAAGCTGGTGATGATGCAAAAAATGTTAGATGGATAGACATCAGTAATGAACTAGATCTTTATGCTAGTCATAAAGATCTAATCAAGAAAATTGCAGAAAAACATAAAGCTCATTGGTAAAAAGAATTTTATGTAATTCTAAATAAAAACTGTTATTTTTATTATTAAAAAGAAATGTTATCTTTCAATGATTTATATTTATCTTTTTATTTAATTAAAATTCATAAAATTAAACCTATGATACATCAGTTATTAATAGCTTAATCAAGTTTCACGTAGTCATTAAGCATACTATTTACAGCTTTGTAAGTAATAAAATAATCACAGATAACGGTCCCATAAGGAACTTAATAATAGCAATTTGAGAATAAAAAGATTATAATTAACTTTTTAAAAAAGTATAGAAATAATTATTGATCAATTATTAAAAATCGAAGTTATGTACAGAAGTTTTGTCTATATTATATTTTAATACTATTTACATAATCAACTGTATATAGTTATGTACACATCATGCCAAAAATCTGTTTAACAAAGACCTTCAACTCTCATTATAAAGATGATTTAATATGAAAATATGAAATAAAAATGATACTTAAAATAATAATAAAGTAAATTTATAAATTAATATTAAAATTCTTAAGGACCACTTCCTCCATTGGAGATAAGAGATATGGCACTCCTTTCATGAATACCTAATATATCTAAAACCATTTCAGTAGGACTTTTTGAACTAACATTTTTTTGGTAAGTATTTATAAATTGATCAGGTTCTATTCTTTGATCATTTAAATGAGTTGCTAGAAAGTTATTGCAATTTATCAAATTTGTCATTACTTGTTTTTCTGATTTATAATTCACAGATTTTTTTTCTGCATGATATTTAATATCATGTTTTAAATTTTTAGATTTTCTGACAGATCTTTCTAATTGTAGTGCTGTTAATGCTTGAATCTGCCCTTTTTTTGCAGCCTCTGTAAATAATTTTCTAGCAGTATTTAAATTAATTTCTAAACCACCTCTTCCTTGAGCATGAAAAACTCCTAAATTATACATAGCATCAGCATGACCTTCATCTGCAGCCTTTTTATAATATTCTGCAGCCTAAAAAGGTAAAATAAATTAAACTTTAAAAATAGTTGTTATTTAAAATTTTTATTTTTAACAATTAAATTTAACTAACCTTTACATAGTCTACAGAGGTTCCTAAGCCTAATTCATAACACAAAGCTAAATTAAACATACTTGCTACAGATGATAATTTGGCACCAGTATTAAAGTGTTCTATTGCATCTTCATATCGTTTTTCTTCTATAGCTATTGATCCAAAATCTAATTCCAATTCACCCAAAATTGTATTATGAGTATTAGAAAATTCATTTACAGCTTGCTCTAAAGCCTTTAATAAAAAATAACACAAATGTTAATTTTAACCATATTTATTTTTTAAATAAATGATTCATATTAAATATTACCTCTTCAGCAGTGATTGGCCCATATGGTTGGCTAATACTTGGGGTATCGTCGATTAATATTTCTGATTTACCTTTTAGTTTAACAGGTTTTATGCTAACAGGTAAAACATATTTTGGTTGTGGTAATAATAAATTATTAATAAGTCGAGATGCTTGAATTTGCGGCTGAATTAATAATTTATAGCGCCATTTTTCTAAATTTGTATTATCAATTTCATACAATTTTCGACGAATACAAAGAGATTGGCATACAACATATCCAACAGCCAACACACTAGACTGAAACAAACAATTTATTAAAAGGTCAATCTGAAGTTTTACAAAATTTCAAGAATAATTATAAAAGAAATTGTTTTTTCTTTTGAAAAATATAATTTTTAATTTATTTAAGAAAATTTCACAAGTTGTGCAATAATTCAAAATTTATTTAAAATGCATAAAACAAGTAACAATATATAAGAATCATATTTTTCAGTACATTACAACATTCTCCACTGACATTGTTTAAAAAATACTTACCCAACCAAAAGCATCTGTCCAGGTATATTTGGCATCATATTTGTTTTTATTTTCTTTATCTTTTCTACCTAAATGTTTTGTATTTCTACAGTCACCATGATAAAAAGCAGAAAAACAGGGAGTTATAAATTTTCGATCAGATAATACAACAATGTTTTTTTCTTCATTGTTATTCCCGTTTTGGTCTTGTGAATTTTGAGAATAGACATTTGTGCGACAAGCTCGACGTTCTAAAGACTCACGAATACCGCGAGTAATAAATTTCCACATTTTTCAAAATGTGTTATAAATCTTAAAAAATAAAATAGTAAAACAGAGTATGGCAATGATGATAAAAAAAGGAAAATGAGAGTAATGTGAAGGCCTTCAAAAATGTCGTCGAGGTTATTGCGTTTTTCCTAAAGCTAATGTGTGATGTTACCTAACCTTATATGCAACAAAGCCAAGAATTCTCATTTTAAGATTAGGTTAGTTTTCAATAATATATACGAGAATTACGCGCAAGATATTAATCGAGTAATTATTAAATATCTATTTAATTTTATTTGTAAATTTTATAATCAACAAAAAAGCGATAAAATTAAAAACTTGGAAAAAAATTAATGCTGCAACAGAAAAAATAGGTGCATTTTTTATTTAATTTATTATTGTAAGCTTCGTATTTATATAAATTTTACTTATTATTCAAATTAGTTCATTATTGTTATCAGTATTTCAAATAAATAAGTCGATATTTTCTTTCATAAATGTTTTGAGTGGGAGTAAAGTTCGCAAGTGATTAGATATATCATACATTTCATTTAGTGCTTATTCAAGATTTAGTACGTGAAAATTCACACTGGAGTCAAGAACTCAAAATCAATGCAAATGACTGAAAATGTATTTGAAAAAACAACGAATAACGAAAGTAGATATGGTCCGCTTGTCGGAGCGATCGACGAGGGCACGAGTAGCGTTAGATTCTTGGTAATAATATTAAAAATATATTGTTTTAAAATTATAATATTTTGATTTTGATATTTTAAGTTATCATTTTTTATTTTATAATATTCACTTGAATAATTTATTGATTAATTACTGACTAATTAATAAGTAAATATTAAACGATAAAAATTGAGTTATGTAATTTATGAAATTAATTATGAAAATTATGTAGGTCTTTGCAGCAAATACAGCAGAAGTTTTGACATATCATCAAAAAGAGTTAAAAGTTTCTTATCCACATGAAGGATGGGTTGAACAAGATCCGATGGAAATTCTTGAAGCAGTTTATGAATGTCTGAATCAAACTGTAGAAAATTTAAAACAATTAACTATTAATCCTGCTGATATTGTTGCTATAGGAATTACAAATCAGAGGGAAACAACGATTGTTTGGGATACAAACACTGGAAAACCTTTGTATAATGCTATTGGTAAATAAAATAAAATAATAATTTTATTTAAATAATATTTAATTAAAAACTTATACATTTTCTATTTAAAAAATATATAGTATGGATGGATATGAGAACAACTACTATTATAGATGAGATTTTAAAAAAAATTCGTAATCAAAACAAAGATTACCTTAAATCATTATGTGGTTTACCAATTAGTCCTTATTTTAGTGCATTAAAACTAAAATGGCTTATGAATAATGTAACTGAAGTACAAGAAGCAGTGAAAGAAAATCGGTGCATGTTTGGAACTGTTGATTCATGGTTAATATGGGTAATATTATTATCAAATTTTTATAATTATGAAATTTATTTTTATTGTGAATTAAAATAAATTAAAAAAATATTTTCAGAATTTAACAGGTGGAGTAAAAGGTGGTGTACATTGCACAGATGTAACAAATGCTTCTAGAACAATGCTGATGAATATAGTAAATTTGAAATGGGATCCATATTTATTATCATTCTTTCAAATTCCAGAAGATATATTACCACAAATTCGTAGTTCATCAGAAATTTATGGTAATATTGTTGATGGAGTTCTTCAAGGAGTTCCTATTTCTGGTGTAAGATACAAATTTTTTCATAATAAGTTAAAACATAAATAAATATAAATAAATAGATAAATAGATTAAAAATATAAAATTCTAAGAATATAAATTTAAATGATTAAATTATGAAAGCAAAAGTTTAAAATATACTAATATGTGTTGGTTAGTTTATTTAATATATAATAAATTATAATAATAAATTAAAATGTAAAAATTTAGTGCTTGGGAGATCAGCAAGCTGCTCTTGTTGGTCAAATGTGCTTTCAACATGGTCAGGCAAAAAGTACTTATGGAACAGGATGTTTTCTCTTATATAATACAGGAACTAAGGTAAATAATATTAGCAATTAAATAATCTAAAGCATAAAATTTCTAATAAAAATATTTTTATTTCACAGATTGTTGAATCAGCTCATGGCTTATTAACTACAGTTGCTTATCAATTTGGACCCAAAGCAGATCCTGTTTATGCACTGGAAGGTTCTATTGCTATAGCAGGTGCTGTGATTAAATGGTTAAAAGATAATTTACAAGTTATCTCAGATGCACAAGAAACTGAAGCAATTGCTGAAAAGTTAAGTAGTGATAATAGAATCATTTTTGTTCCTGCTTTTTCTGGGCTGTATGCACCTTATTGGCGAAAAGATGCAAGAAGGTAGGTTTATTTTAAAATTTTTAAACATAGTGATCTATATCAACAGCTTATATATTTTATAATGTTGTACAATATTATAGTGTAATTTGTGGTATTACGGAAGATGTCAATTATGGTCATATTGTAAAAGCTGCACTCCAATCAGTATGTTTTCAAACAAGAGATATTCTTGAAGCTATGAAAGAAGATACAGGAATGACTTTAACAAAATTGTTAGTTGACGGAGCTATGACAACTAACAATCAACTTATGCAAATGCAAGCAAATATATGTGGTGTTCCAGTTGGTTAGTATCAATTTACATTTTAAAAGACTGAATAAAAAGATAACATTAACTGAATTGTAATTATATTTATTATTATTATTGGAATTATTGTTACTGATATTTCAATTAAACAATATAATTTTATTTATTTAAATAATACTTTGGTAAAGTATTTTAAATTATTAGATTATTTTTGAAAAATTTTTTTTTTAAATTTGAAAAACTTTTCTTTCAAATACAATTTTATAATTAATTATTATTGTTTTGATGTGTTTATCATAGTTAGACCAGTTATGTGTGAAATAACAGCACTTGGAGTTGCAATTGCAGCCGGTTGTGCAGAAGGTATAAAAAAATGGGATATCAATGTTGGTGCTAATGTACCAAGTGACATCTTTACCCCATCTATTACAGAAAATGGTATTTCTTATATAAATATATGAAAATTATTCTTAATTATATTTTCATTTAATGATTTTATGATATATTCATTTCATAGAACGTGATATACTTTATTCAGAGTGGAAAAAGGGCATTGAACGAAGTTTAGATTGGGAGACTGATGGTGCTTCTGGTATGTATAGACTAAATATGATTTCACATTATTTCCTTCAGTATACAAAATAACAACTTTATTTCTAGAGGAAGAGGAGGATATCAATAAAATGACGGCATCTGGATTATTTATCTTTGGCACTATATTACTACTTATGTTCGCTAAGTATCGGTTATGAAGTTTTAAAAGTTTATGTAAATGATAGAATTTTAAAAATATTTTAAATATTGCAAACATTGATAATGTTGTGCTTCTGATGGTTGCATTTAGTTATAACAAAATGATTACGGGTAAAAAAATTAATAAATAACGCTTTTTCAAACATATTTTTAATGAGAATTTTTGTAGGGATAAAGGCATTAAGAATAATTATTCAAATTTTTAAATAGAATTAGTAAATGTTAGTAGTTTTGCAAATTTAATAAGCATTTTTCGTTTTAAAATTTTGTTAATTAATTAAGTAATATTAAATATAAAATTGTTAGTAACTTATTTCTACTGTACTTAAATTATATGATTATGCTAGTTTAAATTGCAGTTATGCGTTATTTATACTTATATATACACGCGCAAATAGATGTATACATTCATTTATATGCAAATGTATACGTATATTTATACGAAATTCATAAGTATTTGTTTTTTAGCATGATATTTAACTACCTAAAAGCTCAAACTAATTTTGTATAACCTTGGGTAAGAATTTTATATCACATTTTTTTTTTTTTTTTATTTTTTTTTATTTTAAACTTTGTACATAAGATTAAGGTAATAGGACGTATTAACCAAGACCAATTTTTGTATAATGTAAAAATTTATAGTGCCAGCTAGATAGCTTATGGTTATATTATGTTATATTTATATAATAAAAATGATTTTTGTCAAAAATATAAGCATATTTACTTGTTTCGAATTATACAATAATATAAAATATACATTAATATTTTTCAATTTTGAATTTTACTTTTTTTTTAATTATTATATATTAATATTTTACAAGAATTTTTCATCAAATATAGTTTAAAATCAATCTTTTTTTGCGTTATCTTTTTCTTCAAGTTCTTCATTACTTTTCTTTGATTTTTGTGAAGATTTTGCTTTTACCAATTTCAGAAGAGTTTTGTCAACTTCCGACGATTCTCCCTAAAATAAATAATTAATTTTTTCTTCAAAAAAAAAAGAGTTTTTTCATACGAGAGTCATTCAATAATTTTTTAATTTCCAAATGAAAAATTAAATTTATCGATTAAAAAATTGCTAAATATTTAATTAAAGTCACTCGTTTCAGTACTTAAATTTTTTTCAGTAACTTAAACAACAACGATAATAATTTCATTAAAGTACATTTTTTACTTCAGCATTTAACATATATTACGAGAGAAGATTTAAAAATGCTGTATAATTTTAAATAACTTTAAACTTTACAAATCTTAAACATTTTTAATGTTTAAGGCATACTGTAAAACATAATTTTTAAAATATTTAATTTTACAATGTTAATTATGATGATCTACATCGTTAAAATTTAATAATGAGACAAATAAAAGACAAATAAAAACGATCTTGAATACGAATAAAAAAGATAAATTAGGTAAATTATTCCCAAAAATTTGCAAAATAAATTTTAAAACAATAATATTTCGAGTTAATTTTAGTAATAACATAACAGCGATACATTACAAGAAGTATATCATCGGTGGACGTTTGCGCCGTAGCAGTCGGAACAGCGAGCCAAGCATCCTTTTGAATCTCCGAAATTTTCGGGCGCGATCTCTGCGGTACGAGAATTCGTTGAATTAAACTACGGCATGCTTGCGATACCTTAGGCGATTTTGGAAAGACCACTTCGCTTTGTACTTGCTGTAACACGTTAACATTATGATTTTGAAATGCGCGTCTCATTATATATGATTCGTCGTTACGACTTACATTATTGTATAGTAATGTGTTATGTTAAATTCATTACAAACGTATATTAACAATAAAATTATCTATTTCAAATTTTTTTTCATGTAACGTGGCGAATGTTGTATAAAGTGGTTAACGTGAGTTTATCGTTTCGATATATATATATATTAAGAATAAATTATAGCATATGTTAACAAAATTTAAGCAAATTCGTATTTTTGGAATCGAGCATGAGGTATATATATTGAAAATATCGATATTTAAAAGAAAAGTATCATATAGCGAAGAGAAATTTAAGATAATTCGTTGATGATAAAAAATTGCTCATTGATAAAAAAAAATTGTTAACGGATTTTTAATTATACCTTAAGAAGGTACCTTAAGGAGTTTTGGCCAATTGCCCTCGTCAAAGGGGTGCATACCGAAGACCATTGTGTAAAGAACGACCCCGGAGGACCAGATGTCCGATAGCTGAGGTTGGTACGGTATGCCGCGTAGAATTTCCGGGGACGCGTATGCGAAGCTCCCGCAGAATGTCTCGCAGAGGGGCGCGACTCCGTTCGTCGGCTTCATCTCACCCCGAGCGAATCCAAAGTCCGAGAGTTTCAGGTTGTACTGACGATCCATCAGCAAATTGTCGCACTTTACATCGCTGAAGATCGATCGTTTGAATAAATGATAAAAATGATATAAAAATGTTATTTTTTATACAAGCGATAGGTCGAACAAAAAAAAAAAAAAAAAAAAAAAAAAAAAAAAAAAAAAAAAAAAAAAGAATACGACCCCGAGTTAAGGTCATAATTTATCATCTAAAGTGTGTATTTATATGCCCTTATTAATAATAAATTTTATAGATTGAACTTATGTATTTATTTTTACTCAAAAAATAAAATTATTTTATTATAATTACATATTTTTTTTTTTTTTTTTTTTTTTTTAAGAGAAATGCCTTTAACAAAAATTTTAAATGGTAAAGAAATTTTAAAATCGAAACCAATACAGAATTTATTTCACGTTTATAAAAATGTTTAAACTCTATATTTTTTTAAAAATAATAAATATGTTCAAAGATATAATGCAAATAACATAAAAATTCTGATAAATTAAGTAAAACAAAATAAAGAATACTTGAACGTTTGTTAATATAATAATATTAAATTTAGAAATCTTTCAGTTAATTTTTACCGATGAACAACTCCTCTTTCGTGGCAATAATTCAATGCGTCTAATAATTGACGAAACCAGCGTCGACTACGATTTTCGTCAATATAAACGTCGCGTCGCAATACATCGAGCAAACTGCCGTTTTCAGCATATTCCATTATTATGTAGACTCTAAAATTAATTTTTTAATTATTATTATCAATACGAATTAAGAATTCAACGAATTATTAAAATTATTATTAAAAAAAAAAAATAAAATAAAATAAAATAAAATAAAATGTCTTACTTAATTTAACATACTTATGATAAGTTTCGATCGCTTGTATAAACCGAATTAAATTTGGATGTCGCAGTCCTTTTACGACCTGAATTTCACGCGGAAGAAACCTATTTAGATTGGCACTTGGTGCTAAAAATTTTGATACAATTTTTACGGCCACTTGGCGACCATGTCTCTTCGATTTCGCTAACTAAAAATCGAAAGCTTTTATTATAATTGTCAAATGACATCATTAATGATGATATCGTCGTTAATAATCTAACGTCAATTGCATGTCTATTAAAAAAACTTGTTCTACTTTTACTCAAAGTTGTGCTATTTTTTTTTTTAAGTTATATGATTATAATAAGTAATTTACATAATTTATAAAATTATAACTATTAAGAAATTTTCAAATATTCGTTTAAAATATAAGTGCTATTTAGCTATAAGGTTATATTAATATTTCACATTATGTTCATTTTACAAAACATAATATTCAATACAATATTTTTATTTATACGTTTATTGAATTACAGAGGAAATTAAGTATATATTATCTTATATATTTTAATTGAAGAAAAATGTAGAAATGTATATAATAATATAATTACTCTGACAGTAGCATAAGTGCCGACTCCGATAGTACGACCTAAAGTATATCCATGTGATTCTAAAGCTGTAAATTGCTTTTCAGATTTTTTTTCGTTATCATTTTCTTCAGTATTATGACTACTTGGTTTTGCTTCGTTCATCGGATCTGTTGCCATTCTAAACTTTTATTTTGCATGTGATTAATATAGCAATTCAGCAATTGTAACACAAATATTAAAATAGTTTGCTTACTCATTTTACTAATATACCAAAGCATTTTAAAACTGGAATTTAAAAATGTATTTTCCAAAAGTATTTTGTTTACAACCTTAAAATTTTGTCTATTTTTGAACTGAAAATTTAAAACGATGATTTTGTACCGAAAGCTGTTGAGAAAAAACGAAAAATTGAAAGTCTACATAAATATAGTATGTCAAAGTAGTTTATATTCGAAAATTTGAATTTTGCCGCTTTTCCACCATATTGAGTTTTCTACATTTTATATTCAGCACTCGGATTTCGGATTTTAATCGACAAGAAAAACTCTTCTGTACACTATTCAAAATAAATATAAAAATTAATTTGTATAAAAGCTTTTTTTTTATGAGGATTTAGCTTTTACCAAAAAAATTTGTCATATTATTTATTTATTTATTTTTTTTTAATTAATTTACTTTTTGATTTTTTTAGCCGATGTTCCGTGGATATTGAAGTTTCAAATTTACTTATCATAAATTTGGAATACGGTAGTCCGATAATATATTATTGCATAAATATTCCTATAATATACAGATAAATGTTGTATATATCATAATATTTAAGTTGCATTAAAATAATTTTGTGCAAATATTCCTAAAATATTTGTGCAACATTATTGTAATTTTATGTGAACGTTAAGGCGATATTATCAGAGATGAATATCTATTCATCTCTGATATTATTGCAATAGTTGTCTAGGTAACAAAAAATTTTTAAATAAAATAAGATTCGATTTTGAAGTGTACCGAGAAAGATTTGGAACCATCGCTCATAATATATATATATTAAAATAAGTAGTCGACAGTAGCTCCTCCTAGTTCGTGGCGTACAGAATCATAGAAGTGCTTGCCAAAAATTTGGTTATTATTTTAATGAATAAGTGCACTTCTGTATATCTACATTTTCTTTGCCTATGTACTGTACATATGACGACTGTGCGCGTCATTTTTATTATAACTTTTCCCGTTAGTAGAATTTATTTGGTTATGGGATAAAAAGCTTTATATAAAATAAAAATATAGGAAATTTTATACAATGGCTGATGTATTAGATATTGATAATGCTGAAGAATTTGAAGTTGATGAAGAAGGAGATCGTGAGTAGTTTTTATAATTTATGTGTTTCTGTTGTGTTTCTAAAATAACCTATAAATTATTTTTTAATTCACTACTAATAAAATAGAGTTCATATTTTATATGTAATTTAAACTTTTAAACAATAATTTTTTAACACTTTAGAGGGAATTGCGAGATTAAAAGAGAAAGCAAAGAAAAGGAAAGGTAGAGGACATGGTGCTGAACTTGTTTCTACGAGGGACGATGTTGGTCACTATGAGTCCATGCACATAGTTGAAGATGACAATGAACCTGGTCCTCAAAGATGTAAGTCATTAATGTTAAATTTGAATATGTTTAATAAACATTGTATAAAATTATTAACTTTAGTATAATAATGAATAGTATTTATTCATTGAATATTTTTTATTTATAAGGCGACGTAACATAAAAGATATAGATGATATATGTTTTAAATTTATTACTCAAATATGTTTCTTATAAAATAATAATGTTTGTAATAACTAATATGCAATAAAATAATATTATTTTATAGCTGTAGAAGGTTGGATTCTATTTATTACATCAGTTCATGAAGAAGCTCAAGAAGATGACATTCAGGATAAATTTTCTGAATTTGGACAAATTAAGAATTTACATTTAAATTTAGATAGAAGAACAGGTTTTTTAAAAGGTTATGCCCTTGTTGAATATGAAACATTTAAAGAAGCACAAGCTGCCAAAGATGCTTTAAATGGCACAGAAATTCTGGGACAACCAATAGGAATAGATTGGTGTTTTGTTAAAGGTCCCAAAAAGTAAGCAGTGTTTATTTAACGATATTGTACTTTTTTACATTTTTACTTTATTGAATACTTTATATTATTTTCTATTTACAGATTAAAAAAACGAAGTGGTAGAAGACGATAAAAATCTTTTAAAATTTATTATTTAAATGAAATATTTTCTTTATCTATTTTTGACTTCTAATGAACATTAAACATAAATGACCTTACATGTAACAGTTATTAAAAATTTATAAAAAATAACAAAATTCAATTACAACTGTAAAATATAAAATATGTAACAGCCAGATTGTAATTATAATTTTGATTATTAAAATTAAGTAATTTAGTTCACAAAATCTATTTTTTTCACAAATATTTTTATTTTACTCTTTTTTTACATAATAGTGAGTTAAAAAAATTTTTTTCTTAATAAATATACATAATTATTAACAATTTAAGCATAGTAGTTGAGATTTGTTTTCTTTTTAGCTTGCACTTCATTAATTCCCTCCATTAAATCTTCATGAGTTACTGCATTAGCACTACGTCTTAGAGCAATCATACCCTAAAAGAAATTTTTTTTATTTGAATGATAATTTAAAAATTATTCAGCATTATTTTAAACTTTATTCATGTAAATTGTTAATTGACATTGCAAATAAGACTTATTATTAACCAGTTGTCAGACTAGCTCTGTAATAATTCATATAGGTATCATTATTGTACATGACCAGGAAAATAAGAATCTGATAAGTGATTAATATTAAAAATGATTAAAAGCTGTATTCTTGTATATCATCTCAAAAGAAATAAGCTTTTTGGATTTTTTATAAATATTATAATGCTTAGAAGTAAGTTAAATGAATAAATATTTAATTTAAAGGGATTAGTTATATTGTAATACAACTTACTGCTTCAACGCAAACAGCTTTACATTGGGCTCCATTAAAATCATCTGTACTCCTTGCTAGTTCCTCAAAATTTACATCTGGAGACATATTCATTTTTCTAGAATGAATTTGCATGATTCTAGCTCTTGCTTCCTCATTAGGGTGAGGAAATTCAATTTTTCTATCCAATCTGCCTGATCTGAGAAGAGCAGGATCTAAAATATCAACACGATTTGTTGCTGCTATAACTTTGATATCAGCTGTAGAGCTGAAGCCATCTAATTGATTCAGAAGTTCCAACATTGTTCGTTGCACTTCACGATCTCCAGCTTTTTCAGAATCAAATCGTTTGGTTCCAATAGCATCAAGTTCATCAATAAAAATGATAGCTGGAGCTTTTTCTTTTGCAAGACTGAAGGCATCTCTCACAAGTTTTGCACCATCACCAATAAACATTTGAACCAAATGCGTTCCAGCCAACTTTAAAAAGGTGGATTTTGTTTGTGCAGCACATGCTCTTGCTAATAATGTTTTACCTGTTCCAGGAGGTCCATAGAGTAAAACGCCTTTTGGTGGTTGAATACCTAAATTTTTGAATTTTTCTTTGTGAGTCATTGGAAGAACTACAGCTTCAATCAGTTCCTGAATTTGTTTATCAAGCCCTCCAATATCAGAATATTGTTCTGTAGGACGTTCATCGACTTCCATGTTTTTAACTCTAGCATCATATTCAGCAGGAAGTGTTTCTAAAACCAAATAACTGTCTTTGTTAACTCCAACTAAGTCACCAGGTTTTAATGATTCAGCATCAACAAGTCCTATTACTGGAAGAAAATATGTTTGTCTTGTTGATGTTTTAATCACAGCACATTTTCCTTTGCGTTGAGCATCTAAATCAACTACAGCTCCATCTTCTTCACCCATATCTTGAGGATCAACATCAAGTAATTCAATTACATTAGATACTAAATATGGTAATGTTTTGTTGACTTTAATTTTTTCAGTATTTTCTTTAATTTTATCATTTTGAGCTTGTAGTTCATGAGATATACGCATCACCTCACTTTTCATTATTTTAATTTCATTATCTAATAGACGTGTACGAGATACGATTTCATCTGTTGACATTCGTAGAACTTCTTCACGAAGTGTTTCCTTTAAAAATAAAAAAATTATAACTTATTACTTATATCAAAGTTTTACATTTTATAATTTAAAAGTTATACAAAGAAGCAGGTAAATGCTAGAGCTTTATAATTTTCAAATTTTAAAAAAAGAAATAAAAAAACAAAATAATTTAACAAAAAATAAATTAGATAATTTTTAGAATAAGAATTTAATTATTTTTTATTTACGCTATTTATATTGAAAGAAATGCTTGTCATTCGTTAAAAACCTAACCTTAATACCAATATTTAATTAAGATTACCTCTCCATCTTCCCAAATTGATTTATCTTCTAGTGTTGCCATATTTATTGATAAATTTTTTTATTAATGTATAAAAAAATGATCATAAAATTTAAAGTTATTAAATTGCCAAGGAATACTATTACTTTTGGATGCTGATTTTCCAGGTTTCTTCGCTTATTTCTGTAGGCAAAACGAAGCTTCGCATCAATACCAGAAGATGGCAGGAAATTAAGATGTTCCTAATTTAATAATGAGTAAATTTTACTAATAAGTTTACTTATAAACTTTCATTTTTTAAAATAATTGTTATTAAATTTTATGGTAATAATTTATTTTCGCTGTTCATTTATCTTCTGAGTTTTTATTTTATGTTAATTTAACGTAATATCATTTATGCGCTGATCTAAGTGATGTAGTTTCAATATTATTTGTTAATTATTAAAAATATTCGTATATATTTATAAATAAATAAATAAATAACTATATATATATATATATTTTTTTTTTTTTAATTACTTACAATAATTTTCTTTCAAAAGTAACTATTTGAAAATTGTTCTAACTTATATGCACAAAAATTTGATAAAAATGTTAATTTTAAATTTTAAATATTATTATGAAATTAAACAATTAAAAATAACTATAAAAGTAAACCAAGTGAATATTGAATATATTTTTTGTAAAAGTTTTTGAACAACTTCTTCATTAACTCTTCTATAGTTGAAAATTGCAATCTCGAATGACACGCGCTGAGATACCAAGGAACGCGACGAGGCGAAGGGATAAAGTGCCGGGAAACTTTGTCGGAATTTCTCCGAGAACTCGTAATTATCTTCTACTTCTTCGGTAAAATTAGATTGAGCGTTACATTTCATTTTTGGGAAAACATTAAAGTATAAATAAATATATATATATATATATATATATATATATATATATATATATATATATATATATATATATATACATATAAATATATATGCATATATGACGAATAGGAATTAATAAACATTCTTTAATCTATAAGTATTTTTAAAGTGAATTTTTCGTTATGCAAAAGTATTTTTTGTGATAAGTGCAATATAAAATTACTTAAGTTAAATGAGAATTCTTTGAATTTCTAAAGTTTCAAATTACCCCCGTTATAGTAGGTATATCCCATATTAGAGAAAACTATTTTAATTATTTTAACGTCAAAATCGAAGTCATTGATTTTACGTGACCAGTTTAAAGATTCCCTTACTTTTAGTCAATGTAAGTAAATTTTATAAAAGGCTTTTTTTATATTTTATTTCTTTCGAGTTGGAGAGTTACCAACGATAAATTTATTTATCAACATAAAGTAAAATAACAAAATGATTAAATTCATGTAAAGATGGCTTATTTTTTGGGATTGTTATATTTATTAAACTTTAATTTATTTAAACTTTAAAAATCATTAAATAATATAGTATGTATATTCTATATATATATATATATATATATATATATATATATATATATATATATATATATATATATATATATATATATATATATATATATATATATATATATATATAATACTGTAATAAATTAATTTTTGATATTTTCAAATACAATGAAAATAAAATTTATTTTAGCTTAGAGTTTAAAAATTGACTACCTCTAAAATTTGTTTAATTGAATAAAAGTATTATTTGTATCGATATTAAAAATTTTATCGGATAAATAAATATTTGAAAACAATTTTAAAAATAAGTTTCGTTATCCTTCTTCTTAAAATTTAAAATCCGAACACATTGTTTGAACTGTCAAAATATGAAAGGGTTTTCGTAAAAAATTTCATTTGCCAACGCTGTAAGATTTGATTATATCGACTGCCAATTTAAATTCTCTTTATTCAAGATTATGGAAAAAAGAAAAGAATTTTTTTTTCAACAGCGTCATAGTATAGCTAGCAGCGCAGAAGCGCGCTTCTGTCAGATATTAAAATTTGAATTCAGAGCGAATGGATAGTGCCAACGAGAGATTCTTTTTTTTTTTTTTTTTTTTTTTTTTTATTTTAATAGGAGGGCTATGAAAACCGAATAAAGAATTAAACGATAAAGGCAACGATATGTCAGAAAAACTTCTGCTCTCCGCGGAGGTAGGGCGGTCCCCTTTTCAATCGGAGTGGATTTTTAAGGAATGCTGGTATAAAAATAAAAAAAAAAAAAAAGACGAGCCGAGAAAAAAGAAGGATCGTAATTGCAGTGTCCGTTATTGCAGTTACGTCAATTGCAGCCTGGCAGAGCTGATAGAATCACCGGTTCAATTTGGATAAAAAAGAAGGTTCGACGAGTAGTAAAGAAAAAAAAAAAAGAAAAAAAAAAGAAAGAAAAAAAAAAACGATCTGGGTAAAATACGTGTCCCACTTCGTCGGAATCCAATAAAAATTCAATAGAATCGCGCGGACTATCGCGCGTGTCCCGTCAACGAGAAAATCCGTAATGCCGCGTGTGTGTCGATTATACATCGCCGCAAGTTTTTTTTTTTTTTTTTTTTTTTTTTTTTCCTTTCCCGGTGCCGCGTTTCGTCCGTATACATTGGTAGAAGCGTGCCCGCGATAGATAAAGTTCTTTACCGTGAATAATACCGGAAGTGGGCCGTTGAGGCAGCCGCGAGAAATTGAATTTAACGCTTTCGTTTTTAATCGACGAATGCGGAACGCGAAAATGCGCACACGACCTAACGGCCCAAGATCGCCGCTGGGATTACGCTTTATATATTTTGATTTTGTTTGTTTTTTTTTTTTTTTTTCCTTCTTTTTTATTTTTTTATTTTTTTGTTCGGTTTCTACTTCTGCTTCTTTTCGCGCTATCTATTCGAAAAACGATCGAACGCTTGTACAAATTACCGAGGCGAAGGGTAATACTTTTTAATTGAAAAAAAGTTTGATAGGCAATACGTGTCTAATTTGCTTCTGTACTTTTATTTCCCCGCAAGTATGCAATTTCAATTCAAATAGTTGGAAGTAGTTTTATCTGGCTCTTCGAAGCTTTTTTTTTGTTTTCATTTTCATTTTCCTAGAAATGCAGTAAAAATTATTTGCTTCTGTGTTGTTAAAATATATCAAGCAGTTTAATTTAAAAAAAAAATTATGATTTTTTTTTTATGAATAAATATTTAAATGAAATTAAGTTTCAGAAAATAAAATTTAAAAAATTAAATGTACACTCGATTAGCTAAAAGTATATTTGTGTATTGCATTTGCAGCTACGCCATTCATTTTATCGCTTGCTTTTTGTACAATAAAAAATGATTGGACTTTGTGTTGCAGCCAATTTAAACAATCCATTATTTGCCGAAAATGAAGCGAAAGGAAACTAGTTTATTTTACACGCTAATAGTACTCTGTTAGCTAATTATTAATGGATAATTTTAATCTATAGATTTCCTAAAAGAAAAAAAAAAAAAAAATTTTGATGTAAAAAAATGTTTAAAAATGAATTTTTTTTTCTTTTAATTTTTTAATAAATTTTATTAATGTTTATTAAATATTATTAAAGATATTATAAATAACGATTATTAAACGTGTTTTAAATATTAAAGTATCAAATGCATGAAAACCTTACTTCTCGTATTAAGTTTTGTTTTCTGCGAACAAAAAAAAAAAAAAAAAAAAAAAAAAAAAAAAAAAAAAAAAAAAAAAAAAAAAAAAAAAAAAAAAAAAAAAAAAAAAATTAAAGCAGCATAATGCTTTAATAAAAATGACGAAACTTGTTTGAAACGCCTACGCTCGTTCCTTTAATTAAGCAAGTCTATGCAGGGCCGTAGAAATCACCTCCTCGAATTTGTTTATTTTTTTCATCGCGTGTTCGAGCCAAAGCAAAATAAAGTAGCCGATTCAGCAGCTAGACGTCGGTTGGTACGAGCGTCGAGCGCCGGCGTTACTTCAAAGGTGCGAGGCGATCGAAGACTAAATGCAAAGGCGACCGATGAATTAACATCTCGACGGCTTTACTACCGGATACTGCTACCATAATTGTCGTTGTTGTCGTGTTCCGTCCTCGTCCGTCCTTCCGATGAAATTGGAGACGAGCGAGCCGAGCCGAGCGTCAAAGATTTTTAATATGCAATTGGAGCGCGCGCATAAATTCGTCTTCAATCGCGCCGAGAATGAACTCAATTCGAATTTTCGGCGTGCAAACTTTCGACTCGATTACCATCTTGATTCGCTCATAAAAATTTATGAATCTTCAAGAGCTTGTTTTATTTTCCCTTTTGCGTTACGCGGCTTATACATTTATATATATATTTAAATATATCTATATATAGATATATATATATATGTCTCTTATCTCTCTGTCTCTCTCTATCCTTCTCAAAATGTTTTTTTTTTTCTGCGTCAAGTGATCTTTTTGACGTTCGAAATTTCAAAATACAGTAGAGAGATGCATTTTTAAATCAGCGCAGTGCTTCCAGCTTTTTTTTCTCTGCGTATATTTTCCCTACATGCGCCCGATGCATTTCCCATGAGCTCGGATGCCCGTCGATGCTTCTCGAATACTGCGTATATAAAGCGGAGACGAAGAAATCAAACAGAGCAAACCGATCGAGCTGCCGTTTTGAGAAATCCGTTACGGATGTTTCTTTTTTTTTCTTTCTTTTTTTTTTTTTTTTTTTTTTTTTTGTTTTTTTAATTCTTGTTTCCTTCCTTTCTTTCAACTCTTACTGCACCGTATGGAACGTATTTTTCTTTCATTTTTCCAGGCACGAATCCAACTCACTTTCCGGCATAAAATATTCAAATTTAATTAAATTTTTTAAAACAAAGTAATGCATCACGCGCATATATGCGTTGAAATATTTTTTCATAAAGTTAGTTTGCTTTGATAAAGTTCAAATGTGATAATTTTGCTTTGATATATATTTAAAATTTATTACATTAATATGATTTAAAAAATTTATACAAATAATATACAATGCAATGCATTTGCATTTATATTTAAGAAACTCATAAAAGAAGTTCTATACCATTAAAATACATCAATAAAGTTATTAAAATATATAATAATTTTAATAAAAGTTAATTTTCTAAATTAAATCAAGTAAAGTTAGCGAATAAAATTACTGCCGATAAAATGATTAAGCTTTTAAAAGCGAAGACTTTTAACGCTTATTTATCAACATATTTTTTAATACTTGCTTCGTTATTTCATCTCCATTGATACCTTACGGGCTTTACGCATTTAAAAATTTAAAATTGCAGAGATGTTCCCGTCACGATTGATCATTTTCGCTTGGACAACTCGGGATTTCTGAATTTTTTCACGAATAGAGCGAGATTTCACTAAAGCGTTCTTCGGAAATTCTTCGATACGCGAAAATAATGGAGAAGGTACAAGTCGACGGACTTGAGTAAGAAAAAAAAACGGAGCACGAAAAAATTGACGGATGGGTAAAAAGCGTGTGATAGAGCGTAGACATCTCGGAGAGTATTTTTGCTCTTAAGTACGGTTTGCGTGTTTCGACGTCGTTAGTCAGACGTTTAGTTGGACACTTGTCGTCTGAGCATATATGGACTTTTACTACTTCCTGGCGCTTGAGTCTACGCGTTTAAGTGCAATGCGACCGGTGTTTGTTATAACTTGGATCGGGGTATCGATTAGTTTTATGAATCGTCCGATGCATGGAAAATTAAAAAAAAGTAACGTACGAAGGTAAGGTTACTTATTCTTGCGTTATCTGCGTCGACATCCTCAATTTAAATGTCATCATTTTGTTTGTATCTTCTAACGAAAAAGAAAAATTTGTAAAGTATAAATAAGCAATTTTTTTTAACGACGATTTAAAGACATTTTTAAAAAATATTTATACGTTTAATAAATAAAAAAGTATATTTATGAAAAGTTGTTTTATTTTTGGAATTTTGAATTTATTTCGATAACAGTTTTCAACGTGTTAAATACGATACAGACGTTTTGTATTTCTTTGTAATATTCTGTCGTATAACTTTGAGCTATATTGAAGAATATCAGAAAATAATTTATTTTATAATAAATAATGTAATCGAAAATCGGTTGATTCGAAAATTAATTTTTATGAAAATGATTCAAAATATTTTAAATTGATTTTAGTAAAAATTTTTAAAATATTTTTTATCATTTTTATTTTCTATATAAAACTTTCCATATGTAGTATGATATAATAATTATTAGAAAAAAAAAAAAAAAAAAAAAAAAAAAAAAAATAGAAAAAAAAAAAGAAAAAAACAAAACTGTTTGCTTTACTTTGAGCATTTTTCTAATTTCAGAGGTATATATTTTTATGAAAAGTGTTCATCTGTCGTTTTGTTTGACAAACTAGCCTTTTCCGTTTCTGATTCCAAGTTTTCCCTTTATGAGCCTCTAACATGGGAATTCCAGTCTTCGTGCTACAAAGCGATTCGCTGTTATAGTACTTTATTTGATAATGTAGTTAAATATTTTTGCTTGGAATTTTTTGATATTGCAGTTAAAGGTTTTTGCTGCGTATATTTTTGTTTAACTTGGCAACTGTTTTCGTATCCGCAGTAAACGATTTTCTTATCCAAGTCAATAAAAAAAAAAAAAGTATCATTAAAATTGCTCGATTTTATTTAACCGGAAAACGGATTTTGAATTTATTGTAAATTTTATCAATTAATCGATTAAAATTTAAAATTTTATTTATTAATATCTTAAAAATAATGTTTTTTTTTTTTTTTTAAATAACATAACTATAAATCATTTGCAAGTACAAAATAATGTTTAATTTTATTTTGTAATGTAAATTTTCACTATAAACTTTTCTATATTTTAATATAAAATTTAATTTAAGATTTGTTTTAAAGATAAGAAGTTATTTTTTATCTTTATAATCAATTTGATATTTTAATAACTAAAATAAAATTTAACGTATCATAATAATGTTATGATTACGCTATAGATAAAACAAGTCTAGATTCATTCTATTTTTTATTAAAAAAAATTATAGTATTGTTGAAATTAAAAAAGTGCGCAATATTTAAAAAGAAATTTAATATCTTCGTGTAAACAAATTCATTAATTTTTCAATTTAAAAAAAAAAAAAAAAAAAAAAAAAAATAAAAATCTTTTAAATTTCCATAAACAAAATATCTTTACGGTCATAATTTTGTGATGAACAATATCTGAAATTTGGATTTATATTTCTCATTTATTATAATGTACTAAACTTTTTAATTTTTTTTTTTTTTTTTTTTTTTTCAATCAGAAATAAAATACGTACCTAATGTAACATTTTCAATTTATAAAATTTAAAATAAACGAAATAAATAATAACGTAGGTTTAATCGAATTCAAATCTTACTCCGTTAAAATCTTATGCAAGTTCTTTTGCAGTGCTTACCAATACATTTTGTATGGATCAATTTTAAACATGCTATATACGAAAGAATTAGCTTCACTTCTGATATGAAAAGTTTCTTTTTAACCTACCACTCAAAGGATTTAGGGCAAGTGTGATTGAAATTCTCGTCAAACTTCACAAAGGACTAAATTTCCTATTTACGATAAAGGAGATACCTTTGATTCATTATTAAAAAATAGGGAATAAATTCTTTTGCCGAGGAGTCTACTGCTTTATAATGCATCCTAAATTAAAAAATAAAACTATATTGACTTGTTACAGCAATGCAGTTTAATAAATATTCGATGCAGGGATAAAATATCAACTCTATTCTATTTCTATTTACGTTGTAAAATATATATCATGAAAATTTTAATATAAAATGATTATGCTAAAGGTTAAAAACGTTGCCAATAAATGAAAAAGAAGCAAAAAAAAAAAAAAAAAATGTTAAATTATTGTCGGATAAATAATAATATTTTTCAAAACTCAACAAAGTCAATATCGATTTAATAAATAAATGTTATCGTACAATAAACACATTTCGGTTGTCGTACACTTTGTAGTTATTATTAAAAATAATTTTATAATTTTAATTTTTCATCTTTACTAGTTATATTTAGCTGATCGTTAAAAGATATTAAAATTAAATGTACGTTCTTGATTGAAATTTGAAATTTCATTTAACCGTACTAGAGTCACAACAAGGATTATGTATTCTTGTTGTGAATATATTATCTTTAAATACAAAAGGTTCATTTGTTCAATTCGAAGATCAGTCATCTGCTTATTATGCGTGAACAAATTTATCATGTAGATTATTAAGCAAAACAATATTTTTTAATTCGAAAAACAAGTTTTGTTTCGTTAAAATTCACGATAAACACGTCGACGCATCGAAAAGTAGTAACGTCCGAGTGTGTCCAGACACAACACGCTTTATATATAAACAATATACAACTTAATTTTATAATTAAGTATACGTGAAAAAGTTTTCGCATTTGTAATTTAACTGATGCTATTAATGCTGCTAAAGTAACACGATAAAAATGTTTACAACAAAAATGTACTTTTCGTATTTAAACGCACCGTACATAATTTCATATGAAAAAACTCATTTTTCTTTTTCGCAACTTGACATACATTATTTTTGAACGAATGTATTTTTTTTTTTTTTTTTTTTTTTTTTAATAATTACTGTAAGTCTACATTTTAAAAAGCTTTGGAAAGGAAGAAATTCTAAGCTTTTAAATCATTTTAAACGCCTACGTACGAATTTTTTTGGAAAATTGTGCTGACAATAATTTTTTTCCACGTAGTGTGTTCATGATGCACTTCAGTCGCTATCGTGTTAATTGTGCGTAGAAAAGCTTAAAACATTTCTCGACGATGTAGAGAGGGAATGGAAGAAAGAAGAGAAAAAAAAGTGAGAAATCGTTAGCCTGAAAAGAATAGTTCGATAAAACACCAGCGCTATACTTAAAAAAAAAAAAAAAAAAAAAAAAAAAAAAAAACCAAACAAAACAAACAAAAAAAAAGTTATCGATAAGTCGCGCGAACGATACGCGCGCGGGAACCGATGCAATCGTGCAGTTCTTTTTCGAAAAACGGAAGTATAAAATAACTCTCGAGAAAGAAAGCCAATTAAATTTAAAGAATGCTCTACGAATGATGTACATTCTCGTCAAGCATATCCCATCCAGCATTACCACGCTACATCTGCAGAACGAACGAGCGAGCGAGCGAGCGAGCGCAAGAGGTAGCGCGCAACACGACTGGGCGATAGAGAAACGAAAAGAGAGAGAGAAAGAAGAAAAGGAAGAGCGATAGAGAGAAGAACAGAGAGACAAAGCGAGGGCGCGCGCGCGCAGAGAGAGAGCGAGAAGCCAAAAGTGAGAGAGCCGCAATAGCCACCGTTGCCGCACGAGTTCCGACGAACTCCGCGGTGATATCCCATGACGAGAATGGACCAAATACAGAGAAGTAGAGAGAGAGAGAGAAAGAGACAGAGAAAGAGAGCATGAATGAGAGAGAAAGAGAGAAAAACAGAGTGAGGAGGGAGGGCAGCCAGGATAGAGAGCAAGGGAGGAATGAGAGTACACCGGCAGTGGCTGCTGCTGGCTGCTAGCAGTCGCATTTGAAAATACGTAACCAAGGATATATATCGAGGCATGCGCACTCCTATCATATTGATCTCGCCATAGTAACGATTCTCTCCTCTCTCGCTCTCTAGTGGCAGCAGTGGTGGCGGCTACGGGCAGCCGCGCCACTCGCACACGCACCTCCGTGTATAGTATACTTCCCTCTGGAGGGGGTGAAAGAGAAAGAGAAAGAGAAAGAGAAAGAGAGAGAGAGAGAGAGAGAGAGAGAAATCGGACCGAAGCTTCTTCGCGAAAAGAAAGAGAGAGAGTTTCATGGAGTCGCGGAGGCCGAATGAAATATAGTTTGTGTGAAAGAGGAAACGCGAGAGAGAATAAGAGAGAGAGAGAGAGAGAGAGAGAAGAATGAAGTAGGAAAAGGAAGCAAAATAATCGTAGATAGTGCAAGGGAAAAATCGAAAGAAAGTGAGAGCTTGCGGGAGAGTTAAATTTTTCCTACTCTCTCTTTCTCTCTCTTTCTCTCTCTTACTCTACCTTTCCTTCTCTTCAAACTATGGGGAAAGAATGCAAGAGTTCGATTAATAATGGCCGAGATAAGGTCAATGTTATGTTACCTGTCACGTGCAAGGATTGCTCGCGTTACGTACAAAGGCTCATCGCTAAGTTATTATTATTAAACAATGGATTTTCATAACGTAAGAATAGCATTTGGGAAAATTCATTCGTTCGATAAGATCGGGTCACTGACAAGAATTTATATCGGTACGACAAATTTTTTCACGTTTCGCCAGACTTGCCTTCTGGCAAAAAGCCGTAGCTCTGCCGTTAACATATTTTTTTTTTTTTTTTTTTTTTTCTTTTTTAATGCAGACTGCGAAACGGATACGTTTTGTATTTTTTTTTTACGTTTTGAATAATTTAACGTTTTTTATAATAATTTTATTTTATTCGATATCAATGCCTCGACTTTATTTACCTTTATAAATCTGCCATAAAATTTCGTTAAATTTATAATTTTATTTGATACTTATCGTTACGTTTGTATTATAAATATTTGAAAGTTGGCTTGGTCTTATCATTTTTGCATTACACAATTTTAACACAATTTTAGACTTGTTAATCAACGTTGGCAACCCGAGTGAATGTATTCCGTCGATAATGGGCTATTAGAATATTCTTTTATTGTATTAGATATTTCAGATTGCAATTCTTTTCGCATAAAAATTGCCGGCAAATTGTTCGCGTTGCACATTACGGCGAAGATTTTACTTCGATTTCAAAATAATCTTTATGAGTAAGATGCTTTCCTTTTTTTATTTAGAATAATGTGGAACATCGACGTTATGCAATAATTAACATAGCAAAATGTAAATTTTGAAACAAAATTCAAAATTACTTATACGTACGATTTTACATAGAAAAGCATGAAAATCCTATTTATTAGCTTTATACAAGACATTGAAAATCAATTTTGATTTTACGTTTAAATCTACGGTGTCGATAAAGATTTAAACGTTAATATATTATTTTATCGATAATGTAACGTAAACTTTAGCACCACCTCTGGTTATCAATATTATTCTTAATAATCTTTTCATAAAATCTTTATTGATTGTGAGATATTTTATTATTAATAATAAGTTAATTTACGAATAATTTTATATATATGTATTCTTATATAATCATATCATCGGAATAATTTTACTATCGCAACGTTACGAGTGTGAGAAATATCATAAAATGTTAAATAATAATACGTACTTTAGATTAAACTAAACGATTGCATTAATTAACTTGACGAGACTGCGGTGAAAAAAAAAAAAAAAAAAATAAATAAATAAGTAATAAAAAAAAAATATTCAACGCGATGGGAGGAAAAAAATAAGATAAAAAAAAGCATAATCGTACGTTAAAGTGTAAAGAGAAAGAACAGTATAAGAGGAAGCGAGAACTAAGTAAAAGTAAATTTGTTTTTTTATGAAGTTAGGAAGAGAAGAGACGGGGAAGGGGGTAGGAGGATTTTGAAAGCAAGTTACCGTGTAAAATACTGAAACCACTACGCCGGTATGTCCGCTTAAGGTAAATCAGATTAGAATAATTACTACGCTGGCTGTGCTTAACTACGTATACAAAAATACATTGATTAGCGTTGCATTTAAGAGCCAACTAAAACTTATTTAAGACGTTTAAATTGAAATTTTTCATTTATACAAAATAACGATAATCCTGTCGTAATGATAATCTTATCGGTTAGCTTAGCTTATTATTAAAATAAGTGTCTTGAAAAGGAATTAATCAATTAAAATTGAGTATAAAAAGAAAAAAAAAAAAAAAAAAAAAATTTAATTTAGAAACAATTATTCGTGCGTTATCTACATTTGTTAATGAAAAATATTAGCAGCACAAATATTTTTTAAATTAATTTTAATTATTCGTTAAATGCGCTTAATTTGGCTGAAAAATTATCTTTTTAAGAAGTCAGATTAAAAAATTTATTTTATCAAATAATGCAAAAATAACGAAATTCGATAATTATCAAAATTTTATAAATTGATGGTAAAAATAAAAAAAAAAAAAAAAAACATATTCTCAAAGTTAAAAAAATGTAGTAATATTTTAGCAATTTTTCTGAATAATTTATGTTAATTGACGATTGATGCTTTTTGTTTTTTCTTAAAATTATTTAAAGCTGGACATTTTCTTTGATAATTTTTCGATATTAATTTATAAAAAAAATTATATCAGCTTGATAATTTTATGAACTAAAAATAAATTATTCGATTTAAAGTACGATGTCAGGAAATCAAGTAAATTAAAATACCATTTCGATTACGTTAAGAACGAATTACCGAGTCTAAATAACTGGCTTCTCACACTTGGTAAAAAGAAAAAAAAAAAAAAAAAAAAAAAATCTGGATAACCCTTGAAGATACAAGAAGGGTGACAATACACGAATAAGATAGGAGAGAATTTGGCTCGAGGTTGCGCGCCGCAATACGATACTACTTCGCACGGACACTTACTCGGAACTTAGAATTTTAAATTCCCAGCACATATCTGCGAGCTACGACGAGGACGACAACTACGACGACTACTACGACTACGAAGAGAGGTAAAGAGCGTCTGGAGAGGCTGGAATCGTTGCGAAGTGGAGAAAAAAAAGAAGAGAAGGAGATAGAGCGTCGAGAGAAAATGAAAATAAAAAGCAAGATAAAGAAACGGTAGAAGACGTAGAAAAAGAGAGCAAGAGAAAAAGAGAAGGAGGTTTAGAGGATAAAAAGATTCGTCTTACTTGTTTTTCCTCTCTCTCTCTCTCTCGTTCTCTCTCTCTCTCTAGACAAGACGTCCACGTAAACATTTTTGCAAGCCTGCGGCTCGATGAACTTTGTCCTCCTCCTCCTCCTACTTCGAGGCTCGCGGCTCGCGAGTGAATGTAAGAAGCTTTGTCTCGCGGATTTTTACGCGCCGTGCGATGAAACGCGACGCAAAAAGAAAATAAATAAATAAATAAATAAAAGAAGGTCGGAAAAATTTTTGCTATTTCACGAGGACGAGCGAAGCTACTTTACCTTTTTTTTTTTTTTTTTTTCCTTTCTTGTATACGCGATGTGCGAGTTAGTTGCATACACGTTTGTTCGAAAGTTTGTTATTGTTACGTAACTTGGGGGGTCATGTAAGAAGCAGCAAGACATTTCGAACTAAGTAATCTTAACATAGCGCTATATTCATACGGTCGACTACGGCGTTCAGAATGTACGCGAGAATATTTGAAAATGGGTGAAGACGGAAAAAGCAGTGTGTTCTCGTGCATGTATACATGTGCACATTAAGACTTGCACATGTATATGTATGTTTTACGCACACGTATACATAAAAAATAGCGCAAGCCTCGCTATTATGATAAGGTAAAGGAGGAAACGAGCACGTGGATTTAAGGAATAGACGAAGAAGAATGAAAGAAAGGCAGAGAAAGAAAAGCGAAAAAATGAGAATGGAAGAAAGAGAATTGCATCTAGTGGTACGGAGAGTCAACGCAGAGGGAAAGAAAGAAAGAAAAACATCAAAAAAAAAAAAAAAACATATAGGTATGTGTGTGTGCACGCGAGCACGGAAACGTCGGTTCAAGACGGTGACAAAGACGAAAAGAGAAAGCGAGATCAAGCACGAAAGAGCCTGAAAGAGGCAATGGGGGAGGGGGAAGGAGAAGGATGGGGGTGAGGCAAGGGAAAGGAAGTAGAGAGACAAGTAAGAAGAGGTATAGGGGCGAGGGAGAGTTTAGCCAAGGGGGCGACGCGAGGACCGGCGATGCAGGCGTCGCGAAAGAGAATGAGAATGCGAGCGCGAGCGAGGAAAATTCAGAGTGGAACGAAGGCGAGCTCGCCGAGGAAAAGGCGAGGTACGATGAGTAAGGGAAAGAGTGAGCGAAGAGAGGGGGGGGGGGAAGAAAGAGAGAGAGAGAGAGAGAGAGGAAAAGAATAGGCCGATGAAATAGAATGCGTGCAAGGGAAAGTTCGAGGTGGTATGCGGAGTTCGGTGCTAGATAGACCGAGAAACGGAAAATAAACGGAGAGAAAGGCGGAAACGCGGCGGTGCGGTGTGCGCCGTGCGTCTATACAGTTACATTTGCGTTTGCGCGCCCCCCGCGTGTAAGTGCGTTTGCGTGCTTGTGGTTAAGTATCTATATACACGTACACGTAAACTTTCGCGCGTGTAAGTTACACGTATTTATATACGTACCGTTTCGTTGGGACGCATCTGTGCGAGTACGCGAGGCTGTTTGTATGACGTGTCGCGTATACTGCACGTATAAAAACGTATACACACGCGGATACAGAAGACAAAACACACCGGCGTATGTACGTACGCGTGTCTGTGTGCGAGCTTACGCGTCCACACACATTGTTGCGCTACCAATATATGAACGATGTGCTCCGCGCGTATGTGCGAGAGTAAGATTAATGAGAGAGGAAGCGAAAAAGCATAATAAGGTGAAAAAAGAAAGAGAGAGAGAGAGAGAGAGGGAAAAGGAGAGAAAGAAAAAGAACACACTAGTTTAGCGCGCGTGTGTGGTTGTTGGCTATGAAGGAGGAAGTATCCCGAAGTAGCGAATGTGTCAGAGCGAGATAAAACGTTAGGGAAAAAGCATGCGCCCGTTGCGTATGTACTGGTGCTCTTGCGCGTGTTGGTACTTTTGTGAGAGAGAGAGAGAGAGCGTGTGTGTGTGTGTGTGTGTGTACACGGGAAAGCTGGCAGGCCTGGCTGTGTGCGTTTTCATGGAGCGCCGAGAGCTTTCAGATTCCCCCACCGAGTTTTCCTCGTTCTCTACTCCCACCCGTTCTTCTGCATCTTCTCTCTTTCCTCCTCTCTCGGTTGTAACGACTACGCGGGGGTAAGAGAAACGACCACATAGAGAGACGGAGATAGGAATCGGAGAGTGGGAACGAGTGAGCAAGAGAGATGAAAGAGCAGAGCATGATACAGCATCAGCAGCGGCAGTCGCAGCTCAGTCCGGCGCTGCTCGCTGCGAGGTTCGCTCCATCTCGCGTTGCTGGCACGCCGTTTTTATTTCCTTACTCGCTCTCTCCGTCTACCTATCTGTCTCATTCTAGCCCTTTTCTCTATCCTTCTCTCACACACACACACACACACACACTTACACTTACACCTACACTTTCATACACACACACACACACGACACTACACTTAAACACGCACGTACACACTTACACATTAAGATTTACACGTACGCACACTCGTACACGAAAAGACATACAGAGGAACACAGTAACACGCACACACTCATTCACACGTTTACGCGAGCACACTCTAGATCCATCCCCTCCATAATAGCGCGCGCGCGGCGCGCGTCGTCGTCGCCGTCGTCGTCGGAGTAATCGCCGTGGCCGTCGTCGTCGTCGTAGTCGACGTCGTATAACAAGCCCACGCGCGACGCGATCGCCGACACACTCGGATCTGATGCCGCAGGTATCTGGCCGCGGAGAACGTAGCCCGCCACTGTTGACGGAAGAGTGGAAGAGCTCGGCGCTCGGCTCGGACTTTACGACGCAACAGTAGTGCGACAACAGCCCCGGCGGTTCAGCCAACGGCACCACTGCCAACGGATCCATCCGCCACAGCGAACTCGCGCGCGGAGGAGTCGACTGCACACAAAGACGAATAAAGATAGAGAGCGATAGAGATTCGAGAGAGCGAGCGAGAGAGAAAGAGCGGCCCAAGAGCAGGGGGAAAGAAAAGCCTCGTCTTTAAAGGAAAACAACAAAAAAAAAAAAAAAAAAAAAAAAAATAAGAAAGAAAGAAGAGAAAGAGAGAGAAAGAGAAGAGAAAAAGAGAGCAGAAGAGAGAGAAAGAGGGCTTCGCCGAGAGGGAGAGAAAAAGAGAGAAATCGGTCCTCTCGAGCACGTTATCTCGTCTGGCGCGCTCTCGCGATACACGTAAAGCTCGATCGATTTATACAACGGCTCTCTCTCTCTCGCTTGGCGCTTACTCTTGCGCGCGCTGTCACACACCGAGTTTTCACTCGTCGCATATAATATCCAGGTACATAGGTCCGCCTCTCTCTTTTCCTCGACAAGTCGTCGTCGCACAACGGGGAGAGAGGAGAGGAGAGGAGAGAGAGAGAGAGAGAAAAAAGAGAGAAAAAGAGTTCGAATAACGAAGAGTCGCACGTCACGAGCCTCGCGAGTGTTGCCGACGAAGATGTACAACTCCGCTGTGTGAAGTGTGTTTTTATACAGTGAGACAGAGAGCGAAAGCAATAGAGAGCGAAGGAGAGAGAGAGAGAGAAAGAGAGAGAGAGAGAGAGAGAGAGAGAGAGAGAAAGATTGATAGAAAGAGAAAAAGAAAGAGATCAAGGTATTAATATAGAGAAATAGCGAAAGCGATTCACCGAGAGAAGGATGACAAGTCGATTCTCGGCCAAGGATGAGGATCGGGAGGCAGTGTCGCTATCGAGCAGCTGCTATTGCGAAAGGGCAGCTAGGAACGTCGTCGCGAAGAAGTAAAGAGAACGCGACGACGCTAGTGTCAGTGACGTTCTCGTCGTCGTCGTCGTCGTCGTCGTCGTTGTCGTCGTGGTTGGAATGTCTGCAGCGGCAATGAGCGGTAAAACAGCGACGGGCCGCGCGAGGCCCCTGGCAAACAGCCCTCGCTGGCTCTGCACGCGGAGACACTGAAAGAGCAAAAGAGAGAGAAGAAGAGGAGAGTCGAAGGACGACGAGGAGGCGAGAAGAAGGAGGAGGAGGAGGAGGAGGAGTGGCGGAAGAGGTGGAGGAGAGAGCGCGGAGGTGCCGGCGGTTGTCACGAGGAGAGCCGTCGCTGGAGCTGCTGGAGGAGGAGGAGGAGAAGCAGCAGCAGCAGCACGCTTTTCTTGAGACAGAGACGGGAACATGAGAGGAGGCTGGACTCTCATGGCGGCGATCGCCCTGGCTGCGTCGGGTGAGTCGATCCGCACATACACGCATATACACACACACACATATGAAAACGCAATGTTAAACACACACACACACACACACACACACACACACACACACACACACTCTCACATTGACACGAGATACAGCCCATTATCTACGTACAAGCACACGAGGTACGGACGTGAGCCCAGCTTAGAAACGGGCGATTGTTTTTCTTTGGCACTCGGTACGTTCCGTCTTTCTTTTCATTTTTTTTTCTTTGTCATTTCTTTTGTCTTATGTTTTCTTTTTTTTTTTTTTTTTTTTTTTTTTTTTTTTTTTTTTTTTTTTCAAGCGTTAATTCGGAAAAGCTGTGCGTTGCACAGCTGCGCAGTCGAATGGTTTTTGGAGCTCGTGTTTGAGAATGACGCGATTCCTTTTTTTTTTTTTTTTTCCTTTTTTTTTAGGGGGGGTTGTTTGGTATCGAGTTTCAGGGGAGGACGTAAGAATGTTGAAAAATGAGCATAAAGGTCATGGAGAAAGGAAAAGAACGAGGCGATCGTTATTTCGGGCTTTCGATATTTTTTCCGATAATATTATCGATAAAGTATAAAAGTCATGTGGTTTGACGGTATCTTCGATTCGTCCACTTTGTATTATGCTGATTAGTCTTGGTCTATTTTTTCGATATATTCATAAATAGACTTTGTTTACTAATGTAGGTTAAGGTTATATTACGAACACGAGCATTACGCTCGCACATATTAAAGGTTTATTACGGAAAAAAGTATTATATCCTAAAGTTTGTAAATCATAAAAGCTTCCCCAAGAGAAAAATAGAAATGCAATGTGCAACCAAAACAATTTAACTAACCTTGCTAAATGAAATTTAATTGCTTGAATACCTATTGAAATATCTACATTTTGACTGATTAATAGGGGAATGAGTTCTGTAAACAAATACCGATTGCATTGAATTATTATTTTCAATTCAGAGCTCGTATCGTGCATTTTTTAAAAGATTTTTATCTTGCATTGACGTTCAATATTTACTTTAATATTATATTTTATATAAATACATCGTTGATAAATTAATTTTAACAAATAATACGTGGGTATTAATAATAAATTATTTGAAATATTTTCATTATCGCAATTTTAACGACGACCATGGACGAAAAAAGCACGATAAAGATACCGTCGTAACCTCAAATGAGACGCTCGTAGAATATGCGAAGGATTAAACGTTTATTATTTAACAAAGTAAAATAATAAATCAACGTTAGCGGTAAATACGATGCTGATGGTTGGGAAGTCCCCGTTTCAAAGTAAGAAAAGTGGCTCAGGTCCGACGCGTACGCACACACACACACACACACACATACACGTACATACGTACACAGATACACGAAGACACGAGTCAAGAACACTGTGTAACGCACATGCAAACACACTAACACGCGCAAAAGTGATATATTGGCTGGATACACGCGCAACGCGACGCGACATATTGTACCTAAGCGAAGGGAAAAAGTTTGTTCCGGAGATATGGTCCACTTGAGCTCTTTTTTTTCCGACGATTTTGATTAGTGCCAATATTTGTTCAAAGAAAAAGAGAAAGTTTAATCGTAACGTAACCGGGGGTGGGTTGATAATATAACGCTAGTAAATTTGTATCGCAAGTTTCATTAATTGTTGTTTGCGAATTTGTTTCGTCCTGTCAATGATGGAGAATATTATAGTTCCGTCGGATAAAATGTTTTCGTTGGGGAGAATCGAGACAAATGTAATTATTATATAAATATAAAGTCGTTGGCTGAAAATTCAATATGTCAATGCGATAAAAAGATTCGGCGCGAGGAAAAATCTTTCAGTGTAATAATGGCAGTTTGTATCGTTTAATAAAATAGATAAATTATAAAGCTTATTAAAAAGTTTGATAATAGTTTTTTCAGCTGATTTTTAACGCGTTATTTTGATTAAAGTTAAACTAGGGATAAATATACATTATTGAATTTGAAATATTTAGTCTTTCACGTGAATATTAATTTATAACTAAATTTTTTGTTAACGTAAACGTTAAAGTTAACGGTTTATAGTATTTTTCGTAATATTTTAACGTTAACGTTATTTTACTACAATACATAAATATTTATATTTTTTATGCAATTTAAGCATCGCTTAAATATCATAATTAAAATCGTAAATAAATTTTTGAGGATTATAAAAAAATCTAATTAAATTCAAAATGAACGACATAAATTTTAGACGATTAGTAAATTAAAAAATCTTGCAAAGTTATTGTACAGCTACATAGTTACGATCAAGAAAAAAAAAAAAAAAAAAAAAAAAAATTAATAAATAAAATAAAATAGTGGTGAAAGTGGACCGCTGCTGTTCTGTTTGACGTTGCGTACGTAAAATAAAATAAAAAGCAGAGAGAAAAAAAAAAACAAAAGAAAGAAAGAAAGAGAAGTAAAAAAAAATATAACGGAAAAGAAACGTAAAAATAGCGCATCATTCCTTCTCACGCGGAACACGCGCGCTATAGAATATGTATGTACGTTGCAAGAGAGATAGAGAGAGAGAGAGAGAGAGAGAGGGTGAGAGAGAGAGAGAGAGAGAGAGAGAGAAAGAGAAAGAGAGAGGGATAACCTGGGGGAGGGGGGCGCATCTTGTTTGCGAAAATATGCGCATAGCACGCGCACGAAGTGGCGCAGCGGATCGAGCGTATGTGTATATGCGCGCGCGTAGCAGCAGCAGTAGGCCAAGCGCGCACGCGACCTCGTGTCGTTCTCTCTCTCTCTCTCTCTCTCTCTCTATCTCTTTTCGTGCACGTTAGCGTAAATATGAACGCACGTACGAGAACGCACACGTATATACGGCAGCAAATTGGGGGGAGGGGGGGAGGTGGTTGTTGTCGTTGTCGTCGTTGTTGTTGTTGTTGTTGATCTGGCCGCTGGCGCGGTTGCCACAGAAGGCTGCCACTGCTGCTTCTGCAGCTACGAAGAGCGAGCGAGAGAGAGAGGAAAGGCTATCGGTATTTGACGTGACTCGCTCTTATTCTTCTTTTTCTTAAATCTTTATTCTCTTCTCGCCCGTTATCCCATTTCTTCTCCCCCGTTTTTCTTTTTCTCCCTAGCAGCGTTAGCGCGTTAATCTCATCTATATTTCTTCGTTCTTCGTTTTTTTCCACGCGTTTTATCGCATTGTATATTTCGCTTTCCTTTCTCGTTTTCCTTGCAATGTTGCGGCGCGTGCGCGCGCGCGCGCACGGCCTCTCTTTATTTATCCGCGGCGACTCTTTCGCTCTCTTCTTTCATTTTATATTGTCTTTTTTTTTTCATCTCCTTTCTTTTCTCGCGCTTTTATTCTTTCCTTTTTCTTTTTTAACTTTGTTTTTTTTTTTTTTTTCTTATTCCTTTATTTTGTCTTCCTTTTTTTCATTGGCTCGGGCAATGAAGTCGGCGTAGGGTCGTGCTTGGGGGTCGGTACACGACGGTCGAAGGAGGGAAAAAAAAAATTATTGCACGGCTGCGGAAATTATTGGAAAAAGTTGCGCAGTTGCACGCGCGCGTGGCTTTGTTTGACGCGCTGACGAGGTTGCGGCTATACGAGACTGCCGCGTATTATGAAGAAAATCTTCTTGTAACTATTCGAAAAGAATCCACCCTTTACCTCTAACCGGAAGAGTTTTACCTACAGTTTGTAGAACATTCGATGGATATTGTTAGTAAGGACGGATAGTTCTTTCTTGGGCGCCGACGCGTACATGAAATTTTTTCAAATTTATCGAGCTTACTTTTTTTCTCGTGCTTTGGAAAATGTACTTTATTAATAAATATTACAAAGACTTTTATTCAAAGAAAATTATTACTAGGAAAGTTACTAAAACCTTCTTATTATTCAAATGGATTTTTAATAAAGTATGTTCAACAGTATTCGTGCATAAAATAATGAAAATTTAACGTTGCAAAGTGAATAAATTAACAATGTTTATATTGTATAATATTATAAAAAAAAAAAAAAAAAATAATCAAGTCCATCGGCAGTTTTTAAAAGCATTTATGAACATGAACTTATCCACAATAGATCAAATAAATTTATTGAATATAAACTTTTAACAATAGAAATATTTTAATAATAGATATATTTTACATAACGATATTTCTAAAATACAATTTTTGTATGTTAGAAATTTTTGAAAGAAAAACGAATGCATTAATAGTACCAGAAGCTTGCTTCGATAACTTACGACGCTTGAAGAAAAATAAACAATTTAATTAATTAAATGAAGAACGTATGTTTTGCGAATTTTTATGTGTTGCGTCGTAAACGCGAAAAAAAATAACGTCGTAGCCAGCTGTTTTGGAACGTTATGTACACATTTCGTATTCGCTAGAGAAAACAACGTAATATTATATAATAAACTTAACGTGCAAACACGCATAATATTAAAAGCATCGCGGCGTGGACTTCATTTAATTAGTTATCCTAAAGTCCGTATAATACTCGAAAACAAAAGAGCTGGATAAACTTTGTTTCCTCCCGAGGGCATCGTAAAAAGTAGCGCTTCTAAGAAAAGGAGTTTTATGCTCACAGAGAAAAAGAGAGAGAGAGACAGAGAGAGAGAGGATAGTCGGAGGTGTACACTTCCACACATATGTCCGCTCGACGACGTCTGAAGTAAAAAAAAAAAAAAAAAAGAGAGAGAAAAAGAAAGTAAAAGAGACAGCGACGTTGAAGAAGTGTCGTAAAGTCTTCAACTAAAGAGGAGATGAAGACAGCCGGCAAGTCGTTGACCGATTGAAATCACCTCTCTTCGCTTATTTCACTCCTTCTCTCTCTCTCTCTCTCTCTCGTACTTTCTTTTTCCTTTCTTTCTGTATACGTACTCTTTAACTCTCGAGGAGAAAGGATGAAGGAGACAAAAAATAAAGAAGGGCAGAGGGCGAGTGAGAGAGAGAGAGCGAGAATAAAGAAAGCACCGCGATAAACCAACGCTTCTGGCTGCTGCGCGAGCGTTACGTCGAGAGCCTAAACCAACTGCCTCTCTCTCTCTCTCTCTCTCTCTTTGTACAACCAAGCTTACTTATACAGCTGGAAACTCGCGCGCGATGCAGCCGTCGAGTCTCTGGGGTGATTCTCTTCCGTTAAAATAGCAAAGAAGGGCAGAGAGAAAGAGTCTGTGCACGGGACGTTTTTGCGCTCGGCGACATGCAAATCCAATTTCTTTCTCGTGCTCGCGCAAATTACTCTGTCTCTCGTACTTTGCCCCGTTTGGAAAAGGTTCGTAAAAATAAGCGTAACGTATGCCGAGTACGAAATGGATGCGGAAGGGGCTCTCTCTCTCTCTCATTTGAAAATTACTCGCCCGCAAAAGAATCTGTATGGTAATGATATACAATTTTTTGTACGTACGCGCGCGCGCGCGCGCCTATGTACACGAGTATACGTTGAAGGTAACGCTTTAACCTAATGAGAGGTCCGAGCGAACGTTCTTCCCGGCGGTCGTTGGATAACACTTCCGTTATCGCGCGCGCGATTCATTTGCAAACCCAGTCAAGCCGTTGACCTCGTCCCCGCGTGTATATATATATATATATATATATATGCACTTGGGGATAACGCAACTATGTGCTTTTCGGTTAATGATTATTAAGCTCCCTTTTTACGCGAAACCGTGCTTTATGCGTATAATTAGTGGCTTCGGTGAAATGGGAGACGTGTTTGCGTTTGATGTTGTTGTTTATATAGAATTATTTGAATTACCGGTTGATCGTAAATTCGACGAGAGTAACGGAAGCGCTTAAACGGAATTGAGCATTTACCGCAATTACTATACCTAGTACGGCTAAATATATAACTTTTATAAAACGTATAACTCCTATTTCGAATACTTCTCCTTGATGTGGTTTTGATAAACAATGTTGAGCAACTTTTACGGAAAAAAATAATTTTTAAATTCTTTAGAAGGAAAAAAAGATAGAATGTATTCTTGCTTTTGAACAATAATTTATTCGAAAAAACTTTAAGTTGAAAACTTAAAGTAAATAAATTTTCAATTATCTTTGGTATATTTTGTTGATTCTGTTTTATTTAAATAAAAGAAAAATTTGAAAGAAAGTCGAAGCAAACTTCTTATCAATATTATGCGAAAATGATTAATAAACACCGCATTGTAAACATTTCTCTAAATTCATATCGTATCGTTGATAAGCCATAATAATAAAACAATTTTAATTTTCGAAACGTTCTATTTTCCAACTTTATTTTATAAATAAATTACTTTTTTTTTTTGCTAATTATATAATAAAATAGAGAAAATTTTTCAACGTATGAATTCTTAAAAATGTCGCATTAATCGGTGAGAAATAAAAAGACAAAAAAAGGAAAAAAGTATGGTCGAATCGAATGAAAAATTTGTAGACAGGAAAAAGCTTTTGATTAAACATCGAATTCGGCAAGGTTTGCGGTTTACCGCATCGTTTATTTTCGTCGTTAAGTCATTATTATTATAAGCGAATTCAAGCTATTTCCTCTCTCAGCGCCATTTGAATAATAAACGGGAGCGATCGTTAGCGGGGAGAAAAATAATTGTGTTCAATTGAATTTTTTTATCGCGTGTGTGTGTGTGTGTGTGTGTGTGTGTATACATGGAGAGAGAGAGAGTGAGAGAGAGAGAGAATTATGCGTACTCTCTTTCTTTCTTTCTCTTTGTACATATAACAGCTGTGTTTGTGTATGTATGTGTGTATATGTCCATAGCGAGTTATGTACACCGGTATTTTCTTGGTCTCGTCATGACGCTAAAACAAGCGCATTTACGGTTGATTTTCTTACTTATCGCGATATTCGCTCTGTTTATTTTTCCGATGAAGGAGGAACGAGGCGCAAGAGAAAAACAATAATCGACAAGGCGTTAATAATTTTACGCGGGGAGAGATCAACGCGTACATTGGCTCGTCGTCGCTCGTCGTCGCTCGTCGAACGCGACGAGTAGTTTATGAGTTGTAGCAAAACGACGATAAAAAATTTTTAAAAATCAGCCAAATTCTTTTTTTCTTTTTCTATTTATTTATTTATTTATTTATTTTTTTATAATATCACTTTTGCGCATAAATACAAGACACACTAACAAATAAACACTCAACAGATTTAGATATAATACAAGAAATACATAAAAATAATATGATATCAAACATGTAATCGTGTGTAATAACATACGCTATATCACTATATTGTGCTCGGCGTTTTAAATAACAAGAGCTAAATCTTACCAACTAAAAATTAAATCAAAAATTTACGAAAAGCAATAATTGTAAATCATATGTATGACGCACAAAATGTCGAGAGACGCATATAATAAAAAAAAAAATAAAAAAAAAAAAAAAAAGGAAAGTTAGAAAAAAAAAAACGAAAAAACAGAGACAAAAAAAAAAAAACAAAACAAAAAATGAATCATACGCGAGAGAGAAAGTAAAAGAGTTGACAGACATACATACAATACATACATGGAAACACGTTACAGATTCGTTGTTGATGAGGGGGACAGTGTATATGAAAAACTTAGCGTTGCCTCGGCAACGCTGAAGTCTCTCGTGTGCCCGCCTTTTTCCCTTCTTTGAAACTGACACGTAACTGATATCATACATATTACCGACACACATCACGCCACCGACATCCGAGACACAAATTGACATCCAATTGATATGCGAAAAATGTTTCAACTGTTTGACTTTCCTTGAGAAATCGGACTATCATCCTATACGTATCGATTTCTCTTCTTTCTCACTGGCAAAAGATGATATCGTTTTTCCCGTAATTTGATATTTTTTTTTTTTAATCTTATTTATTTTTCTTAGATACAAGGAGAATTTTTACCTTGTTATCTATCACAGTTGGCTTCGAAAGCTTTGCTAATCGTATCACAGCTGCTTTGATATAAAGTTTAATTGATAATGTAGTATATTACGATACGAGTATGTAATATTAACAATCGAATGATACAAATTAGTCATTGTAAGCTTACATTTTATCCTTAATATCGATAAAAAAAATCGTGTAGTATATGCATAAATTTGATCAGACCACAAATATAAAATGCCTCTTTGATTTTAAGTAGTACAATCAGTTTTAGGTCAGACAAAGACACACGCAGAACTAATTTTAATAAGTACTTACTTGGTATTTTAAACATTAAGCGCATTTGAAGAAGTCATTAAAGTTAAATATTTTAAATTCTCATCTAAACTTTACTAACTATTAAAAGCCAATCCATTTTGAATCATATGTTTAATCAATTTTTCTCTCACATTTTAATTTCAATTTTTCAACATTTTGAATAGTAATGAAAATACAATAAAGTAAATAAATTTTTATCTTTATTAAATAAAATTTATATACACATTTTTAATAATATTATTTAAAAACTAGAGTTAACGCAACTTTAAACTTTGTATTAACCGAATTTTTATTACTTTAATACATTATTTTATCAAATTAACTCTCTAGATAAAGTCTAATTTATACTTTTAAGATTAAATTGACAACTTGCTGTAACTAAAGCTTCAAAATTATCAAAGTCAAAATTTAATTAAAGGACACTTTTTTTAAATGTTTATTTATCTGATTGAAAAAAGTCGAATAAAAAAATAATAAATAAATAAATAAATAAATAAATAATCGAATGATAATCGTAAACATTATTCAAATTTATCAAAAGCGAGAAACGCGGAAATTTAAAGGATCGCGGCATGGGAAAACAATAAGATAGCGGTGAACGTACGTAGTACTCGTGTAGAACGCGAGAGCGCAATCAGTCCGCGAGCGTCATGTGCATTTAAGGAATCTTGGAATTCTGCACTAGTAAGAACAAAGTGGGTGTATTAATCGATGTCGTTGTTTATCGGCTCGGTATCATCGGCACGGAATGAACAGAACGAGCGAGTGAACGAGTGATAGTGAGAGAGTGAAAAGGTGAGAGAGAGAGAGATGAAGAATATACACGCGAGCGCACCAAACGCTCATTATGTGGGCAGCGACGAGGGCAAGAGAGAAAGAGAGATGCGGCAGATCGAGCATAATGCAATATCGCGATACTCGTACGTTGAAGAAATTGCCGATTTAGCAGTATCCGGCTATTAGCTTCATTATCCAGTACCTTGAAATTTCGTCGAGAGAGATATCGTATCCACGCTCGCGCGCGCTCCAACGTTGATGCTTTTATTACGGTGCGAGTTTCTTTAACGTGTATTCTTTTCTTATTTTTTCCTTTTTTTATCAACGATGTTGTACTATTGTGTATTATGTACGAGGGAAGCAAAAAAGCGAGTTGCAAAAATGAGAATTTTACACGGTTTAACAAATCGATCGGCTTTGTATTGTAACGGAGTATCTAATAAATTTTTTTAACTTAACGATATCGATATCATAATTTGTTCATATAAATGTGTAAAAAATACTATATAATAAATATAATTAATTTATATTCTGTATTCTTTGTATATAATAAATTTAGGATTTTAATACTAAGATAATTATTGGAAAATTTTACTTGGCTTATTGGATTTAACATTCTTTAATTAACATCTTTGTCACGTAAATTTTTTAAATAAAAAATTATCTTGCATATTTATTAACTTTTAAAATAATTAAAGTAAATGAAGTTGAATAAAAAAAAAATTTTTTATTGTTTGAAAAGGTTTTATTCAATTATTATATTCTTAAATCTAATAAAATATAGAGCTAATAGTTTTTTTTTTTTTTTTTTTTTTAATTTAAAATAAAAATAAATTCGATCTAAATAAGACCATAAATCACTCAAACGGTTTATTCGCAATCGAAACAATTCCCATTTAATTGTAAAACTAAACCGCAACGATGGATGATTGCGCCTTATAAGGTTTTTACAGTAGAAAACTTCATTATCGAACATACGAATGCGGTAGTACAGCAGATAACGAGAATAAAAGAGAAAACGGGATACCTGGGAGAGCAAGAGAGGGCCGGAGAAAAGCGATTGATCAAAGCTCGTAGAAAGGAAATAAAGTGGACTTGGGTGGGAGGAAACGATTGGCTTCCTTAAAAGCCATCGAGGCCAATATCCGCAGCGAGCGAGCGATGCCGCGATGGCGTCGACGTCGCGTTTCAAGATCCCGATACTCAAGGGCATTAACGCTTAGCGAGCAAGGTTAATGACTTACTACGCGCACCTGTATTTTCCAATTTAACCGCTCGTCACTTCGCACACGCATATACACAATGCGCGCACGCGGATACACGTATACGAAAGCAAAACGCTCGAGCGAGCGGTCGTTTGTCAATCGACGAAATCGATGACACTCGTGAGAGAACTTGTGCGACGTCGAAATGAACAATTAAAGCTCCTCGCGCTACCAATCTCTGCTGCGCTCTTGCCTAGTTTATATATATATATATATATATACATCGGAGTGGGCCAATCTATTATCGTCATAATCTTCTGGCTTGATTCTGCGGATATGTCGGGGCTTTATCCGGATATATACGGATAAAGAAGTATGGCACAGCGTAGTCGACTCGGCACTCGAAGTTTCAATAATCGCTCGCGGAGAAATCGACGACGGTTCGTGTTATTCGATTCGGAGGTAAATGCGCGCGACTACGTCATTCTCAGCTTTTAGATGAATTGCATTACGGAGGAGAAAAAGAAAATGAAAATGAGAGGGAGAGAGAGAGAGAGAGAGAGAGAGAGAGAGAGAGAGAGAGAGAGAATGAAAGAAAGGGAGAGCACTCGAGTACTTGAGTAAGCCGTAATGAGAAATGATAATGAAAGCAACTCGGAGAACGAAAATTTTATAAGCGGAACGATTGATCCCCGAGGAAATTCAGCTGGAAAAGGGACTTTTTACTCTTTCGTAATGAACTATTAATTTTTATGGTTTGTACGAATGGTTGAAGAAATGTTTTGTAATAAGTTTATAACGTTTTTTTACGTATACATAAGTGTACGTTTTATATTCGACTCGTTTTTAATTTTATTAATTTTTAATATTTTGCGAGTAATAATTTAATTGACATTTTATAACCAAGTTTTAATGAAATTTAATAAAATTAACAAAATTGTTTTATATTCGGAATCGAAAAGTTTTTTCAGTTGTTAATATACTCGTATGTTCGCTGGTCATCGAAACTCATATTTATTATTTGTTTCACACAAAAAGCAACATTTTTTCATTAATATTTAAACCATTGTAGTTTTTCATTCAAATTTTAAAATTAAAAAAAAAAAATAAATAAATAAAAAGAATTTAAATTTTTAATATTTATTTTTTTTGTAGAGAAAACTATACAACTAACATATAAAAATAAAAAATAAAGTTTTTGCGGCCGCGCATGTTTTAAAAGTATATAAGTGGACCATAAAAAAAAAACAAATGTTAACTTAAAACTTGCAAGTAGTTGCGCGCAATGAAAAAGTATAGCGGCAAAAAGAAGAATCAATTTTAAAAATGTTTAAGACGACCCAGTATATTCCTTCTACTCTCTCCTTCTCTCTCTCTCTCTCTCTCTCTCTCTCTCTCTCTCTCTCTCTCTTTCTCTTTTACCCGGAGTGAGATGTGTCTTAAAAAATAAATTTTGACCCGTTCTCACATTTGCGGAATCGTCGAGCAGTCTGTATGAGTATATAGATGCAGGCATACGTTCGTAAAAAAGTTTTCTCTGCTAGTAAAACTTTAACACTCGGTTGTAGACGACGCGTTATCGGTTTGACGGCGTGACCGTGTATATATATATATATATATATATATATATACTTATGCTCTTACGTTGTAAAAGATCAGAGCCTCGGTTCCCGAAAGTTAGAAAGCGAAGCTCCGGCGCATATAGCATTCTTCCATGTGACGCGTCATCTCGTATAAAATTTTTTTTATACTAATCTGTGCTTGAAAAAAAGACGCATAGCGCGTTTAACGCAATGTAGCTTTTCCAACGATTGCGCGATTTATTGTTGAAACGGTTTACGGAATTGGTAATGATATAATAAAAATATTTAGATTTTATTATAATTGTTTGATTTTGAGTAAATGTGGATGATTACCATTGAGGCAAAATTTTTAATTGCTATAGTGCTTAAATTTTATTTTTAGTATTTATAAAATATTACTTACAATTCGAACATTCGCAATTTTTTTTCTTTTTTTTTGAAACTGATTAATGTGAAAAACATACAGATTTTACGGAATTTTTCTTTATTTTTAAGAAAGTCTATTAATATAAAATGTATTAAATGTAAGAAAGCATGAATCAAATTGCTTATAATAATAAATCAAATTTTTAAGATCACCGAGAGCTTATTTTCAAGTACCGTTTAATCAGACAAAAAGCCTTCATTTCTATGTAGAAATAGAGAGAGAGAGAGAGAGAGAAATAAATATATATATATATTTCTTAAGCGTGCTTTGGTAATAAAACAATGATAAATCCGACGCGCTTCAAAGAGCTTAGTTAAGGCGCGCGCGCAAGTAGCGTCTTTTACTTTGTAAAGCAAAAGAAGAAAACTGCTGAAACGATACAAACATCATTATCGTAAAGCAAAAGCTTCTCTCTCTCTCTCTCTCTCTCTCTCTCTCTCTTTCTTCTTCTCTACATCTCTTTCTGTCGTTGTAAAAGCTAAGCGAAGGGAAAGAGAGAGAAAGAGAAAAAGATGAAAGAAAGAGATAATACAAAAGTCGAAGCAATTTTTCGTTTCGTTTTATATAACATAAATTATACGAGAAATCCTCGTTAGCGCGCTAGCGGTCGCGGCGCGGCTCGTAAAATTTCGTCAAGCGTAATAAATGCATACACTCGACGATGCAAACACCCGCGGATCCTTAAATTATTCGACGATGTCTGCGGCGATGCGAGAAGGAAAATGGAAGAAGAGAGAGAGAGAGAAAGAGAGAGAGAGAGAGTGGCAAACTTTCCCGCATAAGCGGTTGCCCTCGTACGACAAACGTTTATTACAAAGAGCGCGGACAGCGCGTTGTTTTTCAGCTTCGCGACGATGCGCAACATAACCTATATCTATACTCGTATACATGTGTAAGAGGTTGTTTGCGCACATGTGTGTGTGTGTGTGTGTGTTTGTGTGTGAGCGAGTGCGTGTGCTTCCATATTTATATATAGAATACACACTTACGCGTGCGACTCGACTCGCTGTACTTGAGAGCGCGTGCAGAGAGAAAGAGAGAAAAAGAGAAAGAGAGAGAGAGAGAGAGAGAGAGAAGTTGGCGGATCGATCGACCCGTGTGTCAGGGACATGTATTCGCAAGAGACCCGCCGCGCGCCGCAGAGTCAAGAACGGAGTTCACAGTTCACCGACCTTCAGTCTCCCTCTTTCTTTATCTCTCCCTTTCTTTTTCTCTCTTCAGCGTGCACACGTACACGAGTACACGCGCGTTACAGGACGCGCGCGAATGCGGCGATGTTTCTTAGAGAAAGAGAGAGAAAATAAGCGAGTCGGTCGACTTATCCTCTCTACGGTCATACGACGTCTTAAAACTCGTTTCAAAAAATAAATGGTTCCATTAGGAAGAGTGAGTCCCTTGGAAGTATACGTATACGAGAGGACATTTTTGTTTAGTAGGCAAAGCCGACGTTGATACTTTGTACGCTAGGTGTGACAGACAACTATCTATCCGACAACATACACAACGCGAGAACGAGAAAAGAGTTCTTTCGCAAATCTTTCGGACGTTTGCTGCGTTTCGTTTTTTCGTGTTTTATTCTACGAGTCATTTCTCCTGTAAAATATCGCCGAGAATTTGACTAGATGGTACAATGTTTAGGATTTTCATTTATAGACGCGCTAGAAGGTAATGTTTACTTTTACGTTTAAAAGAATTAATTTAAACGTGGAATCGCTTGTTATCTATCAAAAGCTTTTAATTTTGAAAGATGGAAAAAATTAATTTTAAACTTATATTATTCGGATTACTTGAATTTGCAGTAATATCTTTCTACGAAATTATTTTATAATCCGTTATTTTAACTAACACATTACGATAATACAAATTTTTTTTTAATTTTTATTAAAATTTCGTAAAAAAATATATATTTCAATAATTTTTTCATTTGTTATAAACTGTAAATAAATATAAATCGATTAATAAAAAAAAAAAAAAAATTTAAATTTTATTTACCGCTGATAAAATATTTTAACCTTTTCCTCAAAGTCTCTAATAATTATGTTTATTTACAAACGTATTTATTCAATCTCGTAATTCAAAAACTTATAATTATTAATCACATTAAAAAAAAATGTAATTTGTTTAAACGATTAATAAAGTTATATTATTTCCATTAAAATATTTCACTGTACTAACCGGCAATTTTTTCCGCGGCTTTTGCGAGTCGTTTTTTTCGCTCATCCATTTTTTTCTTTTCTGTCTTAATCTTTCGTGCCGATGCTCGGAAGTCGCAAACTGTAAGGGAGAGAAAGAGAGAGAGAGAGAGAGAGAGAGAGGATACAACGGAATTCTGAATTTTTCTTCCCCCCCCCTTTTTTTTTATTTTTATTAGTATAAAGGGAGAGAGAAGTTTATTCGTGGGTGGTATGTATCGATTTTCAATGAAGAATTCATCGTACAAGAGGGTAGTTTGTAGAACTTTGTCGTTAGATTGGAAGCTTTTTGCAATAGTCACTTATGTCGCAAAAGTATTATTAAGTATTGGGGAATAATAAAATAATTTTTATAATTTAAAAAATATTTTTCGTCATTTTTTAAAGTAAATATATCGTATTTAATTAGTAAATATGGTAAAAAGTATAATAATAATTATTATTATTATTATTTTTTTTTAAACTTATCAATTTAATTATAGATAATACAAGACATTTTTTAAATATTTTGTCTAATAACAGAAAGCGAATATTTGTATAAGGATGGGAAAATATTTTGATACTTTATAACGTATCACGTAATTTTTTAAAGTTTTGCCTTCATTGTTTAACAAGAGCTTTAATTTACAATAAATCATGCGCGTTATTTAAACAAATTTATAAATCGCATATACCTTAACCCTTTGCACTCGAGGACTTTTTGGCTAAAAATGTAAGCCGAGCCTAGTCCACGAAAGTATTTCCGGGAGGAATATCTTATCACACATTGTAAATAAGCAGATCGAGTTACAAAAGACTGTAACGCCGCAGCAACGTCGCTCGAGTTGACACTTTAAATCTGGCGAGCGCAATTTCGGCGCCGCTCGATTGCAAAGGGTTAATAATCATGCTATAATAATAATCGCAAGCAAAAGGTTGACACTAGGGCGGTAGAAACATACGTTTGCATCCGCATATTTCATAATATTATGCTCCGCAGCAAGTTGACATACAGGTACACAGTTGCGCAACGTTTTCATTTTCTTAATAAATTTTATTCACGTATATATGTGTGCATATATATAAATAAACAGTTGCAATAATGTAATATGAGATGCACCACAAATGCAAAAATAGCGACGTGACTAATATTATGTATACGTATTAAAACCCCCCTTCCCCCTCCTCCCTTCCTCCCTCCGCGCTATACTTCGACATTCAAATACAGGCGGTAAAGAAGATTATACGAGAAAGTAAAAGGAGAAAAGAAAAAAACGTGTAACGGAGGCAGAGGTGAAACGGAAGAGGGACAGATTGAAATTATTTTTTCTATACGAGTTCGCGGTACATTGCATCGGTTCGCTTTTACACACGTACATGGATACGCAATCAAATACATACGTATTTTTTCAATTTAAACCGTCGGTAAAAAATGTGTAGCTATGAAGAATATGCGGCTTGGCCGTTGGTCCATTCCCCTGCCAAATGCATGTAAAAGGAGAGAAAATAATATTTCAGTAATGCCAATTTGGAAATTGAGAAAACCGCTCTCTCTCTCTCTCTCTCTTCGTTTTACTCTCTTTCCTATCATACGCTCACTCTCCTCTTTCCTCCTTCGTCCCGTTGCCAAAAGCTAAGCGTCGCGATGCAAATCGATAATCGCAGTAGGTCAGGCCCTGACATGAAACTGTGCCAAAGTTTCTCCTTCCTTTTCTTTCTTTCTTTCTCTCTCCCTACTTCTACACTCCCTTTCCCCTTTCTCTCTCTCTCTCTCTTTCTCTCTCTTTCGCTTTTCTTTACTTTCTTCGTCTTTCTCTTTCAGCTTTTCTCGCATTCGCTAAGGAGAATTCTTCTTTCATTCGACTTTTTCAATCTTCTCGTTTTACTAATTTCCCGTACCCACGCGGATGTGTAATGAGCGAAGCTCACGCTAAGATCGTGTGGCTTTACGTTTGCGTATATAGAAAGAGCGAGCGATGAACGTATAGACATGTAGACTTAAGAAACCGGCACAAGGAGTCGAGACACCGAGTTTGAGAAGTCCTTCTCTCTCCCTTTCGACGCAATGTTTAACGGGGTATTTTATTCTTCTCTATCTCTTTCTCTCTTTTTCTCGTGTTCTTTGATCCTACAATGCGGGACTTTTCTCGCATGACCGTTAATGCCTTTATACATCTAGACGAATGACTAAGCTTAGAACGGGAGAAACGGAAAAGACATTTACGTAAATGAGAGTTGAATTGCGGCAAATTGTGTGTGTGAGTATGTGTGTGTGTGTGTGTGTGTCTGTGTGTATGTGTGGCCCGTGGATGAGAAACGCGCGCGAAAGAGCTTTGGGTTACCCTGGACAACTCGCTGCTGATTGCGCGCTCGTTGAGATAATTTCTTCTGGCCGTGGTTATGGTTAAAGGAAAGTTCAACGTCCGGATGTGAGAAATTAGCGCGACGGAGGCTTACGTACACGCCGGCGTAATAGGGGCGTTAAATTGATGAAAAATGACAATGAGATGGAAAAAATGAGAGGGGCCGACACACCCACGGAGTAATGGATATCGTTTATATTTAGAGAGATACGTTTTAATAGGTATTACGGGCGGGTTATTTGTATTGCGAACGTTTAAAATTGAAAACTCTGATAAACTAATATTTCGAGGCGGAGGTTAATTGAATAGTTTCGAATGCAGCGCGATTGAATTTTCTGCTTTTCTTCGGCAATATTAATATTTAAATCGAGCGATGATTTAATTTTCATCGAATAATAAAATTATTGAATCGAATAATGAAATTGTGAAATCGAGTTGTGAAATCTTTTGATTGAAATTAATTTTTTTAAATAATTTTTGATGGTTTTTGAAATCCTTGTAAGATACAAGTTCTAATTTCGAAATTATATTAACGACACCTTTTAAGCGATTACTTATTATAAAAAATAAGCAATAAAAAAATAAATAAAAAATTTATAAAAATTTTCCTAATCTTTCATTGATTAAGTATATTTTAAATTATTCATTACTTGATGTTTTAACTTATTAAGTGAAGGGCTTGTACCCTGTATTAAAGTTACTAAGAAATTTAATTAAAAATTATAGTTAATTTAATGAATAGAGAGCTAAAGGGATGGCATTTTATAAATAATTTGAGAGTTTATAAAACAAATTAAAATTTATTTTGAGATGTATCGGTATAATTTAATAACGATGTTAAAGAGAAAAAAAAAAACCGTAATCGTCTTCAAAATGTCGTCGACGACTAAAAATTTATTATATTTTAAAACTATTGTTAATTCATTCAAAACAACTTTTTTTTTTTAATAAGAAGATGTAGGATTTGTATTTGAAGTGATATTGTTAATGATTCATATGCTATCAAAATAAGTAATAAATATTTTAAAACGACTTTTATAAAATATGCTAAACAATGTTAGAAACAGTTTAAAAAGTATCGTTTTGCACCCGATAGATAAACTTTTATTTTCGATAGTATCAAATTAAATTTTTTTTTTTTCTAATATATATATATATATATATATATATATATATATATATATATATATATATATATATATATATATATATATATATCGGCTTTAAATAAACTTAGCGCATTCTGTAATAAAAATAAAAATAAAATGTAAACCTAAACCATTTGAAAAAACAAATGTAAATGAAAAGAACAATAAATAATTCTTGTAACTTTAATAGAAAGTAATAAAAATGAAAAAAAAAATGACAAAAGCCTTAAACGTTTTTTAAACTTTAGATCTAATAATTTTAAGATACAATGCAAAATTTTCACGTACGCGTGTACGCAATTAATTACGCGTAATTGCTTATAAAATCGAACCGTCTATTATGCAACAAAGGTATATATACATTTTCCTTCAGAGGCTAATTAAAACGAACGCTTTGGGTGTGAGCGCAAGTTTAAAAAGGCGAAGAAAAAAAAAAAAAAAAAATAAAAAGAGCAAGAAACGAGAGTAACGCGGCGATATAATTAAGAAGACAGGCGAAGCCGCCAAATTAAGTAAAGCCTTCGTAAAAAGCCGGGCCAATTTATTTTTTACCCCCGGCACCTCTTGCGAGACATCACTTCTGAGCGCAAAGAAACTAGGCAAAGGTAGCTAAAAGTAAAAGAGAGAGAGATAGAGAAAAAAAAAAAAAAATATAGGAAATAGCGAAGAAGAAAAAGAAACCGTACGGATAACCTATAGGACGGGACGATGCGGAAATGCGCGCGCGCGCGTATATATATACATATATACACGGTAACGAAAGATGTCGAAGTACGCCAAACTGCCGTGGAAATAAGAAGTGACGAGCCAGGATTAAAAAAAAAAAAAAATAAAAAAAAAAAACAAAAAAAAAACAAAAAAAAAAAAAAAAAAGATGCAAAGCATAAGCTTCGAGCTTCGTAGGAAGATGAATCGAAGGAATAGAGGATGGAAATATATAAGCACGAGTAAACGGCCTGGTTATATATACATTATTTCTTTTTTTATTTACTTTCTCTCTCTCTTTTTCTTTTTCCTTCTATTTCCTTTTAAAGTTTACTCGTCGATCAGCTTCGTTTTCCGGTTTCCTTTTAAAAATTAGGACGCTTGTGTATCTCGTTTGTACTATATACGTATACGTACGAGCTTATTAAGCGTTGCCGTTTTGCGCTTTAATCGCGCGCGCGGCGAGTTTTTCTTCCACTAACGGCCCTTCCACTTTGCTTTTTTTTTCTATCACTGTGCTTTTTTTTTCTCTCTCTTTTTTATTTCTCGATTTCTTTCGACTTTTTTTTTCTTTTTTTCTTTTTTTTTTTTTTTTTTTTTGATGGCCTCACTTTTGCTGTCGTTGATTCCGTCGCACTGCAGTTTCCTTTTTATGTATACTTATAGAAAAAAAAAGGAAAAAAGTTTCGGAGTAGAGAGAAAGAGAGAGAAAGAAAAGTGCTAGTTCAATTACAGTGTAAATATATTTTTATACGTATATAAATATATATATATATATGTACACATAAGTTAGTGAATCGAGTGCAATTAGTTACTAATTCAAGGATTGATTTTTAATTCCGCCATTTCTGCAGTTGCTTATAACTTTTTTTTTGCGCATAACTGCAGCTTTTCCAATTTTTATACATAAAGCGTAGCTGCAGGGTTTTTTTTTATAAGGAAATCCTTCAAGTTTTCGTTCGCGTTTGCGCGTGCATATATATATATATATATGTGGGTGTGTATACACCAATACGTATATATTAATATCAATTACGTGGTGAGCGTTAACGAGTTAAAGATTTGCGCTAATTATTGGAATAAATGCGAATTCGTTATTGAAACGAGCGCAAGCTGTTTGACTTTATAAATCGTTTAAATTCATCAAAGCCAAAATAATTAATTGAAATTTTTTTTTTTCGTCAGTTAGCCCCGTATTCAAGTGAAAAAGTCAATCGGTCAGCATAATTTCATATTGATTTTTAAAAGAGGAAAAAATTAGAAAAACTTGTTTTAAAATGGCAAAGCTTGCCCTTTCGATTATTACAATGATAAATAATTATTCGTTTCTTTTTATTTTATTAGTCAAATTGATAAGAAATTTTGATGACTTTTTTGAATAGTTAATAAAAAATGTATCAATTTTAACGAGCTTATTTGAAAAATAAAAAAAAAAAAAAAATTAAAACACATGTCAAAGAATTGCGTAGGAGTAGTAAAACTTAAATAAATAATTTTTTTTGTGTGCCGAAATTATATTAATGTTTGAAATAAATACAGGGTTTGTAAAATTTAATTTGAAATTACAAGCAATTGAAATTTCAAAGTAAATAAATTGGAAATTAAGTTATACATTTCAGTTGATTGCTTATTAATTTTTCTGGAATATTAATTAAAAATTTAATGTTTTTAAATTTCCTTGCATGAGAAAAGACGAAGTTATTCAAAATATTTTATTTTCAAATAAACATGATAATTGCTGTTTGTACAAATACGATAATTTTTTATTCAAATAAACATATACAATATATTTAATAAGTATTTTTTCGTCCGTATTAAAATAATAATCTTCAATTTTATTTGACAATCAGTTTTAACAATCTAATTTTTTTGGAATTACTTGTGATGTAAAAAAAAATCAAATATAAATTAAATTAATCAATTTATTACATTAAAAAAGTCATAAGAGATTATAATTTAATATTAATGAAATATATTTCTCCTATGCCATTAAATTAGAATTTTTAGTAAACATTTAAATAAGTAAAGTTAACTTTTAAGCTGCAACGGTAATCCGTTGCAGTTCGGACTGGAGTTTGTCTTTTCGTATGGGCCATGGTGTAGGTCAGAGGTGTTTATCATGAATTTCTATTTAAAATCATTAATTTAATATCGTGGCCCAAATAAATAAAAACTAATAAAAATTGATTCAAAATGAGCCATTAAATAGCACGTAATTCGTAACAGTCTAAAAAGAAGAGCGAGAAAAATCGTAGAAAAAATTCGGTCGTTAAAAGCCATTTCACCGCAAAAAAGGTGTTTCGGCTAGCGCATGCGCTAGTTCAAGTATAAAAAGAGGGGAAGAAGGGGCACTAAGAATAATGTACACACTTTCGGAGCACGAGGTTTAATTACTTCCGCGCTCGGGGAGCTTTGGAGCGTCGGGGCCTAAAACGACTAACCCGAGTACGCGTGTGCAGGAAAGGGTTGTGTGCCAGTGCCAGCTGAGCGATGATGGAAGGAAGTGGAGAGGGGAAAGGGGGGAAACGGACCGAAGTAATAGCACACGGTCAGCTCGGACGGAAATTGTCAAGTCCGAGCATCCGGTCGAGTTTTCGTCGGCGGCTGCAGGTTGCCGAGTTATCCGGTTGCTTTTTGCGCGGGACAAAATCGAGCCCGAATAAACGTTGGGAGAACGAAAGGGACGGAGGAGAAAAAAAGGGGGAAGGAGGAAAGGGCAAGCGGCGAGTGAAAAGCTTCGGATTCCAAGCGCGCGAGAGAAATAAAATGGGACCTTTCTTTTTCTTTGGCCTTGCCGCCGTATTTTTTTTTTCTTTTTTTTTATTTATTTATTTATTTATTTTTTTAATTTTTTCATTCTCATTGTTCGTTTCTTTATTTATACCATTTTGCTCTTTGCTCGACCTTTCGAACAATTTCAAATTCCGGAGCTTTCGAGTAAAACTCTCCGTACGTGTAGTTATAGGAATAGCGTTAAGTATGTATATGTAAGTAAGCGTTAGCGCGGGTGCGCGAAAAAGTAATAGGAATTTTCAATTTCGAGCGGAAGACGGGAACGCGGATTTAGTTCGGCAGTGTTTGTCTTTTGTTTTAATTTTTCGGGGCGAGAATGATAATCGAGGTGAAAATTGTATTGGAATTGGGCTGGATGTTATTTACATTGCTTGGAAGATAAAGAAATCCGATTGCCAAGAAAGTTCCGCGCTATAAATTTTGATTAGCGCGGACACTGCACAATTGAATGGACTAAGGCATTGGCGAGGTTAAAAAATTTTTCATTCGGTTAAAATTACCATCTTTAATTTATAATAAATTATTAATTAACAATAAATTTTAAAATAAATCGTACGGAATAATCTTTTTGCGATGATTATTTCAATCGACAATTGCGAAATACAATTACGCATTTAATTAAAACTGAAAGAATAATAATTTAAACAAAGTTAAAAAACTATATTATTTTTTGTATACGTGTTTCGATAAGTAAAGTTTATTCGTACAACATAAATATTTACATTAAATAATTTTTTTGATACGCGAACGCGTAAAATGAAAATTTGTTTATAAATGCTGTTTTTTTTTTTTTTTTTTTTTTAAGTTACATTAAAAAACGATTTTACTGTGCAATTAACCAGCAAAAGTAGGTTGAGGAAATTTTGAATTCATACGCAGTAAGTTAAATTTAGTACAATTTTCGAGTTAAATATTAACGTGAATAAAAAATGAAAAAATTTTTTAGAGCAATCGTTGTTGAAATGACGCAGTTTAAGTTAAAAATCGAACAAGAAAAACGTTTTATTATTAATCTCCTTTGAAATTATAAAATTTCACAATGGTAAATAACAAAAAATTGAAAAAAATACGTTAATTATGACGGTTTATTTTAATTTTAATTAAATTTTACCGTACAATTATCAAATCACAGTAAATCTTTATAACCTCAATAATAATTTAATATTTTTAATTTGACTGGCTACGATTTTCTTAAATTTAATGGCAATTTAAACTGTTAAAATTAAAATACGACTGAGTTAAAAATATCCCCGAACGGATGCATTGTTCATTCCACGTATTGCTTGAATTATGTAAAACGCCCAAAATTGTATATCGCGGAGCAATTAAATAAAAGCTTATACAGAAAAACGCGAGCGAGCCGAGCATTAGTTCAGAAAACGGAGAACAATTCTTACGTTCCATAAATTTTGCGCTATCACTGGGGAAGAGAACAAAAACGCTCCGCGGAGTTCCTTATTCTTTCTCGCGCGTACGCGCCACTCGTATATACCGCTCGTCGAAAGAGACTGCGGCGTAACAATTATTTTGCGGCGAGCTGCGAATATGCTGCATTTTACCCGCTCGTGTTTAAAAAAGCGAGCGAAGTTTTCGAAGCCACAACGACAATAAGAGCCATTTAGAGTCCATTAAATATGAAGCATAACATCAACGTAAACATAAAACAAAAAAAAAAAAAAAAAAAAAAAAAAACAAAAAAAGAAAAAAAGAAAGAAAAATAGTGAAAAAATGTAGATAAGACATCCAGATGTTTACAATGCACGCAGACACGTGTGCGTGTACACCAAGAGGGAGTCGTTATTCTCTTCTTATTCCTTCTCACCCTTTACCCCGTTTTCCTTCATTTTTTTTTTTTTTTTTTTTTTTTTTTTTAAATAACCGCGCGAAGAGGAAGTAAAAATGATGTCATCGTTGCCAGTGAGAATGGGCTTAATTGTGTATGTTATTATTCTTGAGATGGGGGAGGGTTGTTGTGCAAGTAATATTAAAAGAAAAAAATAATACAAAAAAATAAACAAAAGAAAAAAAAATGAAAATACAAAATGAAAACTTTTGAAATTACTAAGAAACAAATAGAAAAAAAAAAAAAAACAAAAAAAACAAAAAAAAACAAAAAAAAAACAAAAAACAAAACAAAAAAGAGAGAGAGGGGATATTGAGATTACGAATGAAATTCGGTCAGGGCTGGTAAGTGGCGGTTTTCATGAGAAGAAGCTGCTAAACGACCTGCTGGATTCGTACAACGTGCTGGAGCGACCGGTCCGAAATGAGTCCGAACCCCTACAGCTGAGCTTCGGCCTTACGCTTATGCAAATTATTGACGTTGTAAGTTTGACACGAACAGAAACAAAACAACAAAAAGATCATGTTGAAAGTTTGCAAACAAAAACAAAAAAAAAAACAATTAATTACCCAATAAGAAAAAAAAAAAAAGAAAAGAAAAGAAAAAAAACAAAAGAAGTAACAGTCTCACAGAACAGAACAAAATGATAAATAAAAGATGTACTTGAACGATTTATATATACATATATCGATACGCGAACGAACTATTTTTCATATATACACACATACATACACACCCACACGGCATAGTTATTATTTTGTTTCAACATTAAACAGTAGTACTTTTCTTTTTATTTTTTTTTACATTGCTGATTCTTTAATGCTTACGCGATTACGTTCTCATTTTGAATTCTTGGTCACTTATTTTCTACATTTTATTTCTCTATCCATTTCGTTATCCTCCAAAATTACATCTGTTCTCGGTAAAATTTCATCGTCTTGTTTACAATCATTTTCTTGAATGAAGAAAAGAGTTTGCATCTCGTTTAAGAAGCAAATGAGCGCTTCGTTGATAAGCGTTGATTTGTTTTCTGAAATAATAATTTTACTGAAAGATTTGATTTAAAATACAGCAGTAGAACGCGAACAGCGCGTTTTATTTTAATACAGTTTTTTAACACTACTTATATGATCAAGTAAATTAATTTTCATTCATTGAAAAGTTTCAAATCATTATTGAGCGTTGAATAGGACGATAGCAGCATTCTATCAAGTACAAATAACAAATATTCTAGTTTGTTCGCGAACTGTTTGTACATTTTTTATTGGGATTTGTCAATCGTCAAATTAACATATATTTACTTCTAACTTAATTAGTTACACTCGTTCCAAACATGTTAATTATTTGATAAATATCAATATAGACAATGTTAACGTGATAAACGGACGATCGATCTCATTGAAAAATTATATTAAATATACAAATGAATTTTCATCACTTTGATATAGAATAAAACGAAATAAATTTAATAGTTTTCGAAAGTTTGTTTAATTTCAGCAAACTCTATTCTCATACTCTTTAATTTCTCGTTAACATATAAAAAAACAGCAACGTTTCAACTGGATCAGCCAATTTTTTTTGTTTTTTTATATTACGACGTTTTCGTTTGAAATCGCGAGGCACGGTAAAACAGTCTGCCCGATAAATATCAGTAAATAAAACCAAAAATATTTATTTAAGCAGCAATATCACTTCGAGTTTAAAAAATAAAATATCAAAGTATGAAAAACAATTGATCCAGTTGAAAAAATTTTCTGGCTTTACTATAAAAAAAAAAAAAAAAAAAAAAAAAAATAGCTGGCGCGCACACATACACACAACTACCCATCTTTTTTTTCTCTCGTTTACACTTTTTCCTTTCATTTTTGTATTTCTCGTCAATTTTTCGGCCCGTTCGTATTTTATATTACTCTCATCAAAATAAAATTCATTCGTCACTTTCAGTTGAAAAAAAAAAAAAGTCCTTCCCCACTCGCGTTCTACTTTCTCTCGCGACTTTGGCTTGTCGTTCGTTTTAATTTTTTATCAATTTTTCACCGTTTCTCATTTAATCATTTCACTTGGACAATTTTTCATCGCGCACCCATATAGTTCGCCCTTACTTTCTATCTCGCTCTTTTTCTCCCATTATTGCAATTTAATCTCGATTCTCCTTAATCGACTCTCGAATACACTTGCGCGCGCACGCGCACGCACGCACACACGCATATAGTATATACACATACACACACGTCTCCACCTCTCGCAGTTCCTTTCAATCGCATTTTCTTATTTATTTTATTTTATTTATTTATTTATTTATTTATTTTTTTATCAAACAAAATTCGCCTTTTCTCGACACTTATTTATCACATTGTGGATTGCCAGTTGCTTATTATTATAAACATCGATTATGACAGTTTTGTTCGAGACTCCGATTGTTTTTTCTCTATTGTAGAAGCATTTATTCGTATAAAAAAAAAAAAAAAAAAAAAAAAAAAAAAAATCCTTACGTTTCGATTGAGTGAAATTCTTTCGTTTACTTTTTCTTCTTTTTTTTTTCTTGTTTTTTTTTCTTTTTTTTTTTTTTTATTGATTACCCCGAGTAAAATAAACGGACAAAGCTGGAGTAAAATTAGCGCAAATTAAATCGAAATGAAGATTTTCAATTACAATCGGTGGAAAGTAACGGGGAGTATTCTTTTAAATCGCGTGCGTTTAATTTATGGAACCAAACGGGCAAAATCATTTGTGTTTACATGTTTGTCATTCAAATATTGAGTGCCCTTAAACATTTGCTTTCGAAGGTGCACGCGATAAAAAAGAATTCGTCGTTTGATGTTTCGTAATCGTGCATTCGAAAGTGTTTTATTCGCGCGATTGCGAAGGTAAACAACGGTAAATAAACGTTTAATAAGATTTCTGTAGTGATACTTTAATCGACCGAATCCATATCAATAATTTGTAAAATATGATCGTTTACTCGAGCTTTCTAACACTACGACGAGAACGTAAACGCAGTAACGGATAAATTTTCGATAATACGTAATCGCGTAAGCGATATTACATTTGCGCTCGCTTTACTCCAGCCTCGCTCGTATGCACATTTTTATTATTGCACTTTGATTTCGTTTTGAAAGATCTTTTTTAAGGTACATGGTTATTTTCATTGATTACGTTTGCACTTACATCCTAAAAAGTTTACTCGACTTGCTAATTTGTGTATCGAACTTTGGTATTATTCATATTGTTCGCGTTTTCTTTTTGTGTCTTGTTTATTATTAAAACCCTTGTGAAAAACCTCTTCTTATATAAGACTTTTGCAACAGTGTATAAACATTTTTCCCAATTAAATCTTTAATGTAGAACTTTTGATATATACATTATATAATTAGCGTACACTTATATTGATACGATACAATCATTTAAATAATTTATATATATATATATATATATATATATATATATATATATATTTATTTATTTATATATATATATATATATATATATATATAATAAAATTTTATTTATAATACTTAACAATCGTAATACATTACCTTTGTCTCGCAAGTGGAAAATCAATTAAGCAAAGAGTGTAAACGTGTTCAATGTACGACACACGAGCATAAAAATAATAATCTTGAAAGATAATCTCCTTTCACCACAATAGCCTCTATCCCAAGCGATTATTGTAAATAGTTCAACCTATACATAGAATCTATCAATTTTTATCTTCTTCTTCTTCTCCTTATTTTCCTTTTCATTATCATAATTAACTATTCATTATCGGTCTTGCGAAAATTTAATAAATTCAAAATGTTTGATGGTCATTTTTTTTAAAAGCTGAAAAAGTGCAAAAAAATTATTGTTATATTATAAAAAAGAAAATCATGTTATTTTGAATATTTTATCAACATGTATATCATTTTAAATGAAAGAAATACAGAAAAATGTCATAATAATTTGCTATTTATTAAAGATTATTAGTGAATAAAATTTTTTGGAACATTTTTCATAAAATTATGTCAATTATATTAATATTTTTCACAAAATTATATCGTCATGAAATATGTTTAAAATTATCCAAGACTTTTGACTTATAATATAAAATAATTTTTTTCCATTTACATTCAATATAAATTTTTGTCCGATTTAAAAAAACAGATACATGAATATTTAATAACAACGTTAATAATCTTGTTATTAATTTTATAAGTTTTGTTAGCATAGTCTCTTATTTAATTAATTAAAGGTCATGAAGTGAAACATTACGATTTTAAAATTTAAATGACGAATGACAATAATGTTAGCGTACGATATAAATTTAAGTAGTTAAGCCCAATGTTTGGTCGGACATAATGTAAGAAACCAGTTTTTATTGATTGTTTCATTTTGATAAGCATATATTCATTATTTTAAAAATTATTTTAAATAAAATTTTTGACTATTGACTATATATTATTCTATTTATAAAAAAAAATAACAAAATTTAATTTTTTTTTTTTTTTTGATTTTACATTAAAATTTTAAAGTTCATTTAACTGATATGAAATTATACGTGTATCAATAGTTAGGTTAACTTGAAATATTCAATTTTGAACGGTAAGTTATTGGCACTGTAGTTGGCATTGGATATCCTCTTAACTCTTAAAGGACCAATTGCTCTTGGAGGACGTGATTTATACTAAAGCATCTTTTCAATCTAATAACGTCTATCGATTTATTTGTTTCATTCATTTTATAAGATATATTGTGACGTACTTTATGTTTAATGATTCCACTTCAAAATGTAAAAAATCTTTAAAAAGCAGAGCGTTCAAACTTTAAACCAAAATAAATCGTATAAATGTATAAAACGCGATAGATGTAAAATTGTAAAGATTGTTATTAAATGTATAAAAATAAATGAATAAAAATAATTTAAGTAATTTAACACGAAGAAGAAACGTTACATGCTATTTGAATAAATAATATTGAATAATAATAAAAATATTTAACGAAATGTTGAATAACGTTGAAGTAATGTGAAAAAACTACATATTCACAGAATTTATTGTTATATCAAAATGACGAGCAAAAAACGTTATTAATTTAAACATAAAATTATATTTATATTTTAATTAATCAAATTTTTTTCCCTTGAATTTTTCAATTATTTCGATTCGGTAAATTTTAATAAAAAACATAATATATTAATGGGAACCGAAATGAGAACAATACATTATTATTTTAAAAACTTATTCGAAATCATAAATTCAAGTTATAAATATAGTTTAAAAATTAATAATTACAATATTTAAAAATTAAAGCTTAAAAATTATTAATTTAAAAATTTTTTATTTTAAGATTGATCGGTAAAATTAATAAATAATAATTATATAATTTTTTATGTTTCAAGAATTGTAATTCAGCATTTTGTTTCTGTGAACATACATTTTTCCTTTAAAATTCCGTTTTACATAAATGTACAGATTGTGTTTCTATTCAAATATACCGGTATGTATATTTTTTTAAGCTTCGAATTTAATCGAAATATTACAACTTTTACATTTTTTCAAAATACAGTTTTTTTTTTTTTTTTTTTTTCTTTTATTTAAAATTTACTCAGGATTATTAAAAATAGAAGAGACATAAAATTAAACAAAGATTCCACTGTTTTACGGAATGATTTTGAAAAAGAAAGAACAAAATTCTATTTTTACGATCGTAAAGAATGAAGCGCAAACGTTATCGTCATGCAAAATGACCGCATAATGGCTAATAGTAAAAGAGCGTCCTTCAATAAGAGAGCAACATAACAATAAAAATCCGCGCGAGCAAAATCAGTGATATAACACATTCCTTTGAAAACTCGCGCTAATTACCTTTTCTCCCATCTACCTCCTTCCTCCCCCGTCTGTACACAAAAATATACGAGACTATGCTAATAAAACCGCGCGTCTATACACGCGGCATCCTTCCAAATCCGTCCTCCGCTCCTCCCGCCTTTCCAAAAGCTCGAGAGCACAGCCACTCCTATATCTCCTCCATTCTTTTCCAATTGTGTGTGCAAGAGAGCTCGAGCTAGCGCCTACCAACCAACCTACCAATCAACCAAGCAACCTACCAACCTACCAAACAACCTACCAACCTACCAACCTACCAACCTACCAACCTACCTATCTGCTGCTGCACATTGGGTAGCCGTAATCTGAGTAATAATGCCCGTAGTCGCGTAACCTCGCAATTAGCACTGAGACATGCGCGCACATTCTCGCCCACATATACGCGCCTCGTCCTCCCCTCTCCTCGCTCGTGCACACATTCTCCGGGAAGTGAGGGATGAGCCAGTCCGTTCGTTCCGCAGATGTGACCCCTCCTCTCTCTCTCTCTCTCTCTCTCTCTCTCTCTCGCTTCAACCACCGCCCTTAGGTGCATACATACGCGGGCGGCAGAATTCCTGGCGCGTCCGCGATATATCGAGCCGCCGGCGTCGCCGCCGCTTCCGTCTCCATCTCCTCCTCTCGACGGTACATCGACCCACCGAAATATGCTCGGACCCGAAACACGCTCCCTTTTTTTTCCCCTCCGTCGCTTCACCCCTCGTTCGTCTCTCCAATGTGCCTGCTTTGCTTTCCTTGTGTTTTACCAACGCTTCGCCTACCAATGTTCATTTTTTCCTTTTTTCCTTTTTTCCTTTTTTTTTTTCTCTTTTTTTCTCATTCGGGAAAACGTGTTTTATACGGCCGCTGGCGCACCCGCGCCAGTTTTTTCTTTCTTCCTTTTTTTCGCCAGACTCGAATGGCTCGCGCAAAAGAATAAAGGAGGAAAAGGGAACAAAAAAAAAAAAAAAAAAAAAAAAAAAAAAAAAAAAAAAAAAAAACAAGAGAAAAGGAGAAAGAGAGACGCGTTGATTTTCGTATCCGCCGTCGCGGTGAATAAAACGTTGCTCAAAAAGGGGGTTGGCGTATCGATGCCGTTTGCATCCCCTAGCAGGATTTCCGTTGCGGTTTGTTTTCTATTTCTCCCAGAGTCTTATGTTTATTCGAACTTTTGTTCGGTTTCGTAAATTTTAAAGGAATCCGTTTGTTCACGGGAAATGGCGAATGCTGGAAATCCCTCAGCACGAGCTTTTATTTTTATTCGAAATTATAAATATTTTTTAATTTTAAATATGATTCGTTTTTATTTAATCATTAAAAATTTTATAATGTAATTAATGTCTTTTTCAATAAATTTTAATGTCTATTTTTACGTAAAAATTTTTAAACTAAAAACGATTAAAAAGATAATTTTTTCAAATTATACTTTTTGACATAAATATAAAATCCAATCCAAGAATCAATTAATGCTAAAAAGTGTGCTTATGGAATCTTGTATTGCTTTCATTATTTAAAAGTAAATGCCACTAAAAACTATTTTTAATTTATAAAACGCAGTATTTTTAAAAAGTATTTTGAAAAAAATTTAAGATCAAAAAATTGACATTGTTGTTTGTTAATATTTCCATTTTCCATAATACTTATGCGAGAAAAATAAAAAATAAAAATAACAATTTTGTTATTCTCTGCGAAACTTTCAATATAAATTAAAATAATTTTATTTAAACTTTTTGAACATTTTACGTTATACTATCGAAATAAGTAATATATTTCATTTTTTATTATTTGAGTATACGTCAAAATAAAAAAAAAGAAAAGAAATTCTTTAAAAAAAATAAACTAAAACTATGATAGTGAAAATATGGAAAATATTATTTTAAATTTCACTGTAGATTAAAACTTTTATCGAGTAAAATGAAAACTAAATGCAAAAAAAAAAAAAAAAATAAATAAAATTCACAAAAAGTGAATGTAAATTCTTTTGTAACATCGAGTAAGAGTCAAAGATAAAATTGAAAAGGGAGACTATTGAATACATAAAAACAGCGGGCTCTTTAAAAAACAGGACGAAAAAAAAAACATCCTTTTTCCATTTTATTCTTGTGTTTCGAAACTTCCGGACCATTTTTACAGAAACGGCCATTCTTCGGACAATTCGATTTTTCGCAAAACACGCGGTCTCTCGCACCGACGACGTTGTAATGGATTTTCGCGATTGCCGAGCTCTCTCCTTTTTATTTTATCCTTACGCGACATACATAATACGTGTATATATACATATATATATATGTATGTATGTGTATGCGTGTGTGTGTGTACATCAACGCGTATACACAAACACAGAACGGGATAGAAACTCGAGAAAAGATTTGTCGGAAGTTGCTCTCGATGTAGGACGGTCGGGCGCTAATGTTACGTACAAGAGACCGAAGGAAGCGAACCTCGGCGAGTTTATCCCCCCCCCCATCTCCCCTGCCTCCCTTCCCACCGGTCTCTTTCCCTCAAGCCTCCTTCTTCCAAATTCTCGGCATTGGGAAATGGAGGAATTTCCCGTGTCCCAAATCCTTGGAGAGAGGATCACGTTGCAAATTAAGGAAATTTACATGAACTTGATACACGAAATTCGTGCTCGGAATGTATATTACGAACTTAGCATCCTATCGGCGTGGAAATCTAATAGCTCGCCGGACGGAACTCCGGACTATGCATTTGGAGAAAGTCTAATGCGGCTTGTTGTATTACTTGTTGTTCGATTACAAAAGAAGTACTCGCGCGACTTTTTTTTCCATTTTCTCTTGATATATCGTAAAGTTGTATTGAATTAATGATTAAAAAATTCAATTTATTTACATAAAATCGATGAATTTTTAACGTATTTGATTTATATCTGCAACTCTTAAATTTCGCATGAAAAGAAAACGAATAAAATCTCTTAATATATTACAAGAAATTTCACCTTAAAAGCTTCGAATACCATTAAAAAAAAACAACAAAAGAGGCCAAATTTATGACTTTACACGTTTATTACCCGTTGTCCAATCCTTTTCCAAGCCGAGCTCCGTGCGGTAAGGACTCGAGGGGTCGAAACGGTCGCACGTCGCGATACACATACGCGAGGGATCTTACACATTTTGAATTATGGTCCGACACGTAGACTCTGTGGTAGAGAGAGAGAGAGAGAGAGAGTGAGAGCAAGTCCAACGAGCTTCGGTGCATGTAAAGACTTTTACATTAGAAAATACGGGCTACATCGTAGATTTTCCTTTAGAATAGCGGGTGAATTTTCGCTCACACACGTACATACACGCGCTCCCATACCCCAGCTGCGGTCCACAATCCCTTTTTACCAACCCGAAAATCCCTTGATCTCCAACAACGACTTTCAAAATTTTGGCTCATTATGCGCTCGTACAATGGAATGAAAATAATTATTGTGTGTGTAGATGTCGAATATCGCGCGCGCGCTATTTATTTATATAGTAATTCTGATGTTGATTCTTTGATGCTATATAGCCTTTGTCATATATATACACAAACCAGTTGTACATTGTTATATATATACATATATACACATATATATATATATATGTAACTAGCTAGAGGTTTATTATTATCATTATTATTATTATCATTATTATTATTATTATTATTATTTTGTTTTCAATTAACCGCCAGAGAAATATAAGATTTGTCGCCTGGATTCAGTTGCAAAATTACATTCAATAGCTGCTGATAAGTGCTAATCCGGAGCCCAGCCACTTTAATTTTTGCTTTTTACTTGAGTGGTTACTGACTTATATACTTCAATTTCAGTAACTCGATAATTTTGTTATAATAGTAGTGTTTATCTTGCTTACGAGGAAGTTGCTTTTATCGTCTGTTGCATGAGGTCAAAGTTTAAACCTGTAATTTTCGGGTTTTTATTTTTTTTTTTTTTTTTTTTTTTTTCCTTATTTTATTTATAGGTTTAAACTTTTTGTTTTCGGTTAACAATTCGGAAAACAGACAATAAGAGTGAAACTCGGTGGTTTCATTTTCTGATGAGTAAAATGCGAAAATCAAAGTATCCGTAAAATAGCATATTCCGGTATCCAAAGGTGACATGCGAATATTTTTCTCGCGTTATCAAGTAATTCGTTCAAAAAAAAAAAAAAAAAAAAAAAACAAACAAAAAAATGAATAAAGTACAAAATAATAAGTAACAAGAGAAAAATAGCAGTAGAATTATCAACACACCAGAATAACAGAACGACATTCGATTTTCCGAATGGACATGTTACCGACATACTAATCGATATGTTCGAAGAAAAAAAAATATAGAAATATTTACGAAGGAAAATAAAAAAAGCCGACAGACGACTAATGAAAAAATTAATAAACGTAGAGAGCAAGCGAGAGAAAGAGTGTGAGTGAGAGAAAGAAAAAGAGCTAAAGATAAAAATAAAAACGACACAAACAGACGGACGATCGATTTAATAGAGTCGCGCGTCGTACATTTGATCCTCGCATCGATGTATCAAGTACCGCCCAAAGAGACGCATTTTTACACACAAACACGTAAATACATACGCACATACACTTACATAAATAAACAAAAGCACACACGACATCAAAAGGAAAAATAAAAGTATGAAAAAAAAAATGAAAATAAAAAAAATAAAGAACGAACTAACTGTCATACACGGGAAACGTTTAAAAAATGGATAAGATGACGATGATGATGACGATAATGACGATGATGAGAAAAAGGTAAAAATAAGGAGGAGGAGGTGGAGATGTAAGACAAGTGAAGATGAGACAAAGGACGAGGACGGGGGACTATATGGTGTGATGTTCTATTTGAATGAGAAATATAAAGAGGGGGGATGGGGGATAGAGAGAGAGAGAGAGAGAGAGAGAAGGGGGGAGAGAAAGAGAGAGAAAGAAACGACAACACTTCGAGACACATGCACAACTTTTCCGCGCCCGTAGTCGGGCGTCCTTGAGCATTTTCTCTATATAAGCATATATATGTACATATACATATATATATATTTATATACATATATATATATATGTATATATATATAAATATATATATATGCTCTACTTGCTCCTCGTATGGTAAAACCACTGCTCCTAAAACAATTGAATAAATCATTCTCTATAAACGATCCGCTCTGCATGCTTAGATGTACTTAGATTTTTGCGCTGACGTTTCGACTCTGACGACGTAGTCGCAAAACTCGCTTTCGTTTTTTTTAATTTAATTACAATAACGAGAGTAATAAAATCAATATATATATATTAAACGGTCGTTTTTATTTTTTAGTTTTCAAGCAAAAAGAATTATCCTTTTTGCATAAATGAAGTTAAAAATAATTAAATTTCTTTCATACGAAATAAATTCTAATTGTGATCTAAAATTTGTCAGAAAACTCTATTATTCCTTCACATCGAATTTAATGAACTCGTTATAAATTTTACTGCAACGAATAAAAGGCACTTGGTTATTTTTTTTTTTTTTTTTTTTTTTTTTAATTTCGCGCGGCAGAGTTAAATCTCAGCGGCAGCAGATTCACAAAATATTGGCGAAACGAGTTTTCCACGAGCGGATTATTAGATTTATGAGATACGTGTTTGAAGGGTTGACGACTACGTTGGTGTGGACTGAAAACGAAGCGCAATAAAAAGAAAAAGAAGAAAAAAAAATGTGATAGAAAAAGAGAGAGGGAGTAAGAGAGAGAAAAGGAAGAAACGAGTAGCAGTTTTATATACCAGATCACGAAGTACCATCCCGTTAATTCGCCGTACGGACGGAAGTAGAAAAGAGAAACGGAGTAAAAGAAATGCGTAAAATGAATCTTTATAGATGTGTATGCGTACATGTATATATACGCATGTACATTTTAAGCATACCCATCTATATATATAATATACGGTTAAGCAACGATACGGCAGCAAACTCGTCTTTACCTTTTGTCTCTGCGACTCTCGAATCCGCATGCCGCGCGCTCGCCATATTCATAGTTTGGAATTTCTTCGTCTGACAACATCTAACCGTTTGTGTTTTTTGCGACATATTCTTTTTTTTTTTTTTCGATCCTTTTCAGCGCACTATCAAAACACTCAAGAGAGAAAGAGAACGGATTAATTATTGGATATGTAACTTATATATCTATATATCATATTTTAAAATATACATTTATATATTTGATACTTTATATATCTTCTATATCATAAATTAATGTACTATTAACATACATATTTTTCTTTCAGGGTATACTGTTAATTTTACTATTATATTTATGCAATTATTTTTATGATATAACATAATTTATTTCATATCTTTGTAGTCTTATATAAAGTTATATTTAATTTTAATATGATAATTACCTGTATATATTTGTCATTATTTTAAAAATTATTAATTAGATACTTAAAAAAAGACACTTAAGTCGAGTAGGTATTTCTTTATTTCTTTTTTTTTTTTTTTTTTTTTTGTAAAAAATTACAAGTGTGAACACTTGACTAAAATTGGGGTTCTTATAAGTTTAATAACACATTTAATTCCAGTTAAGTGTGTAAAATAACACTTCAGCTGAATGTGTAAGATTAAAAAAGGGAGAAAGGTCGGTGTTAAATGAAAAATATTCAAGAGCATCCTGTTTATTTATTAAATGAGAATTAATTTATCGGTAAGCATAAATGCATGAGTTTGTACAATTTTTACGAATTAATTATTCGATAGTATTTTACAAAAAGTAATGTCGATATATTAAATTTTAAACAGTACGTTAATTTGCTCTTTTATTTTTGGAAAACAAATTGCACCAGTTATTTTTAAGAGCACCTTTTACATTTTCATCTTGGAATGACTTTAAAACACAGAAAACAAAAAATTGCGATGTAATTATTAACATTATTTTTAATTCGTTTATAAAATTCTTCAATTCACCTTTTGCTTCAAGGATAAACGATTATTCTTTCCTTCTAATTAAAATTTGAATAAAATTTACGATTTCAATAAGTCAAAATATCTCGTGTCTTACAATTAACAAAGGTAAATTCGAAGAAATAAAAGATCAACTTCATCCCCTGTTAAGAGGTAAGCTTTCGCTCTTTCGTTCGCATCCCTTTAAAAATTTCATCGCTACTCGGCTTGCTTGAGTTTCACAGGAGTCACCAAAAGTCACAACCTATCAAAAAGACAAAAAAAGAAAAAACACATTCAAAAAGAAAAGAAACTAGTCGATCCTCAAAAATTTGTTGGAGCATCAAGCGCTGTTAGATGTATAATGAAAAGAATTTGGGGGGGGGGGGTGAAATAAGAAAAAAAAAGTAAAAAAGAAGAAGTTGCAAAACAAAAAAAAAAAAAAAAAAAAAAATGAGAAAAGAAAGGAGGAAAACGCAGCGGAGACAAGAGAGAAGCCAGCGTAGGCGAGCGAGCCAAGAGAAGGAGAAAAAAGAGACTCGGCAACCTATCGGCCTAGAGGAAAAGAAAGAGAAAGAGAGAGAGAGAGAGAGAGAGAGAGAGAGAAAGAGAGAGAGATAGAATAAGAGCGGGACGACGCGGTGCGGAGATGGAAATAATATGCGCCAAAGGAACAAAGGCGCGTACACTTTCTCCGCAAGAGCGCGCATTTTATGCACCTTTTTCCTTTTTTTCCCTGTCTTCTCGTCCCTCGTTTCTTCTGCGCCATCTCTCTCTCTCTCTCTCCCTCTCTCTCTATCCGTGTTCGTGCGTTAGGCTCCGTAGAAAAAGGGTTTCTTCTTTTTGTGCGCTTCCGGGTATCCCGTGACTTTTCGAGGGCCAACACAACTCTCGCTGTACTGTAACTATACGAGATGCCGTAATAGCACTGTGAAATTTTTTACATTCCGACCCTCCTCCCTACTCCTTAGTTTCTTTCTCCGTCGTTCCTACTCTCTAGATACCTCTGAATTCCGTGCCCTTTGCTTCATTCCGACGGAAAATATTCTCGTCGTACTCGTACTCGTACATCTTTCTCCACCCGTCTCTTGTTGCCGCATTTATACTGCTGAGGCTGATTGTTTGGCCCTTTTTTCCTCGACTTATTTTTTCTTTTTTTTCTTCTTCCGTATCAATCTATTTCTTTTTCATTCTCTTTTTTCTTTTCTTTTCTTTTATTTATTTTTTTTTTTTTATTTTTTTTTATTTTTCCCGGTTCTAGAAAACTGTTTTTCTGTTTTTTTCTCGGCCCTTTGCGCTCTTTGATAATAAAGGTGAAACGGTGATCACAATTTGAATAACGTAAATTTTGATATTAAGCTCTTGTTTTATAAATTAACACTTTGTCAAAGTTAATGAAAAAGAAATTTTCTTCGATAATATAATATAATTTTAAAAACACTTTTATCTAATTATAGTCACTTTAAAGTACGCGAGTTACATTAATTTTGTTATACCAAAATGATGAAAACGATTTCGACATTTTTTTTTTAACGTCGCGTATTGTTAAACGATGACATTAGACCTTTCGTGGATCGGCAGCGACTTTGGTACGATTAGTTTTAATGGATGAGATTCGAAATTTCGAAACCCTACATATAGCTAAAGTACAGTTTACGAAATCATTTTCCAATAAGCGCTTTTGCGATAAATCAAATATTGTCAATGCAGTAAGCAAGTCATTTATAAGAGCTGCTTTCAAATATCGAAAATCAAAAATTTCTAAAATTTTTAAAACGTTTCGTTTCTTTCTTTAACGCGTAAGAAGTACAATTGAAAAATTTTCTACAATATATTATAATTTTTGTTTACTCGTTCATTAAAGATATTGTCAGCTACCTTTTAATAATCTTGATAATCGCACGAGTCGAGTCAAAATTTAAACACGTATCTAATAAAAAAAAAAAAAAAATTGTTTAGCGGTCAGTAAAATTTCGCTCATCTTTCATCGTACAAAAAAACAACCCTACAGTACTCGCGTTTTTTCTTTTAAAACTTTCTCACGCTTTCTCGCTGAAAATCAAGGTCCGCTAAGTGCAGATGTGTACAAAGGTTGCACCAGTTACGGAAAGGGTAACGTAGACGAGTAAAAAACAAAAAAAAAAAAAAAAAAAAAAAGCGAGAAGAAAGAGAGAAAGAAAGAGTACAAGAGGTGCAAGGGTGCGTGTTCAAGTGGTCGTTTTTCCGGAGGCCTTGCCATATTCGTGCCGGTACGGGCCGTGTGTCATTAAAACCGGCTCGTCGTCGAGTTAACCCTTTATCCTAAAACTCGGCGACGGGAGCACTGCGCGGGATATATGCGTGCGGTATTGTTTTGGGTACGCGAAAAAGGCCTCGTTGACGCGAGACGACCGCTTACGATATCTACATTCGTTTCTGTTGTTGTTATTGTTGTTGTTGCTTTTTTTCCAACTTTTCTTTTCTTTATCTTGAACGCGAGCGTACACAGTGCGCGTGCTCGCACGGATACGAACATTTTAATGAAAAATAATTCTGTGAATGAATTTTCTTTTTACTTATGAAAAAAAACGAATGTTCCTTTTTTTATTTAAATACAAAACTGACAATAGTTTGTTAAACTTAATAAAGAATTGTGCAGGCCGATATATGAATGCGTTTAAACTTATGTAGGAGTGTATTTTATTCACGGTTGTGCAAGACGAAAAAGAACAACTTTATTCATTCAATGTTTATGCCGAGACGTGTACGTGATCAAATTTAATACATTGCTAATACCCGTGTACTCTAAATAGATAACGACTTTTTTTAAAAATTGAAAAGATAAAGAGTGAAAATGTATTCGAAAAAATATTACCGCTGCTTATGATCTTATTAATGCTGAAATATTTCATTGATGCTCAGGATTTTTATAATAACGAGTTCAACATATTCTTTACACCAAAAAATAACTATATCGTTTACCAATACTGGATAAATTTTTCAATAATTGCTTTGTCGATTCAAATTAATTACATTTATAATTAAAATATAATATTTAGTTGTCGTTGTAAATTACCAGAAAATGACGGAGAAAGATGAAAGTAAAATATTTAATCACAGATTTTTAAACTTATTGTACATTTTTAATTAATACTTTGATAAAAGACGATAAAGTTTAAAAAAAAAAAAAAAGGGCTTAGCCTCGAAATAAATTGATGCTTTTCTATACAACCAACGTGATTTTGTTAGAATTTTATAGCCAGTAAAACGGCATTGGCTACTTATCTCTTATCACCGAATCGCCGAGTCACATAAATAAACCTTCTACACTCGCCTTTATACGTATACTCAGTTGCACAGGTACACATACACTTAAAGCACACGCGAAGAAAGCCGTAAATAAGAGGTAGGACAGAGAGCGAAATAAATCCCTCAGAGTCTGTCGGTTTGGCGGCCGGGGCTAAGTTAAACGCAATTAAACGAATCGCTGATCGTATAAAAACAATCTCTTCTTAGCCTTAGCACCAGCCCTCGTCGTTGCGATTACACGAACCGCAAAGTAAAGGCTCTTTAGATACGAGACTGCCTCTTATCCTTACTTTTTCTCGCCTCTTTTCTTCCTCCTTTTTCATCCTCGAGCAAAGTCACAGGGATGACCAACATCGCGAAGAATGGAGTACCGGCGCATAACTCAAGTGTCGCCGACGCCGAGAGGAAAAGCGCGGCGACGTGGCAAAAAAAAGAAAAAAAAAAAAAAGAAAAGAAAAACATAAGCCAAGCAGTCGGTGGATAGAGAGAAAATCTGCCGCGCGAAATTATAAGAGAGACAGAGAGAATCTTTACTTTCGCGGTCTTCTCGTTAAGGTAAAAATGCAGGTTTGTTTTTCTCTCGTCGTATACACATATTTACATATGGTATGTATATACCTGTACGCAAAATGAATTTTCACCGGCATTATTCTTTTCTCGGAGGCTACGATTGTACTACTACTTTATAAGATAGCTCAAAGATTCAACACTTGGTTTTCTGAATTTTAATGCGCGACACCGAGAAGTTTTCTGACTAATGTCGAATCTACTTTAACAGACGTTACATTATAATTTCAACTTTAATTATTAGAAAATAATTAAAACTTTTCTTTTTTATTCTCTTATTTGACGTATAATTAGAGATACCTGTAATATGTTTATCTATTTTTTGTATTTTCAATAGTTTTTCAAGCATTTTTTAATTATTATTCCTCGTTGCCAACTTTTTGCAATTAGGCGGAATATCCTTTAGGCAGAGATGCTTTTTAAAAAGTTAAACAAAGAAATTTTTGCACCGCTTTCTTTTTTCATTATTCTACAAATAGCGGTTTTAAAATAAAAACGGAACGTGACAGTTCATAATAAAAATTATATGCGCGCTACCAAAAATAATAACAATATAAAACTTTTACCGTAAAATAAAAACTACGAGAAAAGTGAAAGCGCACTTGTATTGCGAAACAAAAGATCGCATATGTGTTTATACATTATTCATATATATTCATATCCTGTTATATATGACATTTATCCCTTAGTTCTTTGGTGGTCGTAGCAAATCGAGTTTCGAAAATTGCTTGCAACAATGGACCATAAACTGTCTGCGTAATAAACTATGTAAAACCATATGCAGATCGCTATACGACTGTATGAACGATTAGATTATCTTTATGCGAAATTCGATATGTAACTGTCAATAATAAATATAATTACGGTCGTGAGATTGTAAGATGTTTGTAACAATATTAAAAACGAAATGGGTTACATCATAGAAATAACGATAAAGTTTTAATAAAAAAACGATTTTGATTAAACGAGCTAAGAATAACTTCATATCAGTTTAGAACACACGTGAGGGTTGAGTCGTGTTCGTCTATTGGGTAAGATAAGAGAACTTGGAAATTATATCTATAGGAGAAAGGGTTGGATATAATTGGAAGCTTAAATTTGATTGATCTCTATAAAATTTATCATTACTTTTGACAACTTGCTCAAGCATAATAATTAATAAAATTTATTATTATTCTCTTTCTTATCGATTGCTTCTATTTTTAACAAAACAAAGAAAAAAAAAAAAAAAAAATCGAGTCGTCGTTTTACCGCATGTAAATTATACGAGCGAGCGATGGAGCAAAGGATCTTTTGTATTTACGTATTAAAAAAAAAAAAAAAAAAAAAAAAAAAAAAAAAAAAAAAAAAAAAAAAAAAAGCGTATAACTTGAAAACGAGAAAGAAGCAAAAAAAAAAAAAAAAAAGTAAGAGCGAAAGAGATGCCAGGTGCTATGAAAACGAGCTGAAAAAGGTGCGCGAAACAAATCAAGAGTAGAAGACCGGGTCGTTCGTTTCGCGTCCGACGACGTCATGCGTTGCGCTGTAACGCGAGAATTTTGCGCCAAGAGTAATCACTCGTTGCGCCACGTAGTAATTTGCGTGCGCAATATACATCTAAACCCTTTTTTTCTCCATTTCTCTTTTTTTTCTTTCTCACATAAAGAAACACACCCCCGCTGGTCATCAACGAGAGAATATTCTTTGTGAGTTTTATCTCTGTCTCTCTCTCTCTCTCTCTCTCTCTCTCTCTATCTTTCTGTGCATTTTCCTCTCGTTGTCGTCGCCGTCGAGTAACACACAGTGTCGCGTTGCGCGGCGTAGACTCGCCTAAGGTTAACGAGTGGGTGTTTTACTCTTCTTCTCTCTTTCTATCTCTTGCTGTCGCAGCCTCGAACTCTTTTGCTCCGTGTGTTGGGTTATATAGCCAAGAGGCAGCCCTCTCTTACTTACTTGCTCTCGCATTTTTTTCTCTTGCTTTCTTCCTCTCCTTGTGACAAAAAAAAAAAAAAAAAGAAAAAAATTCTCGAGGCTGACTGGCTTACCGGCTGGTTGGTTAACGGGCCGAGTAGACACAACGGGGTGAGAAAAAATGGCGGTTTGGACAGGCGAGACGCGCGCGTGGGCCCCGCGGGCTACTCGCGTTTACATCTGTCTCTCTCTCTCTCTCGCTCTCTCTCTCTCTCTCTCTCTGAATCTCACGTGTGCATGTGTCTCTATGTGCACTCGTGGAAAAGGAACTGCTGAAAGCTGAAAAAAGGAACGATGAGTGTGTGCGGCGAGAACATCAACCATGTGAGTGTTGCCCCGTGTGTACGTTTCGTCTGTCGCATTGTTATGCGCCTGTGTATTTTCGTTATTCGTTTTTTTGTTTTGTCTACTCCTTCTCGGAGTCGGCTTGGGCTCTTGTTCTCGCTTTTTTCCGCTTTTCTCTTCCTTTTTCGGACTAAGCGCCCCATCGACGAACCAAGAGTGCATGTTTATCACTCTTTCAGACTGCGCTTTTGCGAGAGAGAGAGAGAGAGAAAGAGAGAGAGAGAGAAGGGGAGCGAGGAAAGAAGAGAGGAGGAGACTCGGATCTTATCTGCCGACAAGCCTTTATTATTCTCTCTTTCTTTTTTAAAATTTCGCGTGTTTTCTTCTTCATTGTTCTCAGATTTTCTCTAGTCTTTCTTTGCCCTTTCTCTATTTTTAACGGAAAGCACCGACGATTGCCACCGGCGTGTGTGTGCTGCTGCTTCTGATGTTTTTTGTCGTTTTTAAATATGAGTTTAAACTAAATAAATATTTGACCGGCGAATACTTTTAGTTTTATCAATATTTTCGCATTTTTATCCGTTTATGATGTATGTAAGGTTTTTTTTTTTTTTTTTTCAAATCCACCGACGAAAATATTTGACGCATATTCGAGATATGTTCATCATGAATTGAAATTCATCGTAAAATATACGTAAATATTTTTTTTCAAATGTTTTTTTTTTTTTAATTAAACATTTTTAACTCTAAAATCTGGATTAAAAAGTGTGTTTTTGTATGAAAAAAAAAAATTTTAAATTCAACGATTTTTTGATGCATACTTTTAAAAATAAATCTGAATAATTTCTTAAAATAACGTATAATAATATTATAATAAATTATTAATAATTTTTGAAATGAAATAAAAAAGAAATTATTAGAATAAAAAACAATTTTAAAACGCAATTATAATTAACAGTACTTTTTAAGAATTATATATAAAAATAGTTGTAATTAAATTACTTGCTTAGTGTCAAATAATGTAATTTAATTATATTAAATGATTTATCTTAAATGAAATTATTTGCATTAAAAATAATTAAACCGTTGTATTAAAATGAGAAAAGGAAAAAAGTCAAATCGTCGAAGTATTTTTCTTCTTGAAGAATTTCTTCTGTTATCATTCCAAAACATGAATAAGCTCTTCCGAAAAAGAAAAGAAAATGTTCAGCCTCTCTCGTTTAACAACAATTTGACTTCGTACCCCACTAATTACCAAAGTACGAAAAACAAAAAAGAAAAGAGAGAGAGAGAGAGAGAGAGAGAGAGATGAAGTCGAAGACAAGCAACGCGATAGCAAGCCACAAAAAAGCTTGTCCACCTGTTTATATGCGCGAAGCCGAGCATTTCTATTTTTTTCCTTTATCTAGGCCACGAGAGTCGCTACCGTTGCTGCTGCTGTTACTGCTATTGCTTGCGAAAAGGAAGAGAGGTAAAACGAAGAGGGAAAGGGAGAATGACCTTGAGCGTGAACACGCGAGCGATCGAGCGAGCAAAAAGAGCTCGCAGCAAGCTCCACCCTTGTAAAAAGAGAAAGAAGGACAGACGACGAGCGAGTGCGCGCGAGAGACAGCAAAAAAGAGCGAGAAAGAGAGAGCGAGAGAGAAAGAGAGAAAGAGAGGGGGAGTAGGAAAGAGAGAGAGAGAGAGAGAGAGAGTGAATGAAAGAGAGGAAGCATTTCCCGCAACGGTCTACCGCGCATCCTAATCTTCTTTTTCTTTTCTTCTCTCTCTCTCTCTCTCTCTCTCTCTCTCTCTTTCTTTCTCTCTACCTCTCTCACTTAGTTTTCTTTCTCTTTCTTTCGTTCTCTTCGTCAAACACGATCTCGGCACCCCCTGCCCGAAAATCCTAATTAAACGCGCCGCTCGTTCTACGTACAATCTTTTTTCCACTTTTTTTGTTCCCTCCCCTCAGTTTCTCCGCAAGGCTCGCTCACTTCCTCTTAATCCCCTCATCTCCCCTCCCGCCCCGTGAAGTCCTTTTCTTTTGGCTTGCGCTCCTTTTTTCACTTATTCTTTTTCTTTCTTTTTCTCTCTCTTTCTTTTTCCTGCCTCACGGTTCACAATCCGAAGCGAGTGACCGGAATCGCGAACTTTTAATTAACTGCTGGGTAAAAGTCGAAAGAAGGAAGGGGGAGGAAGAGGGAGAGGGGATCCGTCGTCTCAAATAGTGGGGGGATACCTCGACGTTTACAAGGGGCCAAGGGAGGAAGAGGGACACGATAGAAATGAGAGAGCGGAGGCGGCAAGGGAAACTTGCCCGTTCACGCCCTATTTAACGGAAAAAAGTTCGGTCTACGGGCAGGCAGGCAGGAATTTTTGTAGACAATAGCGCCAAGCCTAACTCTCTCTCTCCCTCTCTCTCTCTCCCTCTCTCTCTCTCTCTCTCTGCTTCTGTCTTTCTTCTATGGAAGCTGTACTTTACCTCTCTGTCTCTCTCTCTCTCTCTCTCACTCTTTGCGCAGGTTTCTCTGCCTGGCATTTTGCTTCCGCATGATTGTCCTTCTTTTTGCACACTGCCACCCCAATGTACCCCCGAGCTAAAATACGTATATATACATATTCGTATGTCTGTATACATATAGTGTTGCCGGGCTGAAGGTTTTTTCCTTTTTTTCTTTTTGGAGGTTGGCTCTCGCTGATGCCGTCGCCACTCCCGTTGTCGTACTGCCGCCGCTGCTGCTGCTGTTAATACTAGTTATAGCGAAATAACTATCTGAGAGATTTGGTATGTCAAATTTTATACAAATCGTTACTTGACGAAATCCGATTCACTATAGGCTTTATCGTTTTATTGAGTTGTGAAAATATTCAACGAGCCTTAAATTTTTCATGAATATCGATTTTTTATTAACTTTGATTTCGAGGATGTATTTTTTATAATGAAAAGAATAAAAAAATCTCGTAAAAAAATACAATTTTTTTGTAATTATATGAATTGTCTAATTAAGTTTCACAAGTAATAGAAACTGTGTTTTTTTCCAAATTTTAAAGTGTTTCGTATTATAAATGCTCAAACAAAAAATTACAAAATTTAATATATTTTTTATCGATTAATTATTATTAAAAAAATTATTGGGACTGTAAAATTTACTGTAATAAAGGGATAGAATGACGTATTTATATTACACGTTTATTTGCTGTCATGGAAAAATGAATATGTTGCTTTTTTTCAAAAATTACAACGATATAAATAAGACTAATTTCCATCATGTTTTTAAATAATTAAGAATAACTCTTAATAATTATGAATAATTTTTAAATATTAAGAATATGAATTTAATATGTAAAAAAGTTTATTTTAAGTAAATAAAAATTAAGAACTTTCATACTTTCATAGTCAAAGCTTTTTTAAAACAAAGATCTAAAATTTAATTTGCTTTTGCAAAAATAAAAAGAAAAATATATATCTTTCTTTTATTGCAATTAATTTTTTTAATAAACAATGAAATACATAATTAGACTGAAAAAACTTAGCTCGTAATTTTTACAATGTGATAAAAAGATACTAATTAAGAAGAAAAGAAAATTTTATAAAAAGATAAAGTAATTTTGAGTTTGACTACTTTACATATAATCAATTTCGTTTCGATCAGCTTTTTGTTATCAAACTAATAGAAAATAAAAAAAAAAAAAAAAAAAAAAAAAAAAAATAAATAAATAAATAAATAAATAAATAAATAAATAAATAAAAATTCTTCTGCATTTATTGTTTAATTTTCTACAAGAGCGAAAAAAGTTTTTCACCATTGTTTTCGCTAATTTTACAAACAATGCTTCTCATTAGCATTGTACTTAATAAATGGTTATACTTAATAATGGTTGTACTTAATAATGGTTTCATTATTCGCCATTTTTATTTTTCCTTATTTTTTCGTAATGCTTTTTTTTTTTCTCTCGTGTACCAGAAATATTTTAACCGAACAAGTGTTAATGAGATTCTGTTTAACGAGTCGTTGAACTTTGGTTATGAATTATAAAGAATTTTAACAGCAGTGCAGTCGATCGAAAAATCTGTAATCCTAAAATCTGATATATTTTCCAAGTACAAATTGTCCCTATAGTGAGAGAAAAAACTGAAGAGAGAGAGAGAGAAAGATCAGATTTTTCATTTTAAGAAACTGTCGATATATGTTTTTATAGGGCTGAATTTGCTATTTTGACGAGTCTTCGCGCCTCTTTTTTTTGGTTGCGCGCATACAAGGAAGGAGTACCGTTGAAAAACATATAAAAGTCGACGACATGCGACCTCGGGGAAAATATTTCTTTCCGAAACCGGGTTTTCACTTATTTACTTGGCTTGCGTATAAAGAGAAGACCGAGCGATAAGAACCGAGAAGAGGAAAGAGAGAGGGAGGAAAGTATCGAGCTTCTCCTTCTTATTTTTCTTTCAATGCCTCTCTCTCTCTCTCTCTCTCTCTCTCTCTCTCTCTTTCTCGCCTTTTTAACGGGCAGTTTCTTAGATCGGATACACACGTGGCTTCGCTTGAATGCCCAAAGGACTCCGAGGGGTCGAGTCAGAGAGGATTTCGTGCTTGTTCGAAATTATCCGGCGCGGGCTCTCTTTCTTTTCGCAATAGTCCCTATTGATATACGTTATACATCGCATCGGTACTATCGGAAGAAGCTAGGAGAGGTCGAAAGTTTATGTATATTGGATTCTTTTGATGGAGTATAGATAGATATGCATTTTCGGATCGCATGTGCGCGAGCGCGCGGAATGTTCTATTCGTCTTTTCGAGAGAAAGAAGGAAAGAAGGAAAAATAACAAGCGCCGAGGCTCTACTTGTAACGGCGAGAGAAATTAAATAGTTAACTAGTTTATCGCCATTTTGGATTTGTTGAATTTCACATGGAGATACGGAATTTCACAAGTCGCGGAATTATTTATAAAAGTTATCGTAACGTAACGTAAGGGGCATGATTTCTCTTTTAGGGGAGCGATCAGGGGAGAATGAATATTGGATTTTATTATTTTCTTGCGCGCTTACAATGCTAATCCACGCTGATTGTACTAGCTGAATTATATAAAGAAGGAGCTCAAGATACCCTGTATTTACACAATAATGCATTCTAATAAAACTAATCAGATTTTATTTTAATAAAGCGAGTTTACTGAATGAACCCACTGTAACCGTTACAAGTATATTGTTCGTCAACGATTAACAATTGTAAATATTCAATGGATTTTCCAATATCACAATTAATTATATTCTAAGCATTTCTTGCAGTCTTTCATCGGCAAAAATCGCCAATTATGAAGTAGCACATTGTAAATAACGATCGTAATTGAATTATATAGATTTAATTAAAACATTGACTTTTCCCTAATTAACATAAAAAAAAAAAAAAAAAAAAAAACAGTGCAATTTTCCAAGGAAATTTTTCTGTTGAATTTAACGTAAGAAAAAAGGAGAATAATTTTTCTCAAATTTTTCCGCCACTGTATTAATAAGAAACGGCCCATTTAATGATTTCTTCATTCAAAGAAACTTTCAAGGGTCGAGTTGGAGGTATACGTATAATGTACACACACATTCATATATATATGTACATACACTCAATTTACTAAAGAAACGCGCGCCCACTCTTGAGCTTCATTAATAGTTAAAAAGATATAATAAAAAAAATTCATTCCTACTTTAATCTCGAGAGAACGAGACGGGGATCGGAAGAAAATATCTTAAGATGGAATAATTTTTTTTTTTTTCAGTCCAATCGATTTCTGATTAAGTGTCGCTCGAGTTATTGTGCGAGCGAGTAAAACAAAATCATCCCCTTGCACAGTGTATGCCCTATGCGTGCCCAGAGTATCATTGTTGCGGGCGAACAAAATTGCACGTAACTTTTTCTCTCTCTCTATCTCTCGCTATACATATTTACGGCTTAAAATCATGACAACGGCCTATTTTTTTTTCCTTCTTCTTATAATTTCTTCTGCTTCTGCTTCATAAGCGATGTTTCGTCTTTGTTTCCTTGCGCTAATTATATTAATTAAGTAGAGTTCTCCGCTCGTATGAGAAAAAAAAAGGAAAAAAAATAGAGGAACGAGAAGGAAAAAAGGAGTAAGCGAGGAAAGTAATAAAAAGCACAGACGGCTCGCGCTATCTATACTATGAGAATTTTTTTTCGAAAAGGAGAAAGTCTCTGTACGCGCGCTCGAAAAGAAAAAAAAAAAAATTATAATAACGATTGCCATTATCACTGCTGAACGGTTAGAAGTAGCTCTCCTCTTTATTTCTTTTTTTTTTTTTTTTTTTTTGCTCTTCTTTACATCAATCTCTGTGCGAGCTATTGTTCGGAACATAGTTTCGTCAAATAGCACGAGCGATTTCGTTCTTTATTGTTCGAGAGCTATTAAAAAGTAAAAAAAAAAAAAAAAAAAAAAAAAAAGAAAGAAAGAAAGAAAGAAAGAAGAAAAAAAAGAAACTAGAGGGAAAGAAAGAGAGAATGTAGAAAAGCTATACGCTGAGCATATTTAACGAAGTGGCGCGATATTTTCTATCGAAACAATGGCTTCGCGCGAGATAAAGTTCATGCGTCGAAAAAAAAAAGAAAAAAAAAAAAAAAAAAAAAAAGAAAGCAAAGGGAAAGTACAACGAAACCAAAGCTAATCGATCAAATTTTGTCAAACGTTCCGCTATATACGAGTATGTGATTTTATGACAGAATTTTCGCTTGCACACTTACAAAGTGTCGATTAATAATTTTTAACGAAACGGTTTATCCCGCGTGTTTAAAATTGAACGCAATCGAATTAAATTATTTCTAAAATTTTTCCGTAAACGGATAATATCAATATTATAACGTAAATATGAATAAAATTGTACGTCAATGTGACGTGGAACGCGAATTTCACATGACATGAGATATATTAAATATTTTAAAATATGGCGGTTGTTAAATTTGTTTTAGTTGAACAACGTTTTTCATCCCTAAAGAAAAAGATACATAAACCGGCAATTTCTTTTTATCAAGAGCGCTCGAGATTTTTCATCTGAATTTCAGAGTAAAATTTAAAAGGTTGCTTGATATAACTTTACAAAAACTTTGTAAACTTTTCTTGTTTTTGTTTTTTTTTTTGTTTTTTTGTTTTTTTGTTTTTTTGTTTTTTTATTAAATGGCCGTGATTTATGGTCGATAATAGCTCGCTAATTTATGGTATGATAATAGCTCGCAACTAACTTGTTTAATAAAAAACTGCGAATATTATACTCGTTATTTGTAAATTATTGCACATAAGTTTTAACTTGTTCGTTTAAAGTTTGAGACAATTTTTACAATTGTTTTTGTAAAAATAATTCGGTATTAAATAACAATTAAGTTCTGATTGAAAAATAATGATACATAAGTAACGAGAATTTTATATTGATAAATCAATTGATTACGACGCAAAAATGTATTTAGTTATCTACGTATTTTCGGTAGAAATAAAGCATCTTTTAATTACGAAAAATGTAATAAAGCTGTAACTAGAAATAATATAAAACTTTGAAATATTTGCTTTATAAAACGTTGATTAAAACATTTTAAAAGAATTTTTCACTTGAGTTTCGTCATTTTTTTTTTATAAAAACTCTTTTTAAGTATTAATTTATCAAAGTTAACCGAGATATTAAAAGACAAAGATTTTAATTTCAGCTGGATATTGAAGAGAATCTGCGTTTGTAAATTTTAATCTACTTTTTGATAACATAATAGGTATTCGATGTATGATAATTACAAACCCTTAAAACATAAAAATCAACGAGAGCATACAAAGAAATTCAACGCGTACACGAAAAACTCTGAGGTCAATTTCAGCCAAAATGATTGAACTCTACAAAAGAATTACGCAGTGTGTAACATATAGTAGATCAAAAAAGCCTGTCATCGAAGTCGTTATTCATTTTTTCTTTTTTTGTTTTTTTTTTTTTACATCAAAAAACAAAAACAAAAACAAAAATAAAAAAAAAAACAAAAAAAAAAAACGAATGCAAACTGCAAACGGGTATAGCTCAGTTTTTCAAAAAAATGCAAATTTTCACTACCGGCGTTCGTCCCTCCTCCCCCGTATCGCACACACCCGGTTATACGATTTGGTCAACGGAACGAACGGAAAAACAAATTACGTCGAAAGGAGAAAAATAGAAATGGAAAAAGAGAGAGAAGAGGGGCAAAAAGGATGAAGCTCGTCCTAAAAAGCCTTTGACGCTGTTACGCAAGATTTTAAAAGTTCGCGCGAAGCATTGTACTTTTCGCAACATATTTGCTTACCTTTGTATTTGCTTTCAGCGTTGTCCATTTTATTTTCGTTTCTCGTTCAACTCTCGTCTTTTCTTTTTTTTTTTTCAATTTTCACCCGGTATTCATTGTCGCTCGTTCGTCGAATCCCACAGGAAATTGTGTGTACGCGAGCGGAGCTGCTTTCTCTCTCTTTCTCTTTCTCTCTCTCTCTCTCACCGACTAGTCAGCCCTAGTCTCGCTCGATTTCCGGGGTCTAGAACGGAATGTGCGGGAAAAGGAGCGGCCGATACGAATAAGCCCGAGTCGTATACATAGAGAGGAGGTCAATAGTGGAACAGCAATAACCGACCCGTTCAAATGTGTGTATTCGCGGCAGGCCAAGGGAGAGAGAGAAAGAGAGAGAGAGAGAGAGGGAGAGAACGAGAGAGAACGAGTCTATAATATCCTCGAACTCGCGCGCTCTTTCGCACACCGGACAAAATGAGTGCACTTTTCATAAAAGTGCCACACAGCCGCTGAATGCTCGAGTTGTTCGGATAGGAAGATACGCGAGATCATTTTTTTTTCCTTTTTTTTTTTTTTTTTTTTTTTTTTTAAGAGCTTTTCAAAGGTTTGAATAACACGTGTTGAATATTTTTATTTTTACCGAGGAAAAAAAAAAAATAAATCCTTACGATTTCAGCGACTTTTTTATTAGTTGACTTTCGGTGGATTTGGAAAAAAAATGTCCGATGATATTGAGAAATTTTTTTTTTTTTATTTTTGGTTTTATTATTTGCTTTGTCAATATTTTACTTTCCGAATCGCTCTATTTTTTATTTCAAAACTAATTAAAAATTCGTTTTTTTTAAGGATCACTTGTACGAATTAAAATTTGTTGATTGCTATACAAAACGTTTACAAAGCACGAACGATAATCATGAAAAATGTTGTTTTGAAAACGGTAAATATTACGAATTGTAAAAAAAGCTGTAAGTAACGCAAAATCGTTCCGAAACTATTCATTTCGATTTTCGACAAATTTAAAAAAAAAAAAAAAAATCCAAGCAAAAACATTCAATCGTATCGAAATCAAAATAACATATCGCATTTGTACTCTTTTCATTGGACTCTTTTACATCGAAACCGCAATAAGGTATTCGTTTTATCTTTGCTCCCTTACGCTCGGTGAAATTCTCTCCACAGATGCACGTGTCACCATTTTCCGCGATTTTTTACTTTTTTCTCTCTTATCCTTTCAACTTTTCGCTCATTCCGAGCGAGATATATTCGTCGAAAGGTCGTCGCGGTGACATCTGCGTTTGACTCTGGCTCGATGTAACGATGTGTAAAAGAGAAAGAGGGAAAGGGAGAAGCGGAGAATTATCGTTAGCTGTGTTTCATGATGTGGGCCAGTATCGTTTGACCAAACTGATACTTGACATGGCCGATGTGTCACCTTGGAAAATTTACACGTGTATGGGAAAAGTGTCCCAAGCCTTTGCTGTTTTTGAAAACTAGTAAGCTTTGAATCGTTCAGGATAAAGACTGATTTTGGTGACTTGAGAATTTAAAGAGTGAGGGAGAGATACCAGATTATAATTGAATGTATTCTATGAAGTAAAAACTAATTCGCTAAATATATGGAATATAATTATCGGGTTACAAGTGCTCATTCGTATATTGTTTATAAATTTTTACACTTATTTTTTGTATAATCAATTTTTTTTATTTAACGTTAATTATTTTCATTTTGAGTTTGTTTGACATTTTAAGATGACTGTGATGTTGATATTTTGTATGTTTTTTTTTCTTTATTTTACAATTTTAATGATCACAATTGAAGTTTGATTTTAGTAATAAAAGCAGCATTTATTCGGAATCGGATAAAGCAAAATGAATTGAATTTTAAACGCGAAACGTAATCAAATTTTCCTTTTGTTGTTTTTTGTATTTTTGTATTGATTAAAACTTTTATCAGGTTAAAAGTAAAATTATTTTCGCATGAAATAAAAATTTTAGTAGAATGCGATATTTGAAACAGAAATTTTATCATTGATTTTTTTTTTTTTTTTTTTATATACTTATTAATCGGAAAAAATTCATAACTAACTAATCACGTATGTAATATTGTTTTATGAAAAACATTTTAAATAGAATTATTGTATTATCAAGCAATTATTTTATCACAGCTTTATTTTTCAACGAAAAAAGAATCGTGAACGAAACATCAATTTCGACAAAGCGGAGCGCGTAATTCAAAATATCTTCGGCAATCCGGTCATTTAGCGACACTAGAATCTTTAATCGGAACAGAATGACAATTTATCGTGTACTATAAATTAAATAGACGTTGACCACAAGAATCAAATAGAGATTGCGGTACGAGTGGTTCGGTAAAAATATATATCATCGATGATTGAAATTGCCGTGTGGATGAGCGAAATAAAAAAAAAGGAAGAAGAAAAAAGAAAAAAAAAGAAAAAAAAAAAAAAACAGAGAAATAGAATTTTCAAGCGCTCGCTGCGGTTCTCGACCTTCTGCTATAGCCAATCGATATATTTTCATCCCCTTCCCGAGCCTCGTATCCATCACGAACGATGCATTTTATCCCAGTGCCTCTCTCGTTTTTGTCGCAAAATATTTTAGTACCTTCGGGATGGAGAGTATTAACGAACGACGAGCGCGTGTCCCTTATAGCGTTTTCCCGGGTTTCCTCGAAGAGTCGTACGCGTGCGCGCGTTTTTTTTTTTTTTTTTTTTTTTTTTTCAACGCGTTATTTAAATGGATGGATCCTTTTCTTTTTGTGTTTTATGTCGACGAAATTTTTTTTTTTCTTTCTTTCTCGCTCTTGCGTTGGCGTTGCATACGTCCGTATGAAAGTAGGCTTTTGAATGGAGTTTTTTTTTTTTTTTTTTTTTTTTGAAATGTAGATTTTTCGGCTGATTGGTGGAAGGTAGAAAGGATGAAAGTAGAATAATAAACTAATGGGGTGACGTGTGAATGTCGCGAATGCGCTTCAATTTTTGCTATCTGCAGGCTCTTTTTTCGTACCGAATTTTTTTTTTTTTTTTCTTTTTTCTTATTTTATCGCGTTTTATAATTCTCGACCGAAAATTATATTATTTCAGCGAGTTTGAAATATGATAAATTTATTCGAATCGATACAATCAATTTTTTAATTTTAATTTTAATTTATTATTCTAAGCGTATTGCCATAATAGTTATTATGTTTTTTAATTAATTTTTTAATATATTGAAAAAATATTTTCAATATATTTTAATGAATTTATTTAAAGTTCACACTTTTATCCCAATTATCGTTGTTACATGCGCACAAAATAGCTTCGTTAACGCGCGCGAACATTATTTTATCTTTTGTCGTATTTTTTCGTCTTCGTTTATCATTTTTTGTTCGCTCTTTTCTTGAAGCAGTCGGATAAAAATTCGGTAATAAAGTGTATGTGTGTGTGTGTGTGTATACTCGCGCGATGCGACGCGCGTAGAAAGAACAACAAAGCGCGCGGAGGACGAGCGCGCGCGCACGCGAGCGCCAAGTTTTCCGATAACACTTTTCCGCGCTTACCATGCAAACAAATCAAGAGGCAAGAAGTAAACAAATCAAGTTCCGCGTCCTCTTTCCTTCTCTCTTTATCGTACCGAGAAGCAAACTTTCCTCTCATTTTCTTTGTCCCCCTTTCTCATTCTCGTCGAGTTTTCTCGTATTAATGAGCGCTCGGACGGAAAAAAAAAATCACTTTTCAATCGCTTGGCCGAGATGACGAGAGCGAGTTCAACGCACCGCGCGCATTGTAATTATCGTCGGGAGCGCCGCTGCTCTCCTTCGCTTTCCTACCCTGCGCCAACTTTTTCCCACGGTGCCGAGCCGACGATATTTCCCTCGGGAGTTTCTGTGCAGACATAAAAGACAACGGTGTACCGAACTTTCTAGCCCTGTACCGATCGTTAGTCGCTTTGACATCGGTGCCGATGGTAGAACATGTTATACCTGTACTCCGTCGTTCAGCGATGTTATAATATTTCATGATTTTTTTTAAACGCGGTTGTTTTTTTTTTTTTTTTTTTTTAATTTTTTTCAGTAATTGTTATTTAAATAAAAACATTTTTCTTTCTTGAATGTAATAAATCAAATTGGATTTTTAAATTGGAAATTTTTCCTCGTTTTCGTCGTAAAAGAGCCAAGTTCTTTTATATAAAATAAATTTTTAACAACGTTGACTTTGAAACAAAAAAAAAAAAAAAATATTTAATATCATGCTTGATTTTCAATTCTCATTGGGAATAAATTTATTTGAAATTAATTTACACGATAAAAATCACATAATATATAATATATCTAATTACATCAGCCACTGTAAGCGCAGCTTAATCGGTAAAGTTAAAATTTCGATTTCAAACTCGTTCAGCCGTACAATTAAGTCGAAATAAAGGTGTAATTACGGTCGCGCGTTACTTTTTCATTAATCGGCAATCGCATCATTCGCGCTCGATCATTACAAGCGATAAAAACGATCAACCGCAAATAACTTTCGACGCGCGGATGCTGCAGCCGACTCACTTCGAGTACCTCGTAAAAGCCGCATCTTTTCGAATACCGCTCGATTCCTCTTTCTCTGGCTTTTCTCGCAATTGTCAGCGATGAATGGGCCTAACGCGTCGTTAAACATTTTCAATAGTTCCTCGCAAGTACACACATACACACACGCTCGCAAGGATATGTATACGTATAATGCACGTACACTCGGTACGTTTAATCTCGAAGCTCGCGCCGCGATGGGACATCGATAAATTGTACTTAATAAAGTGCACTTCAAACGCGAACAAAGGAGAATAGAATAGATGTATATATATATATATATATATCGCGTGCATGTAGTTTTGGGCTTGGGGAAGCCCGCGAGTTTCTCGGCTGTATTATAACCTCGAAAACGTAACGATCGCGAGCCGATACACGTGAGCTCTTCTTCCACTTTCATTCTTCTTAATAAACTCTAACGAGCCATCATTTTCAACGAGATTATAAAAAATAATAGTCAAAAATTTTCCCGAATTCCGGAAGTACGCGCGATTATTTAATGTAGTTGTAAAAGATATTGAACGTATTCAAATTATATGCTTTGTTATGCTTTATCTCATTTGTTCTTTATTGTGATGCTGAAAGATTTTTTATTTACCGTCCGATAAACAAAATCGTATACCTCGCGTTTGCATTATTTTTTTATATAAAAAACTAAAGCTTTGTAAATTGTTAAAGAGTTTTGTAAAAGAGCATACGGAGATGAATAGTTATAAGTTTTTTCTTTTACGAGCTTTCTAATTGAAGGTCGTTCGGTGTCGTAGAAATGTTAACTACGCAGTAATTTATTATGCGCAATGGCTAGACATTATTTTTTCACGCTTAAAGACTCGTTATTATGAGATGATCTTTACTTGCTTGAGTTTTAATGTAAACGAATTCATTTTTTACGAATTCGCGTCGAGACTAACTGTTTTTAGATAAATTTAATCTTTTACATTGTATCTATAAATAACGTTCAACGGTTATTTCATTGACCGTATCTGTTTCAGTTATTTAATATTAATTTGTAGTTAATATAAACAATTGATCATACATACATTATCAATTTTACTACGTATAGTCTATATTCAATTGATATAAATAATAAAACATAGTTTATTAATAAACGATACACTGCTAAAATCATAAATACGCAAACTGATCCATAATAATAATTAAGACATCCTTATAGACGATATACGTATAAGATTAGCGATTTAATTGGGAAATAAAATTAAACCTGACACGCTTAATTCTGCAGAGAATTGATAAACGGCTTTTTTGTGCGAGCGACGCTCGCGAAGCAAAAAAGAAACCGTCTCATGCATAAATCAAGCGGGGTCGTCGCGTCGATAGAGAATGAGAGAGAGAGAGAGAGAGAGAGAGTGAGAGAAAGAGCTAGCAATTTCATCATTTACAGACGCGGCCTTAAATAAATCCGATCGCGGTGAAATCCACTGGTTACTCTCGTTTTACTTCTTCTTTTCACTTTTTTTTTTTTTTTTTTTTCAATCGCACGTAAACGAAACGATGAAATAAAAGTGTGGAACGCTAACAGCCGTCGAAAAAATATGCCTTTTCATATATCGAACCTTGAATCAAAATAGTTTTTCGCACTCTATTTATTCGGACGAATTATGGTGTAATACACGGGTTGTTCGACCGTTGTTTATGCGGGAGATTCTGGTTTCGCGGGAAATAAAAAAAAAAGGGAAAATAAAACGCGTACGCGTAGGCGCACGTGGGAAATTGAATTTTTGAATGTGGAGAAACGAATGGAAGCGAAAAAGATATAAGATAAACCGGAAAAACCTATAGCAAGATATATTGACGAAATGAGCGAAGAAACGGCGCAAAAATTGGAAAAAATGGACTGTAGAAACAAAAAATAAATACAATATATACACGTATATAAATCAATCGAAGCGGCTATTTGAATCACGTTTGTGATTAAGTGTAAAAAGAAAATAAGAGAGTCCAGAGTAGAGAATAAACTAATGTGCAGGTATATAGAAGCAAAAGAGAAAGAAAGAGGGAAAATTAAAAAATGAAAATAAGAAAGCAAAGGGAAAAACAAAGCGAGGGAAAGAAAAAATAACAACATACAAATATAAGTATAGATATATACGTATGTGTGTGTATGAGTGTAATAAAGAGAGAGAGAGAGTTCAGGGTGCAGCGAAAAGAGTATATAAACGTGAAAAAGAACGCGACGACCCTTTCGCCGATACGGAAAATTACGCGGTGCGCATATTTCGCATGCTTCTCTTTCTCGCAGTGTCCCGTGTGCACAGAGAAGTGAGAACGAGCGAGAAAGAGAGAGAGAGAGAGAGAGAGCTTATTAATAATTATAACAATAACATCGAAGTCTCGAAGCCTTTAGAAATTTATTTTTAAACCAGCGACTCTTTCTCGCTCACTCGGCTCTTGTTGATCATTTTCTCCTTATCCCAGCCACTACTCGCTTTCTCTCTCTTTCTCTCTCTCTCTCTCTCTCTCTTTCTCTTTTTATCTCTCTCTCTCTCTCTCTCTCTCTCTCTTTCTCTTTTTCTCTCTCTTTCTCTCTTACTCTCTTACTAGCTTTCTCTCTTTCTCTTCGTTCCTTCCTTCCTTACCGCTGCCGCTGTTACCGTCGCTACCAGTGCTGACCCAATTTCTCCCTTGCATCGCCAAGCGTGCGAGCGCGCGCAACGTCGACTACTACGACAACGGCGAGCGATAGAAACAGAGAGAGAGAGAGAGAGAGAGAGAGAAGGAGAGGGAGAGAGCAAGAGAGAGCATAAAATATGGACTGCGCCGTGACTTGCTATGCTACGTATACGAGGCGATGAGGTTCTCTGTGAAGCCGGTTTTTTCACCTATCGCCCGAAGAGAGTACGAGAGAGACAAAAAGTAGATGTGTATATAGCGAAGAAAACGAGCAAGAGCGAGCGAGAGAGATGACGCGAAACAAAAGAGAGCGAGAGGAAAGGAAGGTGGGTCTATGAGAAACTGCGGTTTATAAGCGAAAGCCTTATCACTTTTCTTGAAGAATAATTAGGCTGGATTAAGTATTTTGCGGCGCGATATCTCGTCGTGAGAATTAGTAACGAAAGTCTTACTCGGGAAAGTTTTGGCAATGCTCCTTTACATCATTTTAATTAGTTTAAAGGTAAATTAAGACTTTGAATGCATTCACGCGATACTATTTGGAAAAAAAATTAACGGGATGAAGTCAACTGAACTAAAAAAATTTCAAGAATACGAGTACATGTACATTAAGATGTTTAAAAAAAAAGAAATAATAGTGAATGTAAAAAAAGAAATCTTCTTTTCATCGTTAATATATTGTATAGAATTATCTTTTTATAAACAAGTTTTTACTACGATACAGTCAACATTATTTCATTTTATTTTAACGTAAACAGTAAATACACGCATCAGTAGATTTTAAGTGGAACGAATATATAAATAGTCAGCCAATGATGTTTTGTAAATATTTTTGCAAAACTGTAAATACTAATTTAAAACTTAAAAATGGAATAACTGCCTCAATCAGAGTGAAATAGATTCAAAATAAATTAAGAAGTTACCTGATTAAAATCTTTATTTAACGGTGTATCCTTTGAATTCCATTTAGTGAGTTTGTTCTGGAAAGAAAAACATATTTCAGATTAATTTTTATACATAAATATTATTTATAAAAATAAATAAATTTTACAAGACGAAGCTTTTTTAAAATTTATATTTTACGTGTAAGTTTTCAAAATTCAATAATTAAAACGTAACTATGGAAGACTTTAATACGATGGTGAAATAAGACTTTTCATTCTTTCCGCATAGATATATATGTATTTTAAAATGCACTTATTACCCGGCTCAAGATCGCGGCTTTAGGGCAACCGAAACGGTGTAAAGAAACTACTAAATAAACGTACTAGATACTGATCCGCAAAGGATTAAGTCAAAGAGACTCTTTGGATTCCAAGGAGCTGTATAAGTTGACTACGCGCACGTATGTATATGTATGCTTGAGTGGGTTTAGTTTTTACGGATTAACGATGCCCTTGACTCTGTCAAGACTCTTTCTCTCGCTTTCCCTTTTTTTTTTTTTTTTTTTTTTTTCTTTAATTTTTTTACATGGTCCGAGGAAGCGATGATTTCATTGCAAATGAAAAAAAAAAAAAACAATTAAGAAAAATAGCCTTTGTTTTTTTTGTTTAAAAAATGTATAAACAGTGTAATAAATGAAAAAATTATTTCTCCATGCTCCATTTTTCTTTTATTTTCTTTTTTATTTCTTCACTCGAGTGGGTGGTATTTTCAGAGAATTTTCAAGAGTTCTTTTTAAAGAAGCTTTTTTTTTCAATTTTGTATTTCCAAGACGATTTTTCTCTTCATGCTTAAAAACACTCACAACACGAATGAATTATTATATTCGATGTTTAGGACAAAAACTTTTAATTGTACCTTTACCGTTATATGGCTAGATTTATCAATTTGAATGCTTTCAATCAACATCGTTTTAAAAAAATGCTCTGAATCTCACGAACGAAAGGGAGGGAACAGAAGAAGTCAGAGAAAATAAGAGAGAGAGAGAGAGAGAGAGAGAGACACAGAGAGAGAAAGAAAGGGAAAGAGAGATGAATAACAACAAAAGAAAAAAAAAAAAATTGATAGAGTAAGGGATCGAGATCATTCTCATCAGCCTCAAAAATTTCTGTGGGTATTAGCGTTGCCTAAGATTTCGTATTCTCAGCTTTAAAGCTCGGAACGCGCAGTGCCTTCTTAAAATTCACCCTCCGGAAACGCGGCCTTGCGGTTCCGCTTGCTTCTCTCTCTCTGTCTCTCTCTCTCTCTCTCTCTCTCTCTTTTTATTTTATTCCGCATGCCCTTACCACCCTGGCCGCTCTTTTCCTCCTACTGCCGCGTGCGCGCCTATCTTACATTCGCTTTTCGTCCACCCACGATCTTTTTTTCTCTCGTTCCATCTGCGCGTGGGTGGCGTATGTTTCTTCTTTTTCTTCTTCTTTTTATTTCTACTTCGTTTCTTTTTTTTTCTTCTTCAACTTTTTGTCTTTTTTTTTTTTCTTTCAGATAAGCGCTGTTTTTCTTTTTGCCGCGTGGTTCCTCATTTTTCTCATTCCCATTTTTTCCTTTTTTTTTTTTCACTTACTTGGCGGGGTGGCACTTGACGATTCTTCGTTGATGCTTTCGCTATTAAGAGACTGCACCGTTAATTATAAAAAAAAAAAAAAAAAAAAAAAAAAAAGAAGAAAAAAAGAAAAAAAGAAAATGGAAGTTGGAAGTTACATAATGGACTCGGAATGAATTACGCTCTTGAATATTTTTCTATTGAGTTTAAGAAATATTTTATCAGAGTAATGATTATTTTAGACCGACTTTTTAAAAAAAACTAAATCGATCAACGTCGTATATTAATATTTATAAAATTTCAACCAACTACAGGTTTGATTGAATTTAATTTTACTTTAATAAAATTTACTTTCTTTTCATTAGTTAGATATAAATTTTATAACTTGCTTCGCAATTTGAATAAATACAAAAAGAATAAACGCTACACGCATTGATTTATTTAAAAAGATACGTTGACTTTGATACGCTTATTACAAAAATCAATAGTGTAATAACGATAAAAGCAATTTATAATGTAAAATATTTATTATATGCAAAATAAAAACAAACAAGCGAGTTTCTCTTGAATGTTTTGATGTGCATGAAAAGTTGCATGCCTAGAATAATAGCGTATTAGAAAGTTGAGTAATTCGATCGATATTGTTATATAGGTGTTAGTAAATGTATAAGTAAACATTAGAATTTTGTAGAGATATTTAAGATATACTTATATATAATATAAAATTAGTTTTGCATGATTTTTAATTCGAGAACTTGAACCACTTCTATATATCATAATTCTCTTTTCAGGACGAGAAAAATCAGCTCCTCATCACGAATCTTTGGTTAAAGTTGGTGAGTTTATTTTCTTTTTCTATATAATCTAAAATTACATTTCCAAATAGTTTTATTTTTTAATACGAGTGAAAAATGCAGTTAAATACGAGTAAATCGATCATAAAACTGAAGATTTAATTTTATAACCTAGATAATTATCTTTGCATTGATACGATACAAATAAAATGTTTTTCCTATTTATGGTGCTTTATTTCATTATATCAAATTCTTATAAACTGTGAAATTTTCTATATCGGTAAAAAAATTGTTTATTATTAATCCTAAAAACAATCATTCAAAAGTAACAACCAATACATTACTTATCTAAAGTGAAACATGCCTGTATGTGTTATAGGATATTGAACAGTACTTGAAGTGATATAAATTTTTAATATTACGATTGGAATGTAAAAACTCAGAGCTTTTTGAAATACGTATATATTATGTATGACATATAAGTAATCAATGTTACAATATAAATTGTTACGTAAAATTTAATTAAAAATACTATTCTGTACTTGTAGAGATGAAAAATGAATTATACGAAATTCGTTTCAATACGAAAAATAAGTCGATTATAGAATTTTAATTATTCATTCTCGTTCATTAATATTATTAAATAAATATAAATTTGAATAGAATAAAAACAATTTATTGTTAATATTACCGGTGCAAAAATGATGTAAAGAAATGTATGTTTCTTATAATTTTAAAACAAACAATATATTCCACAAAACTGTAGTAGCTTTAGAAGTTAATATTTAATAAAAATGTTAGGTTACTCGTACTATACTTTGCAAAAGTTTACAAACAAACTAAAAGTTATCGTAATAATATTGTTATGAAAGTCTGATGTGCTGTAAAGATCATGTCAAAATGTTAAACTTTCGGAAAATTTTATTCACAGCCATGGTATAGCTAATACTAAATAACGGTTTTTCAAGAAAAGTAGCCAAAAGTTTTTTTTTTTTTTTTTTTTTATTTTAAAAGCGGCTCTTCGACAAACTAGTTCGTAGTATATTTATATAACAACTTCTGTAATTTTCTTATTCAACAATTCATAAAAATTTTCTTCTTAAAAGGTACTTAAATGAAAAATCGATAGTTTTAACTTTTTATTATTTAAAAGAAAAATAAATAATTAAAACGTTAATTTTTTTAGCATCGGTTTAATTTTTAACTTTTTTAATACGCAATTTGTTAATTAATTTGTTTTAAATTATAAACAATGATTCCGATAAACATAGATTAAAACAAATACGTTAAAGATTATAGCTTAATAAAAATATAATCACCAATGTTTTCAATTTTTTCCACGAGATTAAAAATTGCAATTTTCTTATGAGCTAGATAAAGCTCGATATCTTGATAAGTTTAATATCAAAAGAGAATGAACACATTTTCTTTTATTTTTATTTTATTTTATTTTTTTCTTTTCAAACAAAAGTAATTAAAAAAGATGAATAAAAAAAAAAAAGAAAAACAAAAACAAAAAACGTATAAAGGAATAAGAAGTAGTAATTTAAAAAAAGCATTCGTGAGATCTGCAGCGAAAGGACATAAACGAGGATAAGAAAGGTACGCTGAAAAAAAAAAAAAAAAAAAAAAAAAAAACGAAAGAAAGTTAAAGGAAAATAGCTTGTCGCGAATTTGATAAAATTTTAGCAAAGAGCCAAGGGACAGGGCGTCCCAACGGCGCGCGAATGTTAGGGAGGTACATGTCCGGGGCACGTTTACGATGTCGCGAGAGGTCGTAAAACTGCGCGCGGGAATGCGGTGCCAGCGACGTCGAGAACGCCGGGTGGGCGTGCACACGAGCTGCCCTACGCGTGTATATATATATATATATATATATACGTATAAATAGACTTGTGTGTATAAACGTGCACGCACACGTAAACGGACATGGGGCCGCGCGTGCGTGTGTGTATATGTACATACATATATACGTGTGTAGCTGTTCGATCGCGATTAGGATTCCTCGAGTTCTCCGTAGCAGCTGCAGCCACTGGCGATGTAATCGAAATCGCTGGGATTCCCGATTGGCGCACTGCAGCAGCAGCGTTGCTCCTTCCAGTCGTGCCGGAAGTGCGGCAACTGTTTAAAACGTTCGTGCCGTTGGTGCTGCTGCAGCAGCTGAAAAACCGGAAAAGTGACGCGCTGGTAGGGGAAGAGCGGTTTAACGTCTACGGTGAAACGCGCTAGCGATGTTTCGAGAGAGAGAGAGAGAGAGAGAGAGAGAGAGAGAGATGAGGAAGATGAGGTAATGGGAGAGGGAGAGGGGAAAGGAGGAGGTGGAGGAGGGAAGGAGAAAGACTAACCGACGACTGCTGGAGATATGGGCCACGGTAAATTCTTTTTCCTTTTTCGGGAGGATTTCGGATGTTATATTGTGGTAAAAACTTGGCATGTGTGTTCCCTTAATTTCGTTAAAGGTTTACTCGCCGTTATTAACTTATTTTAGATGGTACGGATGCAATCTAGTGGATATTTTTCGAGAATTTATTTGGAAGACTTCTTCTCTCTCTCTCTTTGTTTTTTTTTTTTTTTTTTCTTTTTTTCTTACAATTCATGGAACGGATTATTTTAAATGTAAAATCGTAAACGAGAAAATAAGCGTAAAGAATATTCAATTTTTTATAATATTTTTAATTTTCAATTATAAAATACGACAGTATATAGTAAAATTAATAGTTATAATTTTGTTCCTATAATTAATTGAAAAAGATTTAATTAGTTATTATATAACAGAATCATTGCTATTTTAATAATATTGAGTATGCGTGTAATTATGCTTACGTATTAACATAAGTGGATACAATGCGAGTGCGGTCAGACAATCAATATGTGCCAATATACCTAATTTGATTAGTTGATTTTATGGTAATGATTCTAAGAATGCAATACTTTTCGAAAAAAAATTCATTCACTCATATTAAAAAAAAACAATCCATTGAAATTAATTAATAAAGTTTTGTTTATAAACAAAAGTGTTATAAATTCTCAATAAAAAATTTTTATTTTTTCACATCCATATATAAAATTTAAGCGATAATTTATTTTAATTTAAAAGAATTTTTTCAATTTTATTAAAATGTTTGCTTAATTAAAAAAATAATTGAAAATTTTTCAATATGTGTAAAGGTATCATAAGGTTCTTTAAATCTTGTTTCTATATCACTTTAACATAAAACTTTTCATTGAAAGTTGAAATTAAAAAGACATGGAAAGATTCAATTTCAATCGGGTGTGATTGGATTCTGCAATATATGAATTACTTTTATCGCTTTGTAAAATTCTTTACTTAAGAACAATTTTTTTTTTTTTTTTTTTGTGTGGTTAGATGGTCCTTTATACATTTTTAAAAGGAAATTAAAATAAATTATATTTGTTTTATTAAAGTATTTATTTATCCAGAATAAAAAAAAAAAACATAAATTATCAATTAGAAATTCATAATATGAAAAAGTAAGATAAATGTACATTTAATTAAACAAGTTGCAATAAGATATGATAATATATTATAAAATGATGCAACTAATATAATAATAAATTAATATTGGATTCTAATGATTCAATAAATATTTAATTTGGTTCTCCGTTATTAATATTAATAAAATATTATGTTCAAATTATGCATTGCGCTTAAGCTACTAAAATCAAAAATGATTAAATGTGCTTAAAAAATTTGTATTCAAATGCGATTTAAAACTAATGAATAAAATATGAGATTAAAAGAAAATAATTTTAGCAAATCGCAAACGGCAACATTCAACTGTTTCACTCGATTAGCTTGTAATCTTTATAAAGCGCAATGTTTATTTGTTGAAGAAATCAAAAGGAATAGCGGAGAAGTAAATTGTAGGAAATTTCACAGTTGACTCCAGGAGTTTACGAACTCGACTTGCTCTCAAGAGGTCTAGGCGTACTTGTGTCTGCTCCCGAGCCCCGAGTACATTTAACTCGGTCCTCCTTTTGCCCCCTTCTCCCTACTTCCTCGATTCCCTCGTCTAAGGTAACGAGCTTGTAATGTAAAATCGACATTTCCTTCACAGGAATGGAACGACGTTAACATGATGTGGGACCCTTCCAAGTATGGGAATGTTCGGGACTTGAGGATACCGCCGCATCGGCTCTGGAAGCCCGACGTTCTCATGTACAATAGGTGAGTAGTTTGTTGTTGCTCTTTTTTCTCTCACCTCTTCTTCTTCTCCTTCTTCTTCTTTTTTTTTTTTTTTTTTCTTTTATCACTCCGCGCGCAATCCACTTTGCCGACTTTGTTTTATACACCCGCGGCTTTATTCACGCAAGAGTAAGAGAGAGAGAGACAGATAGAGCGCGCGTTTTTTAAGGAGAGACAAAAAAGAAAAGAAATTGGGAGACTCGCGCGTGAATATTCATGTCGTATCTTGAGAGACGGCTAAGAGCGAAAATAAGAGCGAGGAACAGGGCTAACAAAAAAAAAAAAACCGACAGAAGCTGGAAAAAAAAAGGAAAGAAGAGAAAGCGATCCCATCCCATTTTTTAATATTTATGGAAGCTTTGAACGAGTCCGTCAACCTGCATAGATGTGCGTGTGCTTAAAAGCTTCGATGAGATATCTCACAGGTACATTTACGCAATATATATGTATAAATAAATTGTTTGAGACTCGTACTTGCCTTCCGCGCACCTTTATTACACGCGCATAAATATATGCATGCGCGAACGAACGGGGATTTGCAAATTTGAAAACGGGCCGCTCGTTATCTATTCAAACGTTGATTTATAATGGGAGAATTAGCCGGCGACGTTTCCACGTAACATTTATCGCGAATTCACGCACGCGTTTGAATAAAAACTCGAGAGAGATCGAGCAGCGCGAAAAATGCGTCTACGCCACGCATCTGTCTCCTTTCCTTTTTCCAATCGCTGAAGCTCAACGTCGGGGGATTTCTTTTATGCCGAAGCGTTCCCTTTTGGCAATATATATTATGCATGTAATAAAATGTATGTATCGATTATGTCTAGTTTGAGCGATAAATAAAATAACGATGGAAAATTTACGAATATTGACTTTGAAAGCCTTTTATACTTTTGTTTAGATTATTTGAAATTTTTCGTTCTCAATACTTCATTTGCTACCGAATATTTTACGATTGTCGAGTGAATTTCATATAAAACTATTTTAAATATTTTTATTTGCTGAAACGACTAAATTTTCAATGCTCTGAAAACTTTTTTTCCATCGATTGAAAAATTCGAATCTTTTTACATTTATAAATTTGTAAAAATTATCAATAATAAATTCAAGAATCAATGCAGAATTTTGTGCTTATTTAATAACAACAAATTTTTATTTTTAATTGCGTTTAAAATACTTATGTTTATAATAATTAGTATTTAAACAATGTAATTACAATTTAATTAAATTAACAATGCAATAAATTATTAAAGTTTAATAAAAATTTACTTTTTAATTTTCAATAGTTTTATTAAACAAAAAAAGTATTAAATATATAATATCAGTAAAAGCAGGGAGCTTGAATTTTGAATCAAAACTGATAATATTTCTGTTGAAAGTTTAACGTCGTTTAACATCCTCCGATAGAATTGGTTCTAAACTATTCATGAAAAATCACCAGAAACTAAGCTCCGCCCGATAAAGTTTCATATTCTGTATATACCAATCAAAAGAAACGAAACGTGAAATCTCCTCGTCAGTTTCTCTTCATTTTCTGCAAAATTGCATTTTTACCTTCGGCTCTACTCGCTTATATGCTCTTCGAGGTGTCTCTCTCACCGTCCATTAACTTCGCTCTCGCATTTTTCTCGTTTTTCTTCGATGAAAAAAAAAAAAAAAAAAAAAAATTTGCATTGGTCCTACCCGTCACGGAAAATATCGATATGTAAGTCACTTAAAATTATGGGCAAGTTTTTCAAGCGAGGGGAAAGAATAATTTAAGTTTTAGGCCTGTATAATTTTTGGTTAGGATTTTAAAAAAAGTCAAGTCGATGAAGCTTTGCAAATCATTTTTTTTCTTTCTTCTTTTTACAAATGACATGTAATCAACTCCGTTATTAAAAATTATGTATTAAAAATCAGATGTTTAATTTATTCCGAGAGTTTAATTTTAATTCAGTATTAATTATATATTTTTATTATCAAAGTAGAAATAAGAATTCAAACTTCGACTTTAATTTCAGTTTTTTTTTTTATGCAACATTTTTTTTCAATTTCATTTAATGAAAAACTTACTTTTTTTTTTTTTTTTATTCTAAATAATAATCAACAAAAAAATGCTCGACGTTGATTGCAAATAGTTTTCAAAATCAAGTTTTAATTCGGCTTAAAACGAATTACGTAGAACACGCATCCGTTGACTTATAAACGTATGTCATTATTGATATTAAATTTTAAAAGTTTATTATTGTGCACGAAATAATGTTGTGAACTTTAAAATGTTTCCGACTTTACTTGCGTAAGTTTTCATCTTTGATCTAGACCGCAGTTGTAATAAAATGGAATCTTAAGTGCAATCTAGTAATGGATAAATTTTCTTGAAATTGAAAATATTTCCTTTCATAAATTTAATGTAAGAAGATATTATTTTTTTTTTATTTTTGGAGTACAGCACAAAATGATACTTTTAAAAATTAATTTAAATGCTTTTTAAAATATTGTAAACGTAAATTTTTTTTTTTTTAAATCGGACACCTGTAATGTCGGTTAGATCGTTTACTGCAGACTATGCATTTACCTTAATAAATTTACTTTTTATGATCTTTTTCTTAAATGCTTTTATAAAAATCGATATATTTAATATTAATAAAAATCACCAGATAAAATTTAGGATCTTTTTCTTTTATATAAATTATACTTTTTACAATTTTTCACAAGTTCAAGGCTCGTTTGTATTTAACCATCATATATCCAAGATGTGTAAGCAGAAAACTCGACGTCCAACGTCGAAAATTTTCCGACAATAACTCAAGCGAAGAAGCTAGTGTGCGAGAGAGAGAGAAAGAGAGAGAGAGAGAGAGAGAGAGAGAGAGAGAAGGAAAGAAAGAAAAAATGTAAAGCAAAAGATCGAGATCTCTGAAAATTTCGGAAATTCGAGGGGAAAATATCGCGCTTCTTTTCACTTCCCGTAAATTCTTAGCGTCGCAACATCGTAAACTCATTCGAGTAACGACGCGTCTGCGTAAGCTTAGAAAATGTTATTACAAGTGTGGAGCAAAAAAAGGTGTCGAAAATGGATAATGTACTTTTTTTTTTTATAAATGGTACAAAGCGTCCGACGACTCGAAACGCATAAGGAAAAATACCGGAGAATACTGAAATAGAGTATGCAAATATTTGGATATCAATTTTCTCTAATCGTTTGAATGATATTTGAGATTTACTATTTATACTGGGAATTCCTTAAAGCTATTCTATACATACATATATGTATATATTTTCAAGCGGAGTAAGAATATGATAATTTTTATGGTAAATCAACATATGTCGCCTATATGACGTTAATAAACGCAAGAATCTTATATTTATTAAATAAAACGTAAATAAATCAAGTAAAGTAATCAATCATTTAAAAAATAAAAATAAAAGTGCCTTTCTTTTAAGGTAAACAAATAACCAGATATTTTTAACCTTTATCCGCTTTTATTATTTATGTATGGAAACAGCGTATTTTGAACGAGTTATGTGAGCTATTTTCTCAGGAGCGCTAAAAGATTTCCCTTGTGATGGTATGAAAAATCTTCTACATATTCCTATATATAGTCGTATCTTTCATCTATTCATTTTTCTAGGTTAATTTAATTTCAAGTCCTTTAAAAATATATAAATTTTTTATACGTATAATACAGAATTCATCCTTTACAAATTTGTTTTATTCGTTTTTCACAATATTGAAGAAAAAAAAGTTTAAAAAAAATGTTTATTAAGCGGATGATTTTTCCTTATTTAGCTAAAATATGATATTAATATTTTATCTTACAAAACGTAAACGCATTAACTTTACTTTTGTTTGAATGGAGATCTGAGTCGTTTATATTATAAATATATAATACAAGGTTTTTTTCATACTACTAACATTATTCATTAACTTTTATAAATAATTTATATGGAGTCTTTTACGAAGGTATTATTAAGTCCCAAGTGTATATTTAAATAACTAATTATAGTATTTTATGTAGAAATATGACAATTCTGTATTCTTTGGAAAAAATTACTTGCAAAAAAATTAATATATTAAAGTAGCGCATATAAGCTTCAAAGGATCATTCAGAAATTAATTAATTCGAGGATATAATATACCCATGAAAGCCGAGGATCTTTTTCTTCTTTGTGTGCAGTATTCTCTGATCTCGTTTTTCTCCCACCCCATTCTTCTTTATATTCTTTCTTTTTCGATTTCTCCTTTCATGCCTTCTCTGTGCCCGGTAACTCGGCTATTCGGACACTGCGCATCTTAGCGGATACTCTATAAGCCAATGCGTCGAGCAAGATTTTTTATGACGAAATATAAAGGCACGGCACTCGAAGTATCGATAAGTTTATCTCGAATACCCATCGATCTTAGACTCTTTCTATTTATGACTCGGGATAATTTGCCAAACGGGCCTTTTGCATTCATCGCACAAGCGACTTATTTTTTTTAACAATCATGTGCCACGTCCCGATACGCAGAACGATCGTCTTCGTAGCCGAAAATTCCATAACTCGTAAGCCAAAGTAGAGAGGACTAACATTCCTTAATATTCCTTACGAATTTCATTTCGATCATCCGTCGGGGCTTGATTTCGACTCGGTAACGAGACGGTGTTTAGCTAGCGAGCGCTTTCTCGTCGCGGTTAATTTTTCCTTCTATATCCTTCTCCTTACGGATCTCGGTTTCAGGGTTTAAAAATCTCGAAAGTTTTTTACCGCTTGGTAAAAAGCCCCTCTCTCTTTTGGGCCAGCAAAACCGGTAGATGCGTGGCTTAGCGCGAACGGGAAAACGGGCGAGCCTCGACGGCGAAAGACGGGATCGAGGTCAATTAGCGCGAGCGAATATTCAAGGTTGGAAAAGCGGATGAGCATGAGAGCATTAGAATTAAAATAATCTGCGTTTATTAACTGCGAATTATTGACGAAAAATTTAATTTGAGTAAATAAGTATCGCAATTAATCAAGTCAATAAACGATAAATTTATAAAATATCATTCGTTAATATTTCGTTAGGTCTATGGTGAAATTTCAATAGCCAAGCTTGGATTATTAAAGCATGATTTAAAAATTTATCATTGCAAAGCTACCGATAATAAATATTTCCTTATTTATTTCGCGAGCCACTTTAAAAATTTACCGTATCACATAACTTATTGTCAGAGTAACGCGATGCACTTTAATTTTGCATCCTTCTCCTCATATTTCGCGTCGTGAAAAATTTTAAAATTCAGTATATCAGCTTATAAAGTATCTGCTTTTTATCTATTTCTTTAAAAGTAAATTCAAGTCGAAATGGTCGAATTTGCGTATAATGTCTTGGCGCGCGTACGACACACCAGGACGCACACGAAAAGTTGGTAAGAAAATTCAAAGTGCTTTGTTCGTAAGGTTTATGAACTGTAAATGGAAGCAGAAGCAAAACCACGAAAGCTTATAGGAATCGTTAGAAGTATTATGCGGAATTCTCGGTCCCTTTTTTGTTTTACCTAACATCCCGAGCGAATCGTAGAAACTGGAAGCGAGTTTCCACTCGATCATTTTTCTTACTTTTAATCGCGCTTCTGAACGCACGCTTTGTTACAATCCTTTTTAAATGTCAAAACGAGTAAGTTAGGAGCAAGAATATTAAAGCTCGCGTGACGTTGTATCGCGATGCGTGTTCTTCAATTACGTCTTAAGGTTTATCAAGGTACGCTCGATAGAGTTATTTTTATGTTTGCGCTCAACTCGCGTCGATAAACTTTAAAGGGCTCGCGTGCGCAAAGATTGCTCGTTGTCATGTGTTGGGTAAAATTTATGCGGTCTGTTATATTTTTTAAATAGTGCAAGAGTACAATTTCTTATTAATTTTATTATTAAATTTTCAAGTTTTAATATCGGTTTTTAATAAAGCTTTGATATAAATTTAATTGATTTAAAGTCGTTATTGAAATATACTTCTTAATAATATGAAATGCAATAAATTTTTAATAAAATTCTTCTAATTTTTTCGTACAATATCATGAAATTAATAAATTAAAAACGATAACATATGCCGTTTATTAAATTTATCAAAATAACAATTGATTAAACAAAATTCTTTTGAGTATATTTTAATTTTATTTTTTTTATTTCTTTTTTTTTTATCAGCTTTGTATTTTAATAGCATTTTTTTAAATAGTGCGCGATGATAAAGAATCCATTTTGAAATAAAATATTTCAATCTAAAAGCTATAATTTTAAAAGTTATTTCCGATATAGATTTATTAAAAAAACCGACGATTAACGAATAGTAAAAAATAAATCTAAAACGTCGTTAAAACTATTATATTACGAAGCAAAATTCATCTTTGTATTAAAAAAATTGCCGAGATTTTTGCTCTCGTTGTGTCTTTGTGCGGTGAAAGGATCGAAAAGAAGAAATAGGAAAGGGACAGGTAAAGAGAAGAAAAAAAAAAATAAGGAAGTCATTTTTGTGCAAGTAGAATAGTAATGAGTTATATGTTAAAGTATATTTCGCGAGACGAAGGCAGACGAAGTCAGAAAGAGGAAGAAAGACATAATGTGCAATTTATTTAAGAGGGAACAAAAAGAAAGGAAAGAGCGACAAAAATAGACAAGTGCGTGTGTATGAGAGAGGAAAGAAGAGCAAGAAGAGTTAATATGCATAGAAAAAGAGCGAAGAGAAGAGAGTCGAGCTATAAAATGCGCGCAGAAATCCGCGCTCACTCTCTCTCTCTCTCTCTCTTTCTTTTACTCTCTCACACATACACGCTCTTTTTCTATCTTTCAACGTTTCAGCACGAGCTTAGAGAGAGGCGCGTGCGCAGCTACAAGATTTACGTGGCCGAAGCCAGCAGCGGTAGCAACCAGCGCAAATTCGCCCTCTTCCTACTTCCCTTCTTCTTTCGCTCTTTCTATTTGCTCGCTACGGACGAAACGTGCCGAGAAATAAGAAGCGCGGCTTCGGTCGCGCACGAATAAGAGATGGACGGGGTTAGAAATGAAGAGAAGCAGGGGCATAGGGGGAATCCTCGTTGCGGGTATCAGTAACGCGGACACGTCTTCGCCTCGCGGGGCACGCCGAGAGAGAGAGAGAGAGAGAGAAAGAGAGAGAAAAGCGCAGTCATCGCGCCTCGCAATCGCGGGCCACGCGCTTCGCGGCGCAAATACAAGCAGCGGGCCAGGGATATAAAATATATAAAAAAAATAGGAGAAATAAGTTTATAAAAGAAAAGAGCGGAGTAAGCAGAAATAAAAAGTAGAGACCGACGCGATTTAGGGATGAAAAAGATCACCGGAGAATAAGAGACACCGTTTCTGCTCGAATTACCACATCCGGCTAGCGTATACCTATACATAACCATTGCACATACGTATCCATCGTTGGGAATCCACCTCGACCTCGACACCGTACTCTCCTTCATTTTCCTTTTCGAATCGCTTTCCCCGCAAATTTCTTTTTTTTTCCTCTCTCTCTCTCTCTCTCTCTCTCTTATTTCGATTTTCAAATATTTGCAAAGGAGCTCGCGTATCCGTGTACCCAGGAGCGCAGAAAAACCTATTTTAAAGAAGAAGAAAAAAGCAGCTAACGTAATCGGGGTCGACGACAATCTTGGTCTTTTTGCGACCACATGGGAAAGCCAGAGAGGATCTTTGCTCGTACAGGAATTTTCGCGAGGCGACGACTTTGACGGTGATTCTTTTTTCCCGCGTCGCGGAATTTTCAACGACGAGGCGGAAAGATACTTTTAGGAAGCGCGGAGATTGCTCCGGCAAAAGGATGCGAGGCGCACTTTTCGCGTGTTTCTTAGATGCAGTTTGTCGTATCCTTTATCCTTTCCTCTTGTTGTTTTCTTTTTTACCGCAGCATCGCATAGTTCTCATACTCCTTGCGAACTCCGGCACGTTTTAAGCGTCAAAGGTAATTTTTTTTTATTTTATTTTCTGTGTCTTTTTCGCGAAACAAGACGAACTTTTTTTATGTTGTGCTCTCTCTCTCTCTCTCCGATTCTCCCTCTCACGGTAGATTTTCGTTGAACGTTAAATTTTTATTCGACTTTCATATCGGTCGCTTTTATAAATACGAAAGACAAAGTGCATGAATTTTATAGACTAACTCGGTTATTGTTTACAATTTATTCGAAATGCCTTTTTTTAAGCGAAATGTTTGATATTTGTATATTTATGGAAGTTTATCAAGACAGTTTTTGCGAAAACGATAACTTTTCTTAATACTTTTTTTAACTTGCAATTTTTTTTTAAATTATTTGATACTTTTAATTCATTTAATAAAAAAAAAAAAAAAAAACAATGTAAAAAAATGATTAATTTATGTATAAATGAATCAATTTTATATAAAATATTCATTTTACACAATTTAAAAAGCAGTTTCAAATATTTTTGCAAAAAAATTTACCATTAAATATAAAAAATTAATCAAACATTTATAAATAAAAAATAAATTTTTAAAAGTACATAAATTTAAAAATTTCTTCAAAAAATATCGATTTGTAAAATTTCTGTTTAAAAGTGCTATGTTATATAACCAGGTGACAAAAAGCAAGTATAATAAAAAAAAAAAAAAAATTTTATGAATATTTTAAGAAGTTTACGATCTGTGATAAAATGCGTGTTCGTGTGTGGACGTAACCTATACGCTATTATATCCATATACATGGATGACATTTTTAGAAAATCCATATTTTTAATATCAAATCATTATTTTAAAGCTTTATGAATAAATTAAAAGATAAAAAAAGTTATGAAAATAAATTTTATCCATTCAATATTTATTAATTGCTTTAAAAAAATCTAATCAAAATTGGGTAAACATAATAAGTTGGTTCTGATATAGCTACGGTATTATTTTATACTTATTTCATCAGAGTTTTTCATCGCAAATATTATTGCATTTTTTATGATACCATAGTATACAGGACACATTTTAATTTTGAAAGTTGCATCGTGTAATTGAATTTTAAATTTTCTTACAATACATACGATACATATTTATTAAAAATTTTCATCGACGATTAAAAAACTCTGTGTATTTTTCCTTTTTTTTTCTTTTTTTCTCCAAAAAGTTCGCTCGTTCATTAAAAAAATATCGTAAAAAATGTCCAAAGAAGAAAACACTAAAGCAGCGCTCTAGAGTAATATTTCATATTTGAATATCCGGCAATTAATAACGCGACAAAGTTAATGTAATACGGTGCAAAGCAAGTTAATAGTCTCGTAACTACAATTTTGAGGAGTCTCTCTCGTTCAAGCTTCAAACGCTCTCCTCGTTTCATGCAGGTCCCGTCACTTTTGTATGTATGTATAGTTCTTATTTCTCCGAAGCGCGCTCGTGAATATTCAGACCGGTTAAGCGATCTGGGCGTTTCCTCTATCTTTCTCTCTCTCTCTCTCTCTCTCTCTCTCTCTCTCTCTCTCCTTCTTCTCTCTTCCTCCATCTGTTTCCTTCTAGTTTCCTTCTGCTTCTGACATATACAACTCTTGTCTCGTTTTCTCGTATATCTTCCCTCTCCCTCCCTCTCTTTCTTCTTTTCAATTTGCATGCTCGAATTTTCGGAGAAATCGAGAGAGCCGAGCTGGCCTACTATCTTCATTGTTATTCAAAATTCTAACGACCAGCGCGAACGAGCTTCCAATTGATCGTAATTAAAAGCGGAAATTAGCAAAATTATGCAGTGGTAGATCGGAAAAAAGAGAAAATATAGTACAAGAGCAACCGCAACCAACTATCGAAAACGAATTTTTCTTTTTCTCGAAAAAGTTTCAAACTTGTACATAGGTAACTTGTAGGTAGTATTTTGCTTGGCTTTGTGGAGGAGGGGGTGGGGGTGGGGGGAGGGAGAAGGGGTGATAAAAAAAGTAAAGTATACGAGTAAAATTAATGAGAAATTCGTGCTTCCATTACCAAAGTGTAGAGTTAATAAGAATTGGGCGCTCAGGTGCTTTACGAGAGGCGTTTCAGATCTTTTATCGAGGCAAGCTTTGCCGAAAAAGCTTTGAGAAATTTAGTTTCGCTAAAATACTGGAATTTAAATGGCGATTTAAATTTAGATTCGAGCGCAATGAGGTTTAAGAATTAGGATTGTTATTTTATATTTTAGTTGAGCCATTGGTCTAATGAAATGTAACATATATCTTCGTTTAGAGAAAACGTTTTGCGAAATTTTGTATTATTGTAAACTGTAAAATTTTTCATACATGAGTAACAAGAAATAATTTGTATAAAATTATCAATATACAATTAGTGAAATTGTTACAGGCAAAATATCTCTTAACAATAAATTGTGAAAATGAAAAAATTGAACGTTTATAATTATTCAAATTAAATACAAAATTTATCGGTTTTCCAATTTTAACATTTCTCAAGCTCATAAATGACCGTAAGATTAAAACTCCGTAAAATTAAAGAAAACTTTCGCGATTTTCTTTTTCGTAACAACCGCGAAGATGTAGGTGTTATCACGTTACTTAGTACTCGAGGTACTTAGTAACTTTTTCGTATTCTTCTTTCGGAAGCGAAGCACTTGGATTGCGTAAAAATCGATAAAAAGTTTCGGTTTATAATACATTATAAAGTTATTATCATATTAATTACGGTGTCAAACTTCACTTTTGATATCTTTTTTCCGTTTATTTTTTCTAATTTTTTATTAGAGACATTAAGTGGCGGGTATTAATCAAGTAAATGTTTAAATAACGTAAGCAAATTACAATAATTTCATTATTAGGTGTGCGAACATTTTTTTTCGTTGTTTCCATTTATGATAATAAAGTCATAACGATAATTTTACTGTTGCGTTATTTTAAACGTAAAAAAATGTAATGTTACTTTTTTATTTTTTATTGTATTTTTTTTTCTTATTTGTTTAGTATTTATCATAAATTTTTCAATGATATTTTTCAATGATATTTTGTATAACGTAAAGTTAAATCGTTTTAATGGAATCACAATGTGATTAAAACTAATTTATAATGATACGTGTTATCAAATTTTTTTTTAAATTTTTAATTTACACGTTTCAATAAAGTTACTCAAATAATCAAATTACAATATGCTTTGTTAATTGAATTCTCTGAACCATTAATTACCGATAAATTGCGCATACATAGAATAGTATTGCGTTGTTTCAAGCAAACCTTTTAATTTCATAATTTTATATCGTTAAAGTTTTAATTTACTGCTTTTAAAACATTTTATGTATTCATTTGTGCTATTTAATATTATAGCAGTGACATACTATCTTATCGAATTAATTTTTTTTCAATAAGTAATTTCCTGATAACGCGTAAATAAACCAATTTTCTTCTTTTCCTTTTTTTTTATCTAATTGAAAAACTCAAATATTAATACATACGTTATGATATTTGCAAAGCGGCAAATATATATATTTGTCGATGCACGATAATTTTGCAACTCTTAAAAAATGCAAAAAAAATAAACGTACCACATTAATAACAAAACGATCAATTCGACTAAGACAATGATTTTTTTTCTCTTCGGTTTATAAAGTAAAATTTTTTTTCAAGTTTTATATTTTCACGAATTATGCATCATTCCTCCCATTGGTATAATCGAACAATTTCTTGCGAATTCCCTCGGAGCGTTTAGTCGCATTTTTACTGACAGTGGAAATCGAAAATCCCGATGGATAAGTTAGCGATAAAGATTTTGAAAATAGCTCCCACGCGGTCGATTTTACGTAAACTTTAACGGCGTCAGCCATACCTTAATCGCCTTAAAATTTGTCCTCGAGACTTATTTCCGTTTCCAATAATTAATGATTCCTTAATTATTGTGCATCCGTTTTGTCTCTCCCGGTATCGTATATTTATCACATTTATCACAGTCATATTTATCTTTATTAAAAAGAAATAGATGACAATATACATACTTGTGTAAACGAATATGTATCGATAAATAAAGAAAAAGTAACATATAGCAAATTCGAATATTTTACCGAGTTTATCGATAAAAGGATGTGCCTTTAATATCGCATATTGTTTTATCATTTTTTTTTTGTTTGATGCGTAGAAATTGTATAGCATTGGTTCGATTTTATGTACGATTTCGTTTATTACATATATTATCGGCAAGAGTTACATAAACTTTTTTAATTAACTTTTTTTTTTTTCTTTTTTCGTTTTATTCATAATATATGAAAATTGTGTTATACATATACTATTTTCAAACTTTTGTATTCTTTTTACTATTGTTAAAATAAATTAATCTACAGTGCGCTAGAAAAATAGGGAATTTTTGATAAATTTAAAATTTAATTTAGGTTTATTGTAAATAAATATTTATTTCAATGGAAATTTAAAACAAGTAAAATAAATGGAAATACAAGAACGCAGTAATAAAAAGAAAAAGGTATTTCGATAAATGAATGAGTATTGCATTCTATATTATTTTTAATTTATCACTATTTTGGTAATTAAATTATATATAATATACTTTATCGATAAAAAATATTAAAAATAACGTTTCTTTATAATACGTAATCCTTTCGAATAAAATGAAAATACTACTAACATCGGTAAATCCTACTACTTGCTTTCTTAAAAGGTGAAAAATGGCATCTAGATTTAAGATCACATCTTGTGCGAAAATATACTGCCGAGCAGTCGCGTGGAAACTTAGTCATAAACTTAAAATTTAGGATAGCGAGAAATCATAACCTAAACATTAAGTTGCCAGCTAAAGCTCTTTTTAAGATCCCGAGAAAAAAGACGACCATTAGCCCCTCTACTTCGACTTTGAAGCCATTCATGCGCGATATCTTAAATTTAAACGTTAGCAAAAAGATGAATAAAAAGAAAAAAAAAAAAAAAAAAAAAAAAGGAAAAAAAAATAATGAAAAGAAAAAAATAAGTAGATAAACAAATAAAAGAAAGATATCGAGAAATTTATTAATTTTGTTGTTAAAAAGAAGTATAAAAAAATTAACTCGCAGCCAATAACGGCTGGGGAAAAAACAATAAAATAAAAAAGTAAAAAGCTCGAGGCAAACTAACGCTTTACTCGGTGTCTGCATATCCATCATATTATGAGTAATATTTCCCAGTGGCGACGCTGGTATGGTCAACTATGTATATTATATAAAGCCTCGGGCGGCTCGCGTATACAATAATTTCCTCAATCTGTCATCGGCTCTAGCAAAATTTCGCGTTTTCGATGCACGCATGTATATTTACATGTTTATGTATACATATACATACGTATAGACAACGCATTGGTCCGCTTATATAAGCTCGCTAAACTGATTTAGGGTGGCCGATAGACAGCGAGTCTTCTATGTATATATAGACAATGCTTCGAATTCCGTGGACAATATGCATATGTGCGGGTCTCTGCTTACATATATATGTACACACATATACGTCTGTATGTGTGTGCTCATATACATACGCATACGCACCCACACGCATTTGCACACATATACATGTGTGTGCGTGTGTGTGTGTGTGAGTGAGTGTGTGTGTGTGTGTGTGTATATAAATTTATACTTGTGCGAACGACGGTGCCCTCGTGTATCGGCGCAAACGCGAATTTAATCTGCTTTAGCTTGAATTTCAAATGGACGATGTGCTAGCGACGTGTCATGAACGAACGAACAAATAGGAGCGAGAGGTAAAGAGGAAGGGTTTGAGGTTTATGTGAAAGACAGAGAGTTCGCGAGAGTGGGAGAGAAAGAGGCGGAGAGCTAATACGTATTGCTTACTTTGGCATAGGTCCAAGTCGCCCGAATTCGGTTCCCGCGAGGCACGCGCTTACTACTACAGCTTCTCTTCTTCTCTCTCTCTCTCTCTCTCTCTCTCTCTCTTTCATGTACGCGAACCTCCATATGCAAACTCGTTCTCGTCATGCATTAAATTCGAGAAGCGCGAATCCTCCCGTTGCTCCTCCTTCTCCACCTCAACCTCATCCTTCTCCTGTATTCTCCCATATTCGTTCGTCGATTTTGTCTCTCTATCTCTCTTGCTGCATTGCTGGAGTAGTGGTATTCGAGTGCCGATACGCGCCCGGCGGCCTAATTGGAGCATCTCCGAGAGAAGCACGTTATGATTGTATGGAATTGAGAAAGAGGAAGGAAGTCAACGAGAGCGGGAGAGCGGGAGAGAGAGAGAGAGAGAGAGAGAGAGTGAGAGTAAGAAAGGGTCAAAGAGAGAAAGAGAGAGAGAGAGACAGAGAGAGACGAAGAGAGAGAGGCAGGAGAGCTTTGTCTCGATCTCCATCAATTTGTGTGTATCTCGAAATTTGGGGGCGAGGTGCGCCGGTAAATCTCGTGAAATGAGCTCGCGTTATATAGCGAGCGACCGGGACAGAGCCAATGCAAATGCAAAGGCCTCCTTTACCTCTTCTACCGCCTTTCATTTGATCTCTGACTCTGTACTCCCTCTTTCTCTCTCTCTCTCTCTCTCTCTTTTTCTTTCTCTCTTTCTCTCGATGACGTAGTCCTCCTCCTCGACCCCTTCAACGTTGTTGGGCTTTAAAGCTTTTATGGCTATTGATGAGGCTCTACGAGAAAACGCGAATCTAAGAAGGGGAGATAAAGGGACTCGAGTATGAGTGCGCGTTTCCGGGTCCGTGCAGCGAACTATTCGAATTCGCGAACGAGCTTTGCGACTTATATTTACGCGTTCGCGTGGAGGGAATTTCGAGAACGGGATCTAGTTTAATCCTTCCGGTGTTTAAAGAAAATGAGTAAGAGCAAGTGAGAGAGGAGGAAGAAAGGGCGCAAAGAAGAAGAAGAAGAAGAAGAAGAAGAAGAAGAAGGAGGAGGAGGAGGAGGAGGAGGAGAAGGAAGAGGAGGAGGCTCGCGATGACATCCCGGATAAGTGGATCATAGCGAAGCGCGCTCGACAGAGCGGAAAGTCCTCCGGGCGTAAATAAATGACGCGCGGCGCATTATTGAAAATCGGCTCGGGTTGCGTTGTAAAGGACAGAAGGGTATGACGCCGCTATGCGCCAGCGTTTGCGTTGATGCATGACGGACGGGAAAATTAGACAAGGAGCCGTTGCTGCCGGGACACGAGTTCGCGATGTGATTAATTCATGCATATATGTTGCCGTAACAGTTGAGCGAGCGTTGACTCTCATTAAAATGGCTCGTCCGGAGTTGGATTACGTTGACCAGCTTTTACGGGAGTTAACGTTTACTTTGTTCGAAGGTAAAACGCGGAAGAGATAAGGTCAAAGTTAATTTATACGTTTGATCCTTTGGTTCGGCAATGTGCGTTACCGTACTAGTTTACTTTTTATCTAAAAGTAATTTACTTGGCAAATTAATCTATATTTAGTAAAACAATTCAATTTAAGAAAGTTTTAGATTAATTAAGATTAAAGTATATTAGTTTTCTTTTCGTGTTACTTATGTTACTTATTTATAATCATTACATTTTATCGGTAATTAATAATTTTGTCGAATAAATTTTGACACAAACAATTAATCTATAAACATAAAAATATCTTAAATTGAACATTTAAAAATTTTATAAACTTAAGTTTTAAAAAATAGTTTTCAAAACTGAAAATTAAGTACTTTATTTTAAGATTATAGTGACGAGTACTGCAATGATGACATAAAACATTGAATGTCAAATTTTGAGGTACTTGTAGTAAAGTATGACGCTGATGCAGGAAATTCCAATTTTCTTTATATTATGGCAGTTGAGAAATTTATACCGAATGTAAAGAAATTGCAAAGTTTATCATTTTATGTTCAATACATTTAGATGCATTGCAAATATTTAATGAAGATGCACAAATTATTTTATTAACAAACAAATATTTGTATAAAATATATCACAAAATAGATTACGATATTAAAATAAAATTGATACTACAATTTGGTTTAAAAATAAAAACATCTTTGCGATTTAAATTCCTTAATTATTTAATTAATTAATAACTAAACAATGTAAAATTTCTTTTGTATCTTAAAAATATTATCCAGACGCTATTGATACTGAATAGAAGATTTTCAAAGTAATTGATTTTTTAATGAAAATTTTCTTTAACGTGTTCTTTCTGAAATTCAAATTATTATTAACATCCTATATTCTAAATATTTTTTTAAATACTATTTGTTATTTTTAAATTGTAAATGAAAAATTTAGATTTTTTCTTAGTTTATTAAAATAAGGCGATTCAAAAAATATCTACATTACTCTAAAATGTTGCAACTAAATTTTTTATATTTCGTCTGGTTTCAATTGTAAATATAGAATCTTTAAAGTTAAATTTACGAAACATGTAATATTCATCGGACGATTGCTATTTTTAACGCAGACGCCAACTTCGCGCTATTTTGCTTGAGACAGTCGAACTTTATTGGCTCGTTCAAAGAATTCGGCACGAGAAAGTAACGCAAGTCGTTTATCTTTTTTCACAAAAAAAAAGTGTGTAACTACGTATAAGAAGAAACGTCCTGGCAGAGAAAAGCTGCAAAGAAGAAAAAAAATTAGATTCCTCTGACTTTGAGTTTCGGCACATATACACATATACTCTTCGGGCGTGCGCGAGCTCGCCGGCGTTTGCAGGAAATAAAATGAGAAGCCTCGTATACAATGGTAGTAGTTCCCTGGAGAGAAAGAAAGAAAGAGAGAGAGAGAGAGAGAGAGAAGAAGAGAGAGAAGTACAAAAAACAAAAAGCACGTGAGCCATAGCTTGAGAATGAGTTAACGTCGCGCGCACTCTACCTCATTCGTCTTCTTCTCCTTTCCTAACTCGTTGGATTCGATTTTAAAGTCGTCGCGCGATACAGGTACATCGTACGCTTTCGACAAAATAAAAGAAACCAAGAGCTAGGAAAGAAGCGAACAAAGTTTTCGGAAGCTTTTCGCCCATTTGTTAGTTCATTCGTCTTTGTCGAGATCGTTGCACGCAAGATATAGCTGACTTTTCCTAACTCTTCTCCCGTTACTTACGCACGAATTAATTTTATGGATTTTTAAACGAATGTTTCAAAAAAAAAAAAAAAAAAAAAAAAAGAAAAAGAGAGAGAGAGAGAGAGAGAAAAGTTTTAACAAAGTTACCGCGTGTGGTGCGCGCACTCGGGAGCAAAAGTTGGTCGGACGGGGTTGGTTTGAGCGCCGCTGCGCCGCGATTAACTAGGCGTGTCTCTTGAGTTAAGGCCGGCGAAAAGAGATCTGAGAGATTTTAAAATTTGTTTAATAGCGCACTGGAAAAATAAACCAGAGAGAAAAGTCACTGCGACGACGATGATAAAGTTTAATGTAATGTAGAAGTTTAAAGATACGAGTGAAGGTAAATTCGATAAGCAGCTTTTTCGAGTTAAGGCCACCCATGGCCGGTTTTATTGCACGAAATTTTATTATTTCTTTATAATCTTATTTCCCGATTATTTTAACAAATTGATTCTTTTTTTTTTCGCTTCTGCAAAATTCGCGCGAATCGCGCATTTTATAACTCAAAAAACTGTTTCAAGTTTTTAATAGAACGTAAAAAAGTTGCGGATATTATCTTAAAAAAACTTAAGAACCCAAGGTAAATTTTCATGAAGATATTTTAAGTAAAATAGAATTTCGAAGTTCTTCAACTTTCGCTTGATACTCAAATTTAATTTCAATAAGAACCGTAAGGTTTACTTAAAGTGAAATGAATGTATTTTTTAATTATGATGATCAACGAACTATTTTTAAAGTAAACTTAAATATTGAAAATGTTTTATTATAATTTATTTATTTAACACTCAATGTAATGACAATTTTTTATTTAACCAAAGTGCACCTTTAGCTAAATAAATGCGGTCACTCCTTATTTTTTTCCTTCTTTTTCTTTGTCGAATGCATTGAAAAACGGAAAGCGTACAAAGTTGCAGTTTAACGGCGTCTCACGTATCACAGAAACAAAGACAAATGCCCGCATCGACGCATTCAAAATTGACAATTTAACCGGCGAAATTGTAGCTTGCACCAAGCCAAAGTCTCCAATAGCGCGAGCGTGCGATACGTTCGGGTCGCATCTGTCTCTTGCCTTCGACTTCAAAGATAAAATTTTAAAATCTCGTTTTTTATTAAAGCGGTAAAGAACGTGGAAGAGAAAAAAAACGCGATTTGGAACGCTCGGAACTCCTTACCCTTTCGAACGTGTGTGTGTGTGTATTTCTTTTCAAAGGAAGGATGTAAAAAAAGAAAGAGAAAAAAGTCAAAGCACGCGCGCGAGAAATCGAGAAAGTAAAGTTTGCGAGAAAGAGTAAGAGAGAGAGAGCTTAAGACGTTCGGAAAGGAAAGCGAGTAAAAATGAAGAAACGGAAAAAGAGGGGTAAAGAGATGGAGATGAAAAAGTAGAGAGAGGGAGAGAGAGAAAGAGAGAGAGAGAGAATAGAAGAGGGAAAAAGATGGAGAAATAAAGGAAAGGCCGAAGGAGGCCGTGGCACATAGCGGGCGGTAAAAATGGAGAAGGAGGAGGACGCGACATCGGATTCAAAAAGAATGAAATAACGGATTGGGTTGCGGCCAACTGGCCGACTTCCAACCAATCCGCTTCCAGTTGCCGCTGCCGCCGCTGCTGTTCCGATGTGCAGTGGCACACGCCACGTACACTCGTTCTCTCTCGTCCTTCTTCCATCCAACACTTACACAAAATCAAATACGTGCACATAGCGCGCATAAACGTATATACGAGCACGCAGGCGCTTATACGAGTGTGAGTTTTCGCGACAAAAAAAAAAGGGCAGCCGTACACAATGTCTTATGCGCGAGAGTGTATGCGTGTGCGCACTCAGGTGCGTGAGTATTAATGCGACCGACTGACGGAATTTTCGAGCGAAATTTTTTCTTCAACGAGGATTTGGTTGAAGATGCGGTTGGTTGCAGTCAAAAAGACATCTGCGCGTTTTTGCTTCTCTGTTGTTGCATGTATAGGCGTATGTGTATGTGCATACGTATATACGTACGGAGAACCGAGACGACGGAGTTTTGCGGCTTCGATTTAATTGTTGCGCTTTGGTCAAATGGAATAGTCACTCTCTCTCTCTCTCTATCTCTCTCTCTCTTCCCCTCTCCTGCTCTCTTTCACTCACGGTAGTTATGCACAAGGAAAAGGAATTCGAGGATTTCGACGAGGGGTGGAAAACGAGCGAAGCATGAGATACCGTTGAAATTTCGGGCTGACCCAGAATCGATTTACCAAGATTCGCCACCGTCACATTGCTTCCTTTTTCTCTCTTTCTCTTTCCCTTTCTGTCTCTTCTCTATTTCTAACTCTACCTCTCTCTTTCTCTTTCTGTATTATCAAATTTGGCGTGACCCTCCCCACTCCTCGTTCGTTTTTCCTCCTTCCTTTTTGCGCTTTAGGAAAATCGGGGCCACGCGAATTTCCGTCAGCTGTTTTTCCTTTTTTTGTATCATTCTTCTTTCGACGTCCGGGGAATTGGGAATTTCGATGATTATTCACAGCCAGTAATTAATTATTCGTGGATTGATAGACTTCGACGGGAATTGGCGCTAAATTTTTTTTCTTTTCTTTTCTCTTTTTTTTTTTTCGTCCACCGCGCTTTGATATGGCGCTTTGGCAGAATTTTATTCTGCCAGGGGATTCGCTTCTTTTTTATTCTTTCTCCATCTTTCTATCTTTTTCTTTCTTTTTTTTGATTAGCTTCAAAATTGAAAAAGTTTCCAAGGTATTGAAATTGCTTTCTGTGGTATACTTGCATAATATTAAAGTTGATTGAGCGCACCGTTTCATTCATCTTAACGAAGTACAAAGGAATAAATAAACGTTAAATTTTTATTTATCGTTTTTAAAAATTTGTCTAAATTTTTTTACTGCCTATAATAAATTTGCAATAATAATTTTTATATTATGTCTTTATTTCATCTTATTCTCTGTAGGAAAAATAATTTTATTTACTATTAAGTGAATGTAAATTGGTCCTTTTTCAACAATTAAATTATTCATAAATATTATTTATAAATAAGTTATTTTAGTATTAAATTCATTACTAATTTTTATAATTATAACAAAAATTTAAACTTCTATTACATTCAAAGGATAATTTTTTACAAAAAAAAAAAAATAATAAAAAAAAAAAAAAAATAAAAAAAAAAAATAAATAAATAAAAAATAAATAAATAAAAAATAACTTTATTAATTAAAACTTTAATTGACAAAAGACGTGCTTTCAGAAATAATGAAAATTATTATTCAAACTATTTAATTAAATTTTATATGTAATAGTGAACTATATTTGTAGTCTGTTTAATATTTCATCAAATTCTGTGAGAGTGTTGATTAGGGACTAATGAATTTACAGAAGTACATTATTAACTCGGTAAATATAGAGGATGCAAAATGGGAATGTATTTGTATTAAAATAAAATTATTTAACGAGAAAACATTAATTTTTGACAAAATAACAACAGACATTTAATGTAGATCTCTGAATTTTATTCCTTCCATTAACTGTAAAGTTCAAAACTGTCAATATAAATTTCGTGAGCCAACAAGAGCAGCATATTTACTTACACACACATATATATATATATATATATATATATATATATATATATGCGCTTTCTGAGTGTATCAAGACAGATGTTATCGAATTGCAGATATCTACATATATGTAAACATTCTTCAAATATATATTTTTCAACTCTCTTTTTATCTCGCTGAAAAAGGTTATATTAGTTTTTTCAAACTGTCAAGCATTGTATACGCGCGGATATAAGTATTGCGTATTTATTTTCGAAAGAAATACTACTCCGCGAGTATATTATTCTCCAAAATAATAATATCAAAAAATAAATGACGATGAAATTTTTATTCAAATTTTCATCAATTACCGTTATAAATAATTGTAAATTTTTTTTTTTTTTTTAATAAAAAATAAAATATTTCAAGTACCTTTATTTGTTTCATATTAATATTCAGCTAATTAAAAAGTTACTTTCATGTAACGATAAAGATTATTTTTAATGTTAATTGCTATTCCTCAATTACATATAAAGAATTATAAGATTAATTATATCATAAGATATTTACAGGCAATTTCTTTAATATTAATTTTTAATTATCATTAATTTTTTGAATTTTTCTTCTTTATGTTTATTATCATAAAGTAAATATTTTATAAAATATAAAACATAAGGAAAAAAATAAAATCTGCACGTACGTGTCAAAAACTTATTTATTTCGTGATTTTGATCAATAGTAAAAAGAATTTAACAAATCAAACATTCGAAACAAATCCGTGAGCAAAATCAATCGAGATTCCGATCTCCTCCGCATAATGCATGCATCGCATCGCTGCAAAAATTTTCTTCCGCAAACTCGGATCTTGTAACAGACGGCTAAAAAAGGAGCGTCCATTGAAATTCAATCCGAAAAGCTTCGCGGGTACGATGGACAAGCATTACCTTAGCGCTCTATCGACAGAGCGGTAGAGTGTAAGAGAGACGGATGTAAAAAGCTAGATATACCGTATAAGAGCAAAACGCTCAAACTGGACGTGAGAGGGCGCAGCTTGCGCGCGAAACCATCCTCAGGACGTCGCCCATTCAAAATCACATTTTGCCTCTACTTCTACTTTCACCTCTGTGAAAGAGAGAGAGAGAGAGAGAGAGAGAGAGAGAGAGAGAGAGAGAGAGAGAGAGAGAGATACAGAGAAAGAAAGAGAAAGATAGAGAGAGAGAGTGGAGGGAAAGAGAGCGAGAGAAAGGGATAGAGAGAGAGAGGGTGAGAGAGAAATGTTATATGTACACGTAGAAAGCACGCGGACATCCAAATGAGAGAAAACGGTCGATCGATCGCAGCTGTGCTGCCACCAGCCGGAGACAGAGACACGCGTTTCTAAGTCCTTTCTATTTCCATCTTTCTCTTTCTCTTTCTCTTTCTTTCTCTCTCTCTCTCTCTCTCTCTCTTTCTCTCTCTCTTTCATACCCTCTCTTTTTCTTCATTTCCCTCTTTTGCCTATATTTTTCCATATCTAGATTCTCTCCTCGATTTCTCTTCGATTCGCGCACATATCTGATGGATGACGTAATCAACCACGCGGGAAGAGCTATAATCCATGCGGATTCCAGTTCCAGTACCGGAAATTTAGAGAATTTCGTTGGCCAGCATAGAGGAGATAGCGGAATATTGTGAGAGGGAGCAAAAGAGTAAAAAATAAGGGTTGAAAATCGTCATTCAATCCCTCGCAAGCCGAGATGCTAACGTTGCCGGCACGTCGTTTACTTTTCGCCCGAGTTTTTCCGAGTATTTTTCGTAATCTTTTCCATCTTTACTTTTACGATTATCATCCACTCTCTCTGTTCATTTTTCGAAATAACGCAGTTCGCGCTAGAGTGAATTCACGTCTCGCCTTGTTTTTCTCTCATTTTTTAAGAGGTTAACAATTTACATATGCAAATACACGGCGTGTATAATTAAAAATAGAGAAAAAAATTTGTTGAAAAAATGGCAAAATTGAAAAAAGGGGTTGAAAAAAATGTATAAAAATTCGTGTACGCACTCGCGGCAAGGTTTAAAAATCGAGAATAACAAAAAAAAAAAAAAAAAAAAAAAAAAAAATTAAAGAGAGAGTATTTTTTCCGTTAACAGTATGTTTATTTTGATATGCTTGTTGTACGATGATGAAAAATGTCACGTAAACATACACAGTTATGTACAATGTTGAAGCGGGGTATATCTAATCACGAGATATACGAGGCGAGATAACATAAATACAGTAAACGAAAACGTCCTTACGTAGTAACACACCAGGGAATTGTATAGAGTTCTTAATTTTGTCTCTTGCGAATTCTCTTCAAATTAAGTGCATTCATATTATATATATATATATATATATATATATATATATATATATATAGAGAGAGAGAGAGAGAGAGAGAGAAACGCAGCCCACAACTAAAAGCACCATTAGCGGCTTTCGAAAAGGAGGATGATTTAATAGAAAGTATCCAAAGAAAAGACATCCTCGTAAAATTTCTGGAGACATTGGCCTTTTCATTTTTTTCCCTTTTTTGTTTTTATATTTTTCTTTTTTTTTTCCTTCAAAATCTCTTTCCTTCCTCGGTCGCTTGGCCTAATTTCGGTATAGTTGGACTCGTTCGTTCGCATTAGCGGTGGGGGCACTCACGGGACGCCATTAATTATGTGGTCCGGAGTCGCGCAAATGTGGCTCACATAGAGAAAGAGGAAGAGAGAGAGAGAGAGAGAGAAAGAGGGAGAGAGGGGAAGATACTTTGCCCTTCGTGGTCCGACGCGCGGTCGTCGTGGCCATTATTAACGAGCGGAGGAATAGTTGTAAATTTCAAGATGAACGAACACGTCTCCGATAATTCTCTTTCTGGCTCTAGTGCAACTACAGAGCGCGCGATTCTTTTTTTTTTCGACGTTTTTTCTCCGTTGCTTCCTTTATACTTTCGGTCGGATACTAAACTTTCTCTCGCTCTCTTTCTTTTTTTAGAAAGAATCGAAGCGCAATAATGTGTTAGTTCGTGTACTTTACTGCACTCGTAATTATTTGCCTTGAAATTTAGTGTCTTATTTATTTGATTTGGAGAAAAAGAGATTTCCTCGTTCGGTTTGTTTTTTATGTGATTTCTTTCGTCTTGTTTTGTTCTTTTTAGTCGCAATACTTGGGGGGATATCTATTGCTTTTTCGACGAATTGATGGCTTTAAATTACATTTCACGTCGAGTGTTTTGCCAACGGGTGATGTATGCTGAAGTTTTAATCGTTTTGTGAAAGACGATTCTCTGACTTAGAACGATAGCAAACGTTATTTATTTTACTCTCCGAATTTTTTCAACTCGTATTAAATAGCACATTTACGAAAGAATTTAAATTTCTTAAAAGTACTTTATGCTTTTATTTCACTATTATTCACTTCCAAATTCTTGTTTTTGCAAACTATTTCAATCAAACAGATTTTCTGAAATATATTAAAATTTCACACACGTGTAAGAAGTATTAACGTAATGTAAAAGTATAAAATTTAAGAAAACATGAATTTCCAAGTAGTTAATGCGCCGATTTGGTCAGACATGGATATTTTATACTATCTGATCTTATGCATAAAGTCATACAATGTAATTATGACTTTTAAATTTTTGTTTAAAATTCAATTTAAAATTCGCAATTTATAGCGCACACATCGTTTTAATACCCAAGTATAATAAACTGGAATATAATTCTTACTTTACTAAAACGGTATTTCAGCATACTTCTTTATTTGAGTAAAACTTTTGTTAAAAATCTTTATTTTATATTTATAAAGAAAATTTTTAACTTTTATTTAATTGTTTGAATAATTTCTTTAAATATGAATTGTTTTTATACCGCATAAGTATGTCAAGCTTTGTAAGTCTCAAAGAAACCGAACAATGTTGTTAAAACTGAAAGATTTTCGTCGTTCCACAAGACTACTCCTTTTCAAAAGCTTTCCAAAAAACCTTGAAAGTTTTTGTACTTTGCCGCTCTAAGATAGCGCGAAATCGAAAAAGTAAATTTTTGGAATTCCCTTTAACAATTTTGCGCGCGAAAAAAAAAAAAAAATATATATATATATATATATATATATATATATATATATATATATCGAAGTAAACTTTCAAATGGGAAAAGAACAGAAAATTTCGTAGAAGTCCACCGAGCGTAAAAGGTCAAAGAAAAGAGGATATAAAGATGAAGGAAGTAAGCGCGTAAAAAGTAGTTCCGCGACCTCAGCGTATATAAAACGCCAGCTCGCGCATAATATCTCTTTTCTCGCAATCTTCCCTCGCTTTTTCTATCCGCACCCTTTTTCCCTCGATGCGCGAAATTGTTTTACGGCACGCGGGAAGAAGCAGAGACGCAGTGGTGCAGCCGCTCATCCGCAATGCTGAAGAGAAAGAACGAGAGAGAGCGAGAGAGAGCGAGAGAGAGAGAGAGAGAGAGAGAGAGAGGAGAAAGAGGGAAAGACGTGCGCGGACTTTCCGAAGACGAAATTTCAGCGCACGCGGCAAAAATTTCCACACGCGCGCGCGTTCTTCTATCCTCTCGTCGCGTGTGACCCTTCATCCGATTTATAACCGTCGCGTGAGGAGAAGCCGAATATATATATATATATATAGAGAGAGAGAGAGAGAAAGTGAAAGAAGAAGTGCACTCGAGGGACGTAGGAGGTTCCGCAATCGTATTTCAAGTTATACGTGCGGCGTATGCTCTTGGTAAGCAAATAACAATCTTGTAAGATTGCGCCGCTATTACCGCGAATGGCGTTGGGGAGAAAACGACGTTTACTTTGTTCCTTACGCGGAGAACGATTATACATCTACGCGTAACGTCTACTTTAATCTCGAGCTATTTCTCTCGCTTAATCATTGGATCTTTAATTTTCGTTAGTTTTACTTTAATTGAAAGAGTTGGTAAAACTTTCTATACGTTGTGTGCTCTTTGTATCACGCGAACTCATTGTTTTTTTTTTTTTTTTTTTTTTTATTAACGAAATAACTCACGTCTACTACTACCATTTATTTTACTTACTAATTATTTAATTTTCTTTTTTACATTTACAAAAATAGCATTTGTACAAAATGAATAAAATGTAACTGTGATAACGAATCCTTATCACGTAGCTTTCTTTTGACTCGGAATAATCTTTTGTTGTTGTTTCTAACATTTATTTAACAACGTACCTCGTCATAATAATCATTTGGACGTTGGAGAAAGCGCAAGGAAAAGTTAACGTTGGTATTCGAATAAATTTGTAACATCTCATCCGTAAGAATTTGCATTCGCTCGCGCGTGCTAACTATTTTTTTCAACTGCTTACCCATATAACGAGATTGCGAATGCACTCGGCGAAAGTAAAGAAAAGTTAGCTCGAGATACCTCCGCGCTCGCGCAGATGTTACTACCGTGTGACTCGTCCCTTTCTTCCTTACTTCCTTCTCGCGAAACTCCCCGAACTCGAAGGCAATGACGAGCAAAATATCCTCGGCGTAGTTTAAGTAGATTTTCCCGAGATAGAAGCGAGAAAGGATGAAAAAGTCGGTGCTAGGGCAAAGGTGAAAGAGCGAGGAAAAGTTAAAAAGTGCAAGGGTAGAGAGTAAGAGAAATCACTTCCCATTCGCAAGGAAGAAGAGCTTAAGCGTTCGCGCTCACGTAATTGTGTGAAAAAAAAAAGTTTAATAAAGAGTTTGAGCGAACGCGCTCTCTGGAAAATGCGGACCTTCTACCATCCTACTCTAGCTATTAATTGTGGTTGTAGCACCTTCTAAATGACTTTACGGTTATCTTTGCTCGACCTTTAATATAACCTCGTGCTTTTCTGCTTTATTGCACGTCCAAGATAATATTGATACAAATCGCGACGATTCGTTAACCGCAATGTAACTTTTCCTTTGTGCGTTCACACACACACACACATATATATATATAGCGCTTCTATAGCGAACGGGTGATTAATATTTTTTGATCGCAGATTTATATTGTCGAGACGCGCTCACTGTGTTCCTGAAATTCTATATATACGAAGCTGCTATTTTTCATTTCGAAATTTAATGCCTTGACCAGGTTAAAACGTTGGAAATTTCGTTATAAATTAAAAGGGATCTTATTAAGCTTTCGTGCTTTATGAGAATCATCAAATTTTTCGATGCCGAAATCGTTTGATAAAACACATCGAGGATATATGGTATATGTTATTTAACGCACTCGCTCTCTATTTCTGTAATAAATAAGATATCAGAACGATTGATTTACTTTGTGCGAGTTAAAGAAGTATCAAAAAGAAATGTATTTTGTTTCTGGAAAATGTGCCTTTTTTATTCTTCTTCGCAAAGTCTCACTAAAACAAAGAAATAATTTAATTTATAAAAATATTAATTTGAAATTTCTTCTTTAATAAAATACATCAACGTGGATCAATGAAAAGAGAAAGTCGACGAGGTATCTTTACAGCGAAATGTACTCGACGAAACGTAGCAAAATCAAAGCCAGCTGAAAAATCAACCGGGTGAACCCGATAACTTGAGTATCGGATTCTTCTTTCCTTGAGTATCCGTAACGTTTATTTTCCGCGCAAACCGATACATACACACACACACACACACACACACACACATATATATATATACACACACACACACACACATATATATTGCTGTATAGATGTATATACTAAATCACTCGAAATGCGAAAGTTTTGATAGACTTGGGCTTGTTTTATCTGGGTTGCAGCGCGGACGAGGGCTTCGACGGCACATACCCGACGAACGTCGTGGTCAAAGAAAACGGCACGTGCCTTTACGTGCCGCCGGGTATTTTCAAGAGCACCTGCAAGATCGACATCACCTGGTTTCCCTTCGACGATCAGCGCTGCGAAATGAAGTTTGGCTCTTGGACTTACGACGGCTTTCAGGTTTGCTTTCCCTTCTACTCTTTATCTTGAATTTATACATTGTTTTATAATATTATCTTTTTCGCTTTTTATTTTCATAAAATATTCGTTATTTTAAAATTAAAGCAACCTTTTAGATTCGTTAAATCACGATCAATTTGTTATCATACGATCAAAATTGTTTCGATTATTAGTTTTAATTATTTCATAAAGCTTATTAAATTATTGACGGACATCCACAATAGCCAATTATCGTATAATCATGACGAATTTCATTGATTCAAGTCGTCAATTTGGAGGTAAAATTTTAGTCCGTGACTGCTTTGGGAATTGTTTCAAACTCTATTTAAATATTTCATAAGTACGTTTGATCAATTTCAATAATTTAAACATTTATCTTTATAATGTTTTTTTTTTTTATAATCTTGTAAGCAATTTTGATAAACTATTCTTTACTCGTAAAATTTTAAATACAGTTTTATTTTTTTTTTTTTTTTTTTTTTTTTCAATGCAATAATTTTTTAATAAATTGTAATGAAAAAAAAAAAAAAAAAAAAAAAAACGTCAATTAAAAAGATAATATTTTTTTTAATTTTCATGACAGTTGGATCTTCAGCTCCAAGACGAAGCAGGCGGTGATATTAGCAGCTTTATTACGAACGGCGAATGGGATCTTCTAGGTAATATTGTTATTTTATTCAATTACCCTTTAATTGTTATTGCTTATCTTAACTTTAATTCCTATAAAAGTGTTAGGGTAACTTTAAAATATAATAAAAGTTCATCGTATAGTTTTATCAATTATCTGTAAAAAATATTTATATTTTCGATATGTTATAGATTTATAAATATTTGTACTTGATATAAAGTGATATAAAAGGATTCTTAAATTTTAAGTATACATCTTATACGAATAGAATGAAAATTATTTCCGTAACGACGTGATAAAAAAGCGAAAAATATACCATAAATTGTTGCTCGATTTGAATTAAATTTAGTTACACAACGGATGAAAAAAACCGGTACCGTTAATTATATCCTGCTTGTCGCCATCGATATAAAAAATTGTTAATATCCTCATTGATTTTTCACCGATAAATTTTACGATAATATTGCGCCGTTTTGATGAAACGATTAAAATTCAAGACACCGAAGATTCGGCTAATTGATCTCATTAGCTTAATGCGCACTGCATTTAGTTTTCAGCAGAGCACATTTAACTTGCCCTTATTTTGATGCGCGCACGATCCGCTTAGAAGATAATGGATTTTCGCGTTTTTATTACTCGGCTAGTTTACGAGATCATAAAGTTGTGGAAGTAGCCGAGGAGGGCTTTCACACATCGCGCTGGACTTGAGCCACCTTTGGTGCTGCATCTAGTTCCGGGCTTATGATAGAGATAAACCTGCCCATGATATACACATACATACATACGTTTTGTAGCGCATAATACGGCAAGTCAATGAGTGGCCCATTATCTTTTCTACAGGTGTGCCGGGAAAGAGGAACGAAATTTATTACAATTGTTGCCCGGAGCCGTATATCGATATTACGTTCGTTGTTATAATAAGGAGGCGAACGCTTTATTATTTCTTTAATCTCATCGTGCCGTGCGTCTTGATCGCTAGTATGGCAGTTTTGGGTTTCACGTTGCCACCTGATTCCGGCGAAAAACTTTCTCTTGGTGAATAATAATTTTTATTTATTTATTTATTTATTTATATATTTAAAATATAATTTAGAAAATTTTTATCTCAAAATTTATTATTTTCAAACGATTATCGACTTTATATAAATTTTAGGAGTAACAATTCTGTTGTCTCTCACGGTGTTCCTTAATATGGTGGCGGAAACGATGCCTGCGACCTCCGATGCCGTACCGCTTTTAGGTATTTTCTTAATTAATAATATTAATAGCAATAATCATAGTATTAGAATTTTAAATTCATTTATTTCTGATAATTAATTTGCATACAAAGAAGCATGCATGACCTTTAATTGATGAAACATAAACTTTAATTAACTAATCGGTATCAGAAATGAAATATTAACTCGACTCGTTTTTCATTTTTTTTTTTTTTTTTTTTTAATAATGCATGTTAATTATAAATGAAAACAATTTATCATATTTTAAAAATAATTGAACAATAATAAACAGGAGCCATAATTGCATATTAATTAAAAAATTCAATTTTCAAGGGACGTACTTCAATTGTATAATGTTCATGGTGGCCAGCAGTGTGGTCAGCACAATTCTTATATTGAATTATCACCATCGTAACTCGGACACCCACGAGATGTCCGAATGGGTATGTCGAGAAATAGATTTTTTAAACTTCAAAAATTTTAGCGGCAGTAAATGGAAACGTGCATCGAATAATATTCGCGGGTGGTTTTTTTTTTTTTTTTTTTTTTTTTTTTTTTGTTACAGGTGAGAGTCGTCTTCCTAGGTTGGCTGCCTTGCATACTGCGAATGTCAAGGCCGAGCCCAGATGATGACGAGACTACGCAAAAGTCTCAGAAACCTTCTCCAGTGTCTGGTATGTTGAAAATATTTATGTGATTTATTTTAAATTTTACAAGCTGCTTATAAGTCGTCGAACGGGATTATTACTTTATTTTCATCTTTTGTCTTTCGTTTATTTTGATGGGTTTTTTCGTTTGTCGGATCGCATTATTCTAGAGAAAATCTATTGAGATCACAAAAATTAAACACTTACAACAGAAGCTGTAGTTTAATAAACAATATTAGAGAAGGAATTGAAAAAAAAACCCTGTTTTTATCATAAATTATAATGGACTGATCAGAAAGATAATAATAAGACGTAGTACTTTTTACCTTCTTGACATAACCAGGGATCGAAACTTCATTTTCATTTTGCAATGGCTTTTAAAGTCAGTGAATGAGATAATCGAAACGAAGTCTAATGGATTTCTCGAATCACTGAATAACCTTTCTCCGGGCATGAAACACATCCCGCATTTGTTCATGATCAATGAAAAGGACCAAAAGAATCTTCCGGTTCAAACCCCTATATCTTTCACCGGAATTTCTCTCAATAGCTTACATCTCACGATCAAAGCGGTATTTAATCTTTGGTATATCTTCTCAATTGAGAATAAATATATAGTTATATTTGTCAAAAAATAATTTAAAACTACAATGCAATTCTTTTAAACTTGTCTAATTTTTTAATACTCGCGTTTAAAAATAATTTATTTCAAGTAAAAATTGATATTTTCCTTTTCAAATAATATATTTGACTGCGATATAAATTGTATGAAAATAAAATCAAATTTTATTATTAAAAATAAAAATAAGTTTCAAAGTAAATATTTTCATTTATTTTAAAACATTATTTAATCTCAATATAATTGTTTACGTAAAGAAGTTGTTGGCATTTTATGATTTTCTCGTTATAACTATTATTATCCTTCACAATACTTTAACCAAATTATGTATTTTATAATTTTTTTTTACAAGAAATTAGTCTTTATTTCATCAAATAATTATTTTAAAATTAAACCAAAATTTCAATTACTTTCATCGATTAAACGATGATTTTTAAATAATTTTAATTTTGATTTACATGGAATCTGCATTTAATTTGTGTAAGCAATCAATTTTGAAAATTTGTTTTGAAAAAGAGAGGATTTATTAGTTGAAAAGGAATCGTTCCACTTTATTGGTTGTACGTGAAAATTCCATTTAAATACCGATTTGCTTATGAATGTAAATCGATAAGCCTCCATTATAATTGAGTAAATTAAATTAGAAAATACAAAAAAGCAGAGTTAATCGTGATAATAAATTGCTCAACATTTATTATATTTATGTAATGCTTAATCAGCTGCTTTTTCAATATTATTATAATTTTACAAAGTTTGTATGTTTATTATTGTAAGTAAATTAATTTTACAAAGAAAGGCTTATTAATTTTCAAATTTATTAAAATAAAGAGAAGAAGAGGAAAACCGATAAAATTTTTTGCAATAATTTTGTTATAAGAGATCCGATTAAAGTTTATGAGGTAATATTATATTAATGTTATGTCAACATGCATAAGTAGATAAGTGCTAAGTACAACAATGCGTCTTATCAAACTCGACACAAATCTACTTACACTTACGTACACGGGTATACTGATTTAGACGATGTACACACAAGGAATACATTTTATACACTTTGTGTTTCTAATTTTTAAATTCAAGGTTATTTAATATTTCAAAAATATTATTACATCCGATGGGTTGCACAATGCATGACGCTGCTTCTTTATACATCATTTTTTCGCTTGTTTTAAAATAAGCGATTATTCTTTTACCTATAACTATTTTGATTGAACAAAATTTAGAAATAATATTAATTTTGCGTATAAAAGAAAAAGAAAAAGGAAAAGTAAAGAAAATTTCAAGAAACTTTTAACGTAGACGAAGGAGATGTACTGTGTATATAAGTGTGTGGAAAATGTCGCGCTGTAAAAGACACGTAGGTATAATTTCAGCTTCGAGCAAGGCATACGGGGACCTGGAGCTGCACCAGCGCTCGAGCAAGTCCCTGCTGGCGAACGTCCTGGACCTCGAGGACAACGCCCTCGCGTCTCACAACAATATGCTGAACAACGTGTACAGCACGCCGGGGCCCCATCATCACGGGCACGTGCACGCGACGCCCCATCACCATCACCACCCGCACACGGCTACGACGACGCCCCATCATCAGCACCAGACGCCGCTCGCCCACTCGTCCTATCCGCCGCCGCCCCCGGCGGCCCACCAGCTCGGCCACACGCCCCACCATCACCCGCATCCCCAGGACGCGACGGGCGGACCCCAAGTCGAGACGATCCTACAGAGCGCCTGCTTCTGCGCCCGCTACGAGCTCATTCTTATCCTCAAGGAGATTAAGGTGAGCGATATCGAGGGCTATAGATATTGGCTACGAGTGGAGAACGAGTGTCCGAAAAGTCCGAATTACAAGTTTTCTTTCTTTCTTTCTTGTAACGACATTCTCTTTATATTTTGTGTTAAAAGAAACGCGTTTCACTCTTACTGTTTGCATTTTATAACAAATAAAAGCGAATTTCAAAATTAGTAGTCCGCCGCGCGTAAAAAAAAAATTATGAATGTATTACTTAGACAGAAATTTAAATCGTATTTATTGTGTTTTGATTTATTTACACGTGAGTAAATTTATCATCGCCGTGAGGGCTATAAATAAAACTTGCGATTCAATGGTTATGACAAAATTCCGTTTTCAACAATATTGATTAGAAGTTTAATAAATTTTAAATAATTTTATTTTCATTTAATTAAAATGATTTAGGTCTATCGATGGATTTCTTTTTCGATATTTTTAATAATTTTTTATTAGAGTTTATACAAATTTGAATTCTTGTTGGTTTAATAATTTATATATCAAACACGTCATATTTCACATCGACATTTCCAATGATTCATTCATATTTGCAGTTAAAGCCTGAAAACCGAGATAACAATGACTCGTTTCGATAGTTTATTATTTAAATTTATTTGCTATTTGCAAAATTACAGTTTCCCAAACAGAGAATGATCGATTGAACATTTCAAAGGCATTTGCCTCGCTCGAGTGAATAAAAGCAATGCGATGTAAAAAATAATTTTGTATCGTTGTCTCGTTAATCCATCCAAAAAATGCTTTAAATTTTTTTCCAAAATCATATCTAAAAACTTTTATATTAAAATTTACGGAAATTTTTATTCGCGCTACTATTTTTATGTGAACTTAATCTTTTTCTCTTTTTTATCAGCTAAATGCCAGTAAATTTTAGAAAATCCTCATTTGAATTTCAAAAATGATTTAAAGATTAAAAAGACCGCATTTTTTTTTTTTTTTTTTTTTTTTTCTTTAGTATTGTCAAAATCAACGCTCGCAGTAGTTAAAATAAGACGTGTCAGTTTATTAAAACTTCGAGAAAACTATGTTTAATAACTTTCTTTTTTTTTTTTTTTTTTTTGTCATATTGTTAAATAATTTATTTGATTTTATAATTAATACAGTACAATTTGAAAATAAAAAATACAATTTATTTTTATTTAAATTTGCCAAATCTCTAACCACTTTTTTTTTTTGTTTTTCAACGAAGCTGGTAACTGTCCTATTTTTATTTTAAACGACGCGACAACTTTATTGCGTTTTGTGTTGTTTTTATATGACTTTTAATATCGCTGCACCGTTGTGTTTTATTAATAAAAGTATCGCGGACAAGTCACGTTTTACTTTTTTTCGCGCGTATATTATATCGAAGATTTAAATTTGTGTATTTACTTCTATAATTGAATTTTATAAATACAGAAAAATATTTATTGATTTGATAATATTCTGGACAAACTCTTTATCCAACTTCGATAAGACTTTAAATTGTAATTCAAATCTAATAAATGCATCGATAAATATGTAAATTTTGAATTAAATCGTGATCAATTTAAAAAAAAAAAAAAAAGAAAAAATGATTAAATTATTCGCTCGTTATATGTATTTAAAAAATAATGCAATAAATTGTTCGTTCTTAATTAATTAAAGCGTTAAAGTTATAAATATAGATAATGTAATTTATTCAATGAATTTAAAATGTAAAATTTTTAATTATCAAACCGATAAAATTTTAATCGTTTAATATTATTATCGGTTACTTGAACGTAAAATAAAATGTAAATAATGTATATAAATAGTATTCAATTTATAAACTGTGCATTATTTGTTTCAATAATTTTTAATATTAATTATTTAATTATTTCTTATAGAAATTCAATTTTCAAAGTTTATACTTAAAACTGTTTATGGTTAACATGCACATTAGTATATATATTTATTAATACGATTTACAAACGACCGATTATCGAGTAAACGTCTCGCGAATGTTAAGATTTTCAAAATATTTTTAAAACGACCAATGAAATTCGGTCAGAGTGTCATTTGCATAAATTTATGAAACTTAATTTGTATTTGTCAAGTCTCGTAAAACATTATCTCGGTTAGACAAATCTAGTCGCAGAGCTTGGGTAACATCCGCCGCGCGCGCGAGCGAGCGAGCGAGCGAGCTTCTACTTTCTGGTCAATTAGCCAATCTAAATGTAACGCTTGAATGTGCTTAATCTCTATCCAAGCACTTATAATTTTATAATCCGTTATACACGTATATATTGTGCAGTCGAACCTCGATTCTCTATATGAAATGCGTGCATATTTGTGTGCGAAAGAGAGAGAGAGAGAGAGAGAGAGAGAGAGAGAGCTGTGTCGACCTCGATTTCCAAAAGCTTCGCCGGAGTGCTCGCCGAGCGTTTACATAATCAGACTTCAATTGTAGATTTTCAGTTTGTGTGCGTATGGAATCAATTAATTATTAAAATTTGACCCACAAATTTAGCGACGACAATTATTTAACCTATTGACAAAGTTCCTAAAGATAATTGAGAAGAGAATATTAATATTGAGGATATACATACAAGGATGATTAATTAATATTGAAATTTCGATTTATCCGATGAAATTCAATGTTTTAAATTTTGAGAATATTTTAGTACCATAAGTTATAGGCAGGAATTGATTTACGATTATTTTCATTTAACTAGGTTAAGTAAACACGCGATTGAAGCATGATTCTTAACAAAAAAAATCAATCCGAATAAAAAATTCCTAAAAAATATGATTTTCAAATATTTCTAACTATATAATTATGTAAAAAAAAAAAATGATTACAAGTACAAAATGCGAAATAAAAATGTTTATTATATTTGTTTGAAAATTATTTTTTTTTGCGCGTGAATATAGTTTTTAGAAATTGATAAATTGATTATTTATTAAATAACTAAAATGAATTTTGTTTCAAATTTGTAAATATGTATGAAATTTAATTTTCAATAAGCTTAAAAATCATTCGTGGATCGTCAAAAATATGCTATTGGTGTCGAATCTCACATTATTTTAAATCACGATTAAGAGAATCCTCTGACATTTGGTATATTTTATTTACAATAATTAACAACAATCTACCGTCGTAACTTAAACTACACGCCTTATTTAAAACTTGCTTGTAAAAATTTCTTATATTCACGTGATATTATTAATTTTCTCGTATTCGCTCTTAATCCAAATAGAAGGGCATGTGAGGAGGAGTATAGAGATTGGGGGAGGATCAGAGAAAGGTAGAAAAAGGATTTAATACGACCCTGAGCTTTGCGTATCCGGGATTTTTCGAGTGTGTTTGAGTTGGCGAATGCGAAGCTAATAATCCTGCACAAACATTCACGGAAGGCGATCCCCCGAGGGACAAGAGAGGAGGGGAAGGAGAAGGGCAGATAAAAGAGCACGAGCGCGTTATTTTCCGCGAGTCAGCGGAACGAAGCTCAAAGTTTTCGGTTTGCGATGCACTCGTATTTTCCGCGGAACAGTGATGGAGCTCGGCCTCTAGTTTTTTTTTTTTTTCCTCGTATCTCTTCCTGCCCGAGTGAAAACGAGAGGGTGAGAGAGAAAGAGAGAGAGAGAGAGAGAGAGAGAGTTAGAGAGAGAGAGAGAGAGAGAATGGAAGAGAATGGGAGAGAATTTGAAAAAACTTTTGGGACGGATTTCATGAACGAAAAGGTTGACGTGCAGGCGGACGGTTGAAATTTAATTGGCGCGAACTCTTAACCGTTCTTCAAGTAAAGTTCAATTGAAGCCTTTATTTTGATGCAAATGTTTCGCCCCGATAAAGATCAAAAATGAGGAAGAGAAAAAAGAGAGAAAGAGAAAGTTGAGGAGGAGAGGAAGAGAGCCGCTTTAGTTCGTGTTTGGACTCTTGATTGGTCTGTTAATACTTAACTCGTCGTAATATATTTTTGGACCGAATCCAATTCATCACATACCTAGAATTTACGAAATATTGTTTTTGGATTCTTTCCAGCAATGCAATTTACACATAATATATTGTACATATCGTGGAAATTGTATTCGCTTTTTAATCACTAAAATTCTATTGCACTCAGGCGCTGCCTCGAAATCGGACCAATGTTGGAATCAAAGAATCTTTTATCAATCGTTGCGATGATAAAACGTAAAACAATAAATTAATATTAAATATCATTGAAGAATTTTATACGGCCAGCTGTTTTTTTAATCATACAGAATGTTACTCCTCTTGTTCATCATTACATGTACAAAATTTATTTTCAATCGCGTTTCGAGTAAGCCAAATAGTAAATTACTCGCCATACCATTTCCATCACAAAGTTATCCAAACGGCGACGTATTTAAATAATAACGACGTGTATTATTGCTTTCAGATAATCACGGATCAATTGAAAGACAACGAGGTACAGACGAAAATTACCAACGACTGGAAATTCGCTGCGATGGTGATTGACAGATTGTGCCTAATCGTTTTTACTCTGTTCACAATAATCGCCACCATCACCGTCCTCTTCTCGGCGCCGCACATCATTGTCACGTGATTTTCGAGCCACTTACGAGGAAGGAGAAGAAGACGTAGGCGCAGAAAGTGCACCTTCGCGGCTTTCAGCCAGGAGCGCCATCGCCGCCGCCACCGCCGCCGCCGCTGTTGTTGTTTCCGTTCGATTAGGAGAGGCAAACTAATGCCGTCGCTTTTTGTTATAATACCTCAATCGATTGCTTTCGATTTTTTAACGATGCTCGCGCAGCCGCGAGTCGCATTTTAAACGCTAATTATGAAGAAAAATAAAATATAATAAATAATTAATAAACAAAGAAAAATATAAAAAATAATAAGCAA